>VXBT01008848.1:250584-353122 GCA_013400235.1 Oriolus oriolus | reverse complement strand
GGGCGGGGGGCGGGCTGTGCTGTGCCTGTGGGGGCGGCAGGCGGGACGGTCTGTCCCTGCACCGGTGCCCCGAGGGGCCGTGTCCTGCTGCAGCCGGTTCAGCAGCAGCGTCCCTGCGGGAGGGGGTGGGGTCGCTGCAGCGTTGGCGGCGGGGACCGGTCTGGGGCAGCGCCGGGCCAGGAGAGAAAGATGGATGGGCTCTGCCCTCTTTTTACCCGGACCCGCGTGAAGTCCGTGGGAGCAGCTCGCGGCGCTCAGCGCCCGTGGCGGTACAGTTGTGCCAGCCGGGAGCAGGTGGGAGCTGCCTGCGGGGATGCTCGGCTCGGCTGCTCCGTCCGTCCAGCCGTGGGGGCCCCGCGTGTGGCTCTTATGCCGCAGGAGCGGCGGAGCGGGGCGCGCTCCAGCGCACCCGCACATGTGCGGTGCCTGTGGCACGGCTCGGGGCAGGGACAGCCCTCGGACAGCTGCCTGTCCGGCACCGCCTGCCCTCTGCACCTCGCGTTCCTGCTCCTTCGCTGTTGCTGTTTTTGTTGTGCCTGAAACAACTGTACCGAAAGGACCGCCAAGTCTAGCCTGTTTCTTAAAGCTTCTGACTTCTAGAGCAGTGTTTTGGTTTATTTCAACACAATTTTTTTTCTTTTTTTCTTTAACTGTTACGATCAGTCATATTTAAGTGCTTGTCAAAAAAGCATGTGACTGGCATTATTTTTAAGTGGTCCCAGTCCCTGCCTGCCTGTGAAGCAGACTCTCTTTGGGAGAGTCCCTGTGCGGAATGTTTTTTTAGACAAGTAATGGAAATTTCTCGGTGTGCAGGTAGGTTCCTTCTTGTCAGCTTTTTCTGCAAAAACTGCAGGTTGGTGCACGTGCATTCACTTGCTTTTTGGTTTTGTTAGTCCTCAAGCTCTGGGGATGAGGCTCTGAGGGACAAACGTGCTCGGATCCTGTCACGAGGGCTGCCAAAGCAGAAGCCCATAGAAGGAGTTAAGCAGGTGGTGGTCGTGGCTTCTGGCAAAGGGGGAGTTGGAAAATCAACAACAGCAGGTAAGGTTTGTTTTTTTAAAAAATAATTTCCTTTGCACATTTTCTAGTACTTTGTATGGAATATTTAGGTGCTTGTGTCACTTTGTAATTGGGTTCCATAACACTGCCCTTCACCTCTGTCAAGTCCCATTGCAGCCATTGAGAATCTACTTGGGTACAGAAGTCTTGCCTTTAACTTAGGTGTGAATTGATTAGACAGCTTTGAAATAATATCTTTGTAATAGTGCAGTGCTATCCTGAGACATCAGGACATCTTAAGAAGTGATGTAGGCTTGAGGTGAAGGGGATCATATGCTAGTGCAGTGACACTGTTCCTTGTTCCCTGGCCACTTAGGTGGGCCTATACAGTGCTTTTCTGTGCAATATCAGCATAGTTGTGTGCTCTGTAGAGGTTACTAATATTTAGGAAGTTTCAAGATCAGGACTCTGTTCAATTTTCTCAAATACTGTATTTTGTATTGTATAGGTGTTTCATAAACAAAAAGTGAAACTACTTATAAACCAGACAAATTGATCAGAGCCTTGTGAAGCACCTTGAACTCTTCTCTCAAATTCACCATTAGGTTTTGAATTAATTTTTCTCTAACTGTGCCATTCCTAGGTGGTAGCACGGAGTAGTACATGGGTTACCAGTACTGCAGAAATTTACTTGAACTTAAACAGGTGACAGAATGGAAAAATACTTGTCAGGCCAACAAATGTGATGGCCGTCTTACAGTGGTGGTGGACGAGGGAAGAGTGGCTGGTGTCATCGACCTGGACTTCTGCAAAGTGTTTGGCACTGTCCTGCATGACATCCTTGTCTCTGAACTGGAGAGACAGGGAGTTGATGGATGGATTAGGAATTGGCTGGATGGCTGCATTGTGTCCAGGTATGGGTCTTCCAGCATAAGAAGGACCTGTTAGAGTAGGTCCAACAAGTACCACAAAGACGATCAGAGGCTGGAACACCTCTCCTGTGAAGAAGACAGGCTGAGAGAGTTGGGGTTGTTTAGCCTGGAGAAGAGAAGGCTTCAGGGAGACTCTTAGAGCACCTTCCAGTACATAAAGGGGGCTTACAAAAAGGAAGGAGCATGACTTTTTATGTGGGCAGATAGGACAAGGGTGAGTAGTTTTAAACTAGAAGTGGAGAGATGTGGGGTGGATACTAGGAAGAAATTCTATACTGTGAGGGTGGTGAGGCCCTGGAACAGGTTGCCCATACAAGGGGTGGTTGTCCCATCCCCAGGAGTGTTCAAGGCCAGGTTGGATGGGGTTTTGCACCACCTTTTCTAGTGGAAGGTGTCCCTGACCATGGCAAGGGTTTGGAGCTGGGTCATCCTTAGAGTCCCTTCCAACCCAAACCATTCTATGACACTGAAAGTAAACTTCCTTGAAAAGATCTCTGTAAAGTGTTAGAAATTTGTTCAAAGATCTCTTCCTTAGCATCTAGACTGGAGAAGAGTTGAAGGATGTTCATCCTTTAGTTGAAAGAAGTCTGCTGTTCATCTCCATGTGTTGTGAATAACACATGGATATAGCTCTTAATGTATCATTTTGCGGTTTGTATTTCAGCCATGCTTCAAACAGACTGATTGTCTAGTAATTTCTAGAAGAAGCTAACATCATATCTGTACTAAAAGTAACTGTACTTAAAAAAAAAGGAATTTTTTTCTATTTATCCGCTATCTGTCCTATACATGGGATACACATACCTGTACAAAGACATGCAAAACAATTAAAACTTGCATTTCTTAACTTAATGTAAAGGTACGTTATTATAATACATAGACTGGTTGTTGTAGGTTACTAAAAATACCAAATACCTGTTCATCAGTCAACAGTTTACAAAATGAACATAATTTGAAAAGTAAATTCAGATTATTCTCCTCATGTCTGCAAACAAATATCTGAATTTAAGTTCTTGTAACTGGCATCTGTGTGCAATTTCTACATAAAATATAACATGTATAAGTAATATTTAGAACTGTGTGTTCATTCCTGTGCATTTAAAAATAAAAAAATCAGGGTTCAACAAGCATTAAATAAGATACTGGAAATGTAAACGAACCATTTAAATTTATCTGTATTGGACAGCCTTTTAAAATGAATGTTTTAATTCATAATATTGAGAAGGAAATCTATATTCTTGTTTATTTTAATGAGGATTAATTTTATGGTTCAGATGAACAATTGAATTCCAGATAACTTGTATAAACAAAAGTATTGCATGGCTTCATTACTGAATTATGTACTTAAAATTATATTCTTCTTACTTGAGGTTTGGGGGGAACACGTTTGGTGACATTTCTGCTGATGCATTTTGAGAGCAGGAATTGAAAAGAAAGGAGACTAGTAAGCACCTCTTAATTCCTAAAGCACCATGGAAAATATCATCAGTCTTGTGTGTATGTCAGAAGGCCTGTCAGGGCTTTTTTTGTTGTTCTCTCTGGTATAGTTGTGTTTCAATTGCTCTGGATCTCCATTTCAGGGAAAGAGCTTCTGCATTCTGGTCAAGTTTGTCAGGGTCATTCCTTAACCTGTTGAATAACTCGTTCTGTTTATTGCATATAGCTTTCATGTTGTATTCTCTCTTGTTTCCAGTGGTTTTTGGTTGTCTGAAATCAATGTAGTCAGTGATTAGAAGAAATTATGTTACAGGAAAAATATTTTTCAGTGTATGTTTAAATACTTTGATAGTTTTTCGTTGTTGTTTCTATTTGTCTAATATGTTGGTTTCTTTGTTTGCCATGTTTCCTGTCATGTCAAGTTTCTGTCTTTTCACAGCATTCTTCTATATTTACCCCATCTGTCCAAAGTTTAGTTAGTTTTTTTTTTTAACTCTTGCTCATCTGTTCCCTTTTTGTACTACCCTAAAGATAAGAGTACTGAAGAAAATTGATCCTGGCGTGAATTGAAGTAAAAGTGTGGTCTTGAAAGAGAGGAGATTTCTAATTTATTGAAAGTCTTACTGTTTTCAGCTGTGGAAGTGGAATAAAATTAAAGGCTGGTGTTCTTGCTCACATTTTGCTAATCCTGATGTTTGAGGAAAATACAGCAACTGGCTGCACTGACCTTCAGAGATTTTTAGCAAAGACTAACAGGCTGAGATTTTACATTGTTGTTCAGGGGAACTGATACATTTGACCATGTGTTGACTATATCTCAGTCATATTAACTGCATTTTAACTTTTTTCCCTCTTGCATACTTTTATTCTGCATGTAGGATGTACTATTATTGAAACTTTTTTTATTTTGGGCCTTCTTTAATATGTTAAAATATTCTCATAAACTCCATAAACATTTCTAAGTGCCACTTACACTGAGATGCAGGTATTGAAAGGTATCTTCTAAAGTTCATCTAATTTATCTATAGGTCTTTTATTAATGATGTATATCAACCATGTCAGGTACAGACACACTCAGCTGGCTCTGTACTTGTTGGATTTTGGACCAAGAAGTTATATTTGTATTGTCAGCTCAGTGTTCTGAGAGTTCAACTGTGCTATTCCTAGGGCCAGTTTGGATTTGGAAGTTAGAAAGTTGGAAGTTACAAACTAATAAACCTTCCCAGACTTGTACTGATTTCAAGAGGACTAGAGTCATAGAATCACAGAATATGCTGAGTTGGAAGGGGCCCACAAGGATCATCAAGTCCAACTCCTGGCCCTGCACAGGACACCCCAAGAGTCACACCCTGTGCCTGAGAACGTTGACCAAATGCTTCTTGAACTCTGTCAGGCTTGGTGCTGTGACCACTGCCCTGGGGTTCCTGTTCCAGTGCCCAACCACCCCTTGAGTGAAGAACCTTTCCCTGATATCCAACCTAAGTCTCGCCTGACTCAGCTTCGTGCCATTGGAGCTGTGTCAGGGACGTTTAGTTTAGATGAGACTAACTAGAGGTTTAAGTGGGATTAGACAAACTCTAATTTCCCTGTGCATCATTCCTTATACTGGTTGGCAGGTTTAGCATGGGTGGAGAGAGCTTAGTGACTTTTCTTGGAGCCTGCTGTGAAGTTGTATAGAATTTCTGGCGTGTATTGCCTTGATGTCCTGCACTCCTCATTTTGGGAACGTAGTTAGGGCCAGTATGAATGTTCAGGGTCAGGTTAGGTCCTATTCTGCATGTTTATGCCCTCTTGGAACTGACAGTAGTACAAAAAACAAGGGAATGCAAGATTCAGCTGGGATTCAAAATGAAGTGTTCAGCTCCATACCCAGCTAAAAACCTGAGGTTTACATGCTATGTTGTTCCCACTGTCTCCCTTCTTTCCCTTCAGTAGTCAAATATCCCCTATTGAAGAAGTATTGTGGATCATACGCTAATTTTCACACATGAAAGCTGTGTAAGAAGAAGATAGATGTGTGAAGTGATTTTAAGAAAGTCTTTGTCTCCCTTCTTCAGACATGAGTTGAAGTTGATTTTTTTTTTTTCTTTTTTTTGTTTGTAATTGGTTTGCTTGGTTTTTTTCTCCATATCTGTCATTTCTAGATTGGTCTCCGGGTTTCGGAGGATGAATTTTCCTCTGATTGATTTGGGGAATAGTTAATTGAGCATCTGTTTAAATAAAAAATTGAAGAATAAAATCTATCTTCTTTGTTAGCTTAGGAGGAAAGTGGCTGTATGCCTCTTTGAGAAAGCTGTACAGTTGTCCTTGTTAACCCCCTGTTTTGTCTGAAGGAACTTAGCTTCCTTGCTGTTAAGTTCTTCAAGACAGGAATCTGGCTCCCCAGCTTCTTCTCAGAACTTTTGTACTCTTCCACCAGAACAAGGCTGACTGCAGCTTACTTTTCTTGAAACAGGGTGTGGACTGACATACAGCAAGGTGTAAAGGAAACAAAAGATGTTACCCAGGAAAGGGTTGTATATGTTGGATTTTTTCCCATGGTTTTTTTCTTTTTTTTCTAAAACATGTTAACTTCTTGGCTTATAAAAATTATTTGTTTATACTGAAAGTTGTAGGAGGTCTCCCAACATAATTGAAGCTGGTGAGCTATTAAAGATACCATTTGCACATGCTGTTTATTTATGAGAGTTAAGTATTGATGGAAATGTAAAAGCTTTAAACAAATGGTCTTTTTAGTTGCTTCATCTCTTTTTGTCTGTTTTTTTTAGTTACAGATGCTTTCAGGTAGATATGACTTCGTTTTCTGACATAAAAATCAAATGAAAAGCATGCATTGCACCTTCTTCCACAAAACATCTCTGTTCAATATATCACAAGAAATAAAAAAAAGGGATATGATCATCTTTTTGGTCACTTGTTTTAATAGTTTATGTCAATACTTACCTAATTTGTAGTTTTATGGAAGTTCACTAGAGAGTGTGGTGAAGGTTACTGATGGTAGGGTTAATTTAGTTTTATAGTATAGTGTCCACTTTCAAAAGTGGGTACTTCTGAAAGTTTTACTTAATATTATTCTTTGGCAAAATACTGAGACTGTATTTTTATTTTGCCGTGTCCTCTAGAAACTGAGAATATGCAAGTGTTTGCAGATTAGCTTGAGTTTGTTTGCTGGTTAAGAAACATGGACTGAAACGTGGGTGCTGCTGCCACTTAGCTGCAAATGTTGTAGAGATGCAAGAAGCTGAGAACCAAGATGATGCTGCGGTTATTAAATAAATGTGATGTATTTATGTTTTCTCTTGTTAGCAGTGATACATTCTCAATATTTAGGAATTAAGTTTTCCTGCACTTAATCTTTCTGTTTTTCCTCTTCTTCTTTCTTGCAGTAAATATAGCCCTCGCCCTAGCAGCAAATGATTCGGTAGGTGAACATTTAATTATCAGCCTTAATGTGAAATGTGTGTCATAAATAAAATGGTTACTGCTGAGAGCAATCACATACATTTAATGTATTTAATTTTTTTGACTTAGTTAATTTTTAATTTGTTTTGGATGGGCTTGTGAGTTTCTGTCAGTTTGTTTATGTTTTATCCGTACCATGAGTAACTCAGTAGATCTCATCCTACTTCTGGGTTTGGCTCTGTCCTTTCCCTGGTGTGTCACTGAGTTGAACTGCAATTCTGCAAGGATGTGTAGATGTCATAGATGCTTCTGCAGGTTGGAGACACTTAATAAATAATTAAATTCTATCACTTCAGGACACTGACTTGAAAAAAATAAGAGTTAGTGCTGAATAGTGTCCAAAACATTTCTTTATAGCTCCATAGATTTACTGTTTCTGGATAAATTATGTGCAAAACTACTTATTAAACAGCTAAGGAAAAAAATCTCAAAACCCATAAATCTTCCCTAAAGCTTGGAAATACAATTTTTTGAGTGATCCCCCAGCTTGATATTACTCAAACTGTTACCTGGACTATAAATAGACAGTAGGAACCATTCAAGAGTAAAAACCACAGGTGTTTGTTGTGTCCACTTGCTGCTGTAGACTGGGAGTAGTTCCATTGTGCACATTTATTGCACAAAGGTAAACTCAGAAGCAAGCTTCCTTTGCAGAGGGAGGGTGAATAATGCAGGCTTTGCACTCATAAAACATTAAATACAAAGTATCCTCAAGTACTTTAATCAGGCAAATGTAGCATCTTTTTCTTGTTGCAAAAGACAAGTAAAACAAAACACAACAGGTAGAAGTAGCGAGGACTACATGCAATCTGCGAGTTTCCTGTAGGAATTTTGTAACAGGTTAAAAAAATTTTCCATAAACTCAGTCACACTTAATAAGAAGAGTGTTTAAAGCTGTTATATGAAATATGTGCAGTTTGTGATGGCATCTGATCTTGTTATTTCACAGTTTTTAAGTCTGTGTTTTAAGTAGGCTGTTGGAATAATTGGATCTCAGAGAAAAACCTGTCATTTTGAAAAGCAAAACTGCTTGAATGGTTCCTTCTAATTAACTTTAAAACGTAGCATTTGCTGTAATACTTTTGCAAAACAAATATCAGTCTGCAGTGTGATCTGTGTTGTGGGATGGTCATTGAGTAGCTCCATGGAAACCATGTCAACCAACTGCACATAACTTTCTGTACCAGCTTATGTGTTTTTAAGATGGTGTCTCATACTTCTCAAGCATGCAGTTTTATGCATTTTAAAAATATATTTAGATAAAGCATCTCTTAGTAATTCTAACATACACATGTTTTGAGATTATGCCCTTTGTTAGGAATTTTGATGTTACAATTATGTGGTGGTGTGTGAAGTTGGAGGCCAGCATCTGGTGGATGTTAATCAATGAAGAGCAGCTGAAATTGATGAAATAGCTGTGAATTGTGTGAATTGGTGGTCACAAGTTAGCAAGCTGTTACTGTGGTGAAATTGTGCATTGATGTAGTTACAAGTATGAAATTAAGGTGGATTAAATAACCAACTCTCTTGTTTGTTCATGCATTAATATATTTTTTCTTTTGTGGTTTATTTTCCTGAAGATAATGATGGCATGCATCATGTTTATGTTTAACCTTTGGGCTTGAAGTTTCTTCATTTACGTATTCACATTAATTTCAGCTCACTAATTTTGTGAGTCAAGGTTTTGAAATGAGAATCTCTGTGACCTTATTCCAGGCTGGGACTGTCCAGTGCTCTGAATTCTAGAGATCATTGCAATGTTCAGTTTTGTAATGGTGAATGAAGGAAATAAGGAGGTTGTTTTTCAGAGTCCATTGGTGCGTCCTGCTGTATTTTATAGTGAATTTCTTTGTCCTCAGGTGTGCAGCAATGGATGCCTTTATTTTACATTTAGTAACTACTGATTGTGCTTAACCTTGCCATGGTTTTTTCCCTTCATTGCTATTGTAAGTTCATCTCTTTCAGAAGAAGCAGTAGTGAGTGTTAGTAGACCAGAGCTTCAGGAGGTCCTTGCAACTTCCTTAACAGTCCTTGTGTCTCTTACAAGTGAAATAAAGATTCATAGAAACTGATCTTGAACTTGATGTACTGCTTAAAGAAGGAAAGGAAGGACTTGTGGAGGAAAATAGGTCGCCATGACTATAAAGGTCTGTCCTTTCTTCATTAGTCTGCATTACAAGTTCTATGCTTGTAACTCAAGTGTTCTTTTTCTAAGATGAAACAAGTTGCAGACTATTGACAACAACTGTTTTCTGGTGAGATCTGTGAAAGATGCTCTTCTCCCAGAGGAGATTTGATTAGAATAGATTCTTGTTGCTTTCAGTAACAGCTGTGACATCTTATTGTTGTTTGGTGTATCATAAGTTAGAAGATTAACAGTCAAAGCATAAAGGTTATTTTGTCCTCTTTATAAAAGAAAACATCCTTCTATCTTTTAAAAATCTACTTTCTCTAGTTAAAAAACAAAATGAAAACCCCACTGTTTCTACTGATATATGCGAGCTTTTTCAGTCATCGTAGTGATGGTCTGAAATACTAAGGCATCGACAGAGCCTTGGACATTGTCATGGTCTCACAATGTTGTTGGCAGAGCCAGGATTAGAACTTGGGAGTTCAAAGTCTTGCATGCTGGTGCTCAGTCTGATTGGCATATTTTTACCTCATGGTTACAGAGTAAATAATTCAAGACAGGATTTCATTTAGATGCTTAGATACCGTGTCCAAGACAGAGTATATTTTTGGGAGGGTTTTTTTGTCTTGTTTGGTTTTGTTTTTTGATTCAGAGCCAGGGAAAACAAGCAGGGCAGCCTCTTATGCCTTCCTAGAATATTAGGTTTTATTGGTACCCTGGGTTACCTATTGTAGATGGATTAGTTAAGAAATATATAAGCTCTTGGGCCTGTACCAAGGCCTATAAATCTATACAGTGTTCTTTTTGTGTTAAGAAATAACTTAAAGTTTTACCCTTGTGTCCTATTGTTAATTGCTTGCTTAGTTTGACAGCTGATTCTTTTCATTCTTTTGATGTACCAGCAGTCAGTTGTGCTCCCCTAGGAGCACTTGGGAAGAATTTTTGGGTTTTGTGCCAGGACGATTCATATTCAGACTAGAATGACTATTTATGAAAGCTGCCTGGCCAGAGACAATTTATTATAGTAGAAACAAGTTGAATTAATAGATGGCAGCAATAATAGGGTAGGGATTGCTTGTTTATGAACAGAGTATTTTAGTGAGCAAACACCAGCTGTGCATGACTAAGGATGGCACAAATCCAGTTGGGAGGCTGTATGCTTGTGCTGTCACTATGAGGCGAGCTCCCCAGTCAGATTTCCTTTGGCTCGCCTTTTCGTTCGGGAAGATTTACATTTTCACTATAGGATGAAATGTTTTTTGTGTTGTGAAGGACAGAGGAGAAAGAAGTAAAACCATATGGACCAACTTAGCATATAAGCATAAGCAAGTGGCTGCTGCCTGCAGTAGTGGGGGCACGTGGTTAGAGGCAGCAGTTTTCAGTGTTCTAGCCTAGCCCTGCGCCAGGGCTCAGGGTCATGAGAAGGGGTCCTGGGTCGTGCAGACCAGGACCAAAATGTAAAATGCCTGAAGGGTGATTTTTGTCCGGGGGAGCGGCCCCTGTTTTCCCAAGCAAACCCCGCGGCTGCTGCGCAACGCCGGGATTGCGGCTGCGGCCCGGCCGTGCCCGCGCGGGGGGCGGCGGCCGGCAGGGGGCGCGCGGGCCGCGGGTGCTGTGGCGCTGGGAGGGGCGCGCGGCGGGGGAGCCACGCTGGGGTCACTCAGTGTCCGGCTGCCAAATTGTCTCAACCCGCAGCGGTTCTTCTTCTTCTTGAACCAGAAAACTCGCGTGGATATCTGACCGATACAAACACAGGCGGGGAAGAGATTTCTCAGGCATATATAGTAAGTTATAGCATAATAATGATGTAGTTAGGAGCCAAGCCTTCATGTGAACTGTCTACTGTGATAATAAAATTAATTTTTATCTCTTCAAACCGTGTATTTAATCAAAACCCACACATTTTGAAACTACTCAAAAGCCACCCAGGTTACCTTTTTTACATTCCAGCTTTTTTTTTTTTTTTTTTTTTAAATATTTGGCTTGTGCAGTTAAACTGCTTGTCCACAGGATAATATCTGACTGCTACATTCATGGATGACTTTACAATGTATATACATTTCTTGCTGGTAAGGAAAAAATTCCATGTGGGAAAACAAATCTAGAAGAATTTAGACAACAATGGGATCCTTCAGTGAGTAATCATAGCATGAAGACAAGTTTTGACTTGTTTTGTCCTCTTCCTATGCAGCTTTTCTAATGGTGAAGGTTTGATTTCTAGGCATCCTTAACTCTGTTGCTTAGAGAATCAGAAGACTTTAATCACTGTAGCTAACGTCTTCATGCTTGTTTCTTAATGCTGAAAAGTTTCAATAAAGCTGGAGATGCCAGTTAGGATTGATCTGGTTTATTTGCAATGATAGCTTAGCTTCTAGATCAGTTGAAAAAACTGAGAGAATAAAGCTTAAAAATTTTTGCTGTTTTTCAAATTAAAAATGAGCAAAATTAAAAATACATTTTAACATAGACTTCCTAAAATATTTTACTTAAATCAGCTAATGATACGCTTAATTTGAAGAAAAGTTTTGTTGCTTGTTTTGAAGTTAAACACCTGTATCCTTAGTCTTCAAATCATTGAAAGCCCAGTGCAGATACCAGAGAGACTGATGTGAAAGGTGGACCCATTTTTATAATAATTTGACATGCTGTGAAAGTGGAGAGGCATCTTGTAGAGATGTGATAATGTTGGGGATCCTGTTTTGGTAATTTGTTTTTCAAATGGTTCTGTATGGATTTTTTTTTTTCAGCAAGATAGATAATGTGCAAAAAGGCCAAACAAGGATGAATTACGGGTATGCAATTGTTAAGAAGATTGAGTAGGAGCTACTACAGGCTGTTGTGGAAAAGCAGCGCCAGAGAAGTCCTGTGGCTGGCAGAAAATTGGAAACACTTCATATAAGGAAAAGGGCTTTTAAACCAGTAGCAGACTGAGTGTTTAAAGCAAGTTTGCATTTCTAGCATAGAGTGAGGAAACTGCAGTGGTACATTTTTGGCTTTAATCCAATTTACAGCTAGGCACTTAAATAGTGTGTAGTAGAAAGAGTTAGAGAATTAAGGATTAAAAGATGGCTATTCATTGTGTCAGTATGTCAAATGAGGAATCCATAGCCTATCCTGATTTTAAAGTTCCCTTTTGTCCTATGTGTTGCTGCTTGCAGTTTGGGATTAGCTCTAAGTCTATAATGACATTAAAAGGGTAAATTGAGAGTCCTGGTGGTGGATTAAGAGCACCAGCTTTAAAATAAATGGCACCTTCACTTAGCAAAGCTGGAATTTCTGTGTTTGGAGAGGACTACAGCTGCTGAATATTGGGAGCACTTCTAGTGTAGGAAGTTTTTCAGTATATGGAACAATAACAGCTCGTTAACCTGTGCCTTCATCCCTCCCAGGCTAAACACCAGGGAGTTCTGGTGGTCTGCAGAGTTTACTTCAAAGTAAAATACCATCTACTAGCATCCAGTGGGGATACATATGCCCTACCAAGTATGGAAAAAAGTCTCAGAAAATAGGAGCAAAAATCAAATTAATGCCGTCAAAGAGTCTCTGGATGTTTTGCAGTAACGTAGGCTATGTTGATCAACCGCTATTTATAGAAGCTTTTTGTGAGCTCTTTTTATTATTCTTTTTTTCTCCCTTTTCTGTCTCTGTTGGTATGAAGTCTTTAATCATGTCTGTTCCTCAGTAAAGCATTTGGCAACCTGGAAGAAATTAATATCACCAGATTCTCCGTTGCACACAGAATTATGTGGAGGGGTCGTTTGTGACGTGTGAATGGAACTGGTTGCATTTGGTTGAAAATTTGTTACTGGAAAATATAATTGATTTTGTAGTTAATATTCCCTGAAAGATAGAAAAGGGAACCTACATAAAGAAAGTATGGGGAGGGACAAAAGATCTGCTCAAAGAGCTAAGAGGAGGAAAGACAGGGCTCATTTTGTCATTAGCATGAACTTATGCCACCTGAACAACGATTATGTACAGTAACGTCTGCCTGCCTAAGAGAACAAACATAATAGCAATTGAATACTTTCTAATCTGCATAAGGAAAATAAAAGGGGGCAAAACTTACTGGTTTTTTTACATGACCTCTCTCTGCCAGGACTTTGGCCTTCAACGACTTCATTTAAATTTTTTCCCCCAAAAGAATTACGACTAAGTTCAGAGCTTGAAAATCATTAATTTAGAATACCGGTCTCTTCCAAATCTCTACTACTCACAAGGCAGTGGCCAGGTTCAAGGACTAAACTGAAATTTAATTATGTGGAGAATCTTGCCAGAGAAGGTAAAGGAAAGTATCTTTTTAGTGAGGTTATCTATGCCTGTAATTTGTACACTGCACAAAATGAAGCTGTAGCATTCTCATCTCACAGGGATATATGCAAGAATATCTTCTTTATCTACTGATGTAGCATTTGGTTTTCTTGTAAATATAGAATCTGTAGCTGGTGACTGTGAAAACTAGTTTTTGATTCTTAGTGTAGGTGAGAGAAGTTTCTAAATTGGAATGAAAACTTCACTGTATTTTTAATGGGTTAAGAGCTGCAGTGATTATGTAACTTATAGTACCTCATGAAGAATGTCAGAAATCTGGAGAGAGGTCTAATGGGCAAATTAATATTTTGCTGAGAAGATTCATGATAGTGAAGTAGAAAGAACTACTTAGTCAATGATGTAAAAGTAGAAGATGATGAAGTTATAGTTCTTTATTGTGTAATATAGTTCTTTGTTCTGTAATTTTTTTTTAATTTTCTTGAGGTCATCAGTGATCAGATGAGACCATGACAGTACCAGTACTGCAGAAATAGCAAATCCTAGAGTAGTTAGCCTGTGCTAGAGACTGTTTGCCTATGGTGGGGGAACCTTAAAAGCATCGATAAGAAGGTAAACGTGAACATTTGTGAGTTTTTAAGTACAGTTTTTGCTGACATGAGAATACTTTTGTATTTTCATGTGCTGACAATATGTTTATTTCTAATTTTCATGGTCTCTGCCTGATGGAATTTTGATAAGGATCTTACGCTGCATGAAGAGGTCAATGATACTGCACGTATTTGTATATTTTTTCAAAGTAGCTTCCAGTGACGTGATTAAATCATATGGGAATGCTTACATTGTCAGTTCTGTCTTTAGAGCTTAAGCTGCAGAACTTGCAGTAAGGCAACCAAAAGATAAGGTCTCTAGAAAGTATTTTCCAAGTGTAGTAAACTTGAATATTGATTCAAACTTTTTTTCACAGCAGTGAAAGTAAGAGGACAAATGTTAACTTGAGAGCAGCTGTTTTGAACTTGGTTATTGCTGTGCCATCTGGAGGGATGGAATGCTGTTAGTTTAATAGCACAGGAGAGAAATATGTTTATAAGGAGGAAACACAGCCATAAGAAGATGGTGGAGTTGTATTTTCTGAATCCTTTTCCTGCCTGAATGCTGAGGGAGTCCGTAGCAGTGGCGTGTGCTGTGCTCTGAAAAACGTTTAGTAGCAGGGGGACTTCTGCGTGCTTGGGTGTGCTTTAAGTATTGCATTTCTCTCTGTGTAACTAGTATTACTTAAGAAAAAAAAAAGATTCAGCATCGGTATGAGAAGTACACGCATATGAAAATAATGTCAGAGGACATAAGAGGAATCTTAGAGCTTCCCCCCCACCTCCTCCTTTTCTCTTAAGTTACCTTTTTGGTCCTGCTTTTGATCCCCTGTAATCTATTCCTTTCTGCCTAGATGTTTTTTTTTTTTTTTACCTTGTGTGATGTTATGTATGTGTTTTTGGGATTTGTTTTAATACAGCAATGCTTTGAAAGATGTGTGGTTTTATATGAGCTGTGGGTTATATGAGGAGAAAAAATAATTTATTAAAATTTAATTTAATTTTTAAATTATTGTAACTCATGCATCTGGATTATATTTCACTCAGCATGAGAAGTATCTGGTAATTCTGATTAATGTTTTCATGTGGTAGCATCCAGGTGTGTGCATATTATTTCTTCTCTTGGGGATTTAAAACATTGTACATGCTGGAAGAGATGATCTGGACTGTACTGTGCATGTCTTAAAAAATCCCTTGGTAGCTGCCATAATATTTTTCCAAGATAATTAAACCTCCAGTAGAGGGTTATTTGCATTCTAGGGATGTTTACATACTGCAAAAGCAGGGATAGTTGGGAGAAACAAAACTCAAAACCATAGCTTATTGAGCCAATGCTTTCTGTATAAGCTGCTACTTCCAGGCAGTGTGAACTCTTCTTACCTAACATGCTGAACTGCTTGGTGAAGCAAAAACCCACTGCCTTAGGCTGTCGTAAGTGAGGTTCTGCCAGCGATTTAAAGATTTTTCTGAAAGACCTTTCTCCTGTAATCCTGTAGAAAGCACCCTGCCTACAGGAACACTTGTGCTTTCGTCAACATGAATCGTAGAAACTTGAGAATCTGTTAGTTATTCTTCTGCTTGAAGACAACAATTTTATTGAACCATGAAGAAAAACAGTGCATCTCAGAAACAGGCACTTTTCTTACTTTTGAAGAAGGGTGTAAATTTTGTAGAGAAATGCTCTGGTTTATTGTGTTAGCTTGGTAATTTAAAGTAGTGGCTAGTAGTAGCCTCTAGGATGTTTTTCTCCAGTGTGGATCTATTTATTCTTCAGGAAATTTTGTACACTTAGGTTCAATAATATAGATATAGTAGATACAATGCTTCTGACTACTAGGAATAAGTGGCCTGTAGTGGTGAATACCTGATTATGCCCATGCAGTCGTAAAGTCATTCTGATTAATTTAGGTCATCCTAAATCTTTAGTCCCTTTGGACTGAAAGTGAAACTAGTGAGTTGTGAGATCATTGTAGTCAGTCAATAGTCACAATCCTTGCATTAGGGGGAAAATCCTCAAAAACTTCAGGGAAAGTATGTCATCAGGTTTAAATCACTATGTAGGTTTTTCAGCAATTACTTACTTTCATTTGGGAAGGAATTAGGTGGAACAGCCTGTAGATGATGTTTTGATGGGTTTGATTAGCTGCTGACACAGATAAAGGGACTGAGTCATGAATCTTTCTAATCTGTTAAAATATGCATCTTGTACAAGAACAAAGAAGCTCTAATAGTCTGTTTTCGACGTCTTTAAAGTCTAACATAAAGATGGGTCTTTTCAATGTTTTTGAAATTGCAGCTTTCAACACTAGGCAAGAAGTAGCATAATTTGTTACAGTAGCTCCTGAACTTTTGTCTAATAGTTTTCACAAGACATTATAAAGAAAAAGTGTTAAAAAAATCTGAATTAAAGAATCCATATAATTATATATGCTCTGCTCTCTTTTGCTAATAAAAAGTATATCAAATAACTGAACCCAAATTTGGTTGGTTTTTGCAGTAAAAACTTACTTTGCAAAGTACATAGTAGATCAAATATGGTAATGCTATTTTTTACTTATCTTTCTGTCTTTCCCATCAAAACTGTGGTAATAAAATGGCTTAATATAAGATACCAAATTAGGAAAGAATCATATGAAAAATGAAGTACACATTTTAAAACACTGACTGTGAAAGTCTGATTCGGCATTGTTGGAAAAGCTCCTCTTGCTGCTTTAACCTTTCAAATGAGCTCTTAAACATACTTGTTTGCAATTTTGCAAAATGTTGAATACAGTTAGCTTTCTATATTAGAGAAACTTGACATTCAGCACTTTAAAGGGCTTGCTCTTTACTACTTGATTTGCAGAACTTGGTAATTGGTACTGTGTCTTGCCATCTGTAGGAAAAATAGTTTAGTTTCCACAAAATATGTATGTATATCTATTAAAGAATATAGAAAGGAATCTTGTAAGTCTAGACTACATAGTTGAAATTATTTAAAGTTTATTGCCTAATGTACCATATGTAGTTGAATAAACCCATTTTTAGCATACTTTTGTGTAAATGTATTTGATTAAAATGTTGTGCCTGCTTAATTAGCTTCAGAGACTTGCATTTCAGTAACTTCAAGATGTCTGCAAAAGTGTACTCTGGCCACTTAAATAGAAGATAAAAATATGTTTTTTGTGGTTTTCACATTCTTTGTGATCACTAGAATGATTTAAATTGCATTAATTTGCATATACTCACAAACTTCATTTTTTTAAAAATACAATAAAATTTGATACCTTGTTAAACAAGGTAAGGTGTTAGTTCTGTATAAAAGTACATGGAGTAGAGAGAACATTGCTTATAATGCTTATTACTGTAAAGTCTGTGGTCTACATTGTAAGTAAGACACTGTGCAAGTGAGCATTCTGTGTATGGAGAATCTAGTTCTTGTAAAGACAACTGACCCAACTTACAGACATTGTTATATTTCATTCTTCAATTGCAGTTTAGAGACAAGGGAGACAGTGATAACTGATGTCTCAAATCAAGGTCATATTTTTATTTCTTTAAACGGTATTGAATTTTGTTCAGCTAATAATACAGAAAGGAAGACATTTGGACAACTCCTTTTTTGTTCCTTACACAGACAAAAGAAGTTGGTTTACTTGATGCAGACATATATGGACCTTCAATTCCAAAGATGATGAATTTAAAAGGAAACCCAGAATTAACACCAAGTAAGTGGAAATTATTTTTCTTGCTGTCTTTTTTGTACAGGGATGAGCATAGTCCACCCATGGGTGCTTCCCTGGTGTGGCACAGAAGGAATGCAAACAGAAGATGAAGACTGAGTGTATGTATGTATTTATTTATAATATTGAGGTTACTTTCAAAGCTACCTTGTACAACTAGGAGCATATTCAGAGTCCTATTTTTTGTTAATCTTGGTCCATGCAGTCTCATGGAGTTTTACTAGAGATTCTGGAAGGGAAGGTTATTTATCAGTAGTTTTAAAGTTGTTGTACAGTATCCTACAATAGATGACTTTCAGTTAAAGAACAAAACCCACTAATCTAGGGAAAGAGACACTAAAAAAAAAGCAGTAAGAGAAGGATCATTACAGTAGCTTGTATGAAATGTCACCAAAATGATTCTGTTTGATCTCTCTTCAGCCAAATGTGCCAGGGCGCTTGACTCATTTGTATTTGAAGTTGTGTGTTTAGGAACACAGTGGTGGTCACTTCCCTACCAGAAGGTAAAGACAGTAAACAAAACTCCTAATTTTCCTTCTACTAGGAAGAATTTTGGGGAAACGTAAATTCAGGTAGAAGAGTCTTCAGAGAAATAAGGTGACCCAAAGTAGAAGGCTCATATCAAGTGTGTTTACCTTTCAGAAATTTAACTTTCATGTAGGCCAACCAAGGATGAAAGTGAAGAATGGCTTTATCTTGATACCCTGTTCATATGATGTTTGAGTGTAAGGCAGTATGGTTTTTTGGGGTGGTAGGGACACTGGGGTGATATGGTTTCTTTAATACTTTGTTTTGATTGTCCTGTGAGAGAGCGCATGTAAGTAAAAAAATTAAAAACATGTAACCACGTACAAAACTACTCCCACACTGTAACACCTGGTCAACACATTAAAAAATACTAGGATCCTACTGAAGGAAGTGCAGATTGGCCATACGTAATGTCAGGGAGGGACCAAGGACATCTACCAGTTCAAACAGGACATAAAAGGGCTTCAGTGAAGTAATCAACTGCAATGTTTGTGGGCAGCAATTGCTGGGTAAAAGCAAAGTTAAATATTCCCTCTGCTTCCTTTCATGCCATGATCTTTCTCTCTTTATCATAGAAAGGTCTGGGTTGAAAGGAGCCTTTGAAAGTTGTCTAGTCCAACCCCCCTGCAATGAGCAGGGACATCTTCAACTGTATCAGATTGCTCAGAGCTCCATCCAACCTGATCTTGAGTGTTTCTTGTCTACCACCGCTCTTGGCAACCTGTTTGAGTGTTTCACCAGCCTTGTTGTTAGTCTGAACCTACCCTCTTCTAATTTAAAACTATTACCTCTTGTCCTGTCACAACAGGCCCTGCTAAGAAGTTTGTCCCCATCTTTCTTACAAGTCTCCTCTAAGTACTAAAAGGCCTCAGTAAGGTCTTCCTGGAGCCTTCCTTTCTCTAGGCCGAACAGCCGTGATGCTCTCAGGGTTTCATCATAGGAGAGCTGTTCTATCTCTCTATATCTGCTCTACTGTTGTTGTAGAATGTTCGTTTGTAACATCTTAATTTGTGCATGTATATGAGTGTAATGGTTGTTGATCCATATGTTCTCACCTGGTATAAAGCATGCAGGATGAAACAGTGCGGGTATCTTTAAAGGGTTGCTATTAAGCTTGCAGTATTAGCCTCTGAAAACTTAATGTGGCAAACTTAGGATTTCTTATGTAATTAAAATTCTATCTCCTTATGATTACGTACTGTACTCTGGATAAAAAAAAATATATTTCCATGTACTGATGCACTGCATGTGCTTATGCAGACAGCTGTCAAATTGAGTACTTCCTACATTTAAGTACCTGGCTTACAAATACAGGTTTTATTTAGATAAATTCCTAAAAGAGAAGGAGAGTACTTTAGTTTCATTTGTTGGATTTTTGTTATATCTTTTGAAGTCAAAAAGCTGCTGAGTGATAAATAAATAAATAACTGAGCCTTTTCATATATCATCAGTAGGATTTGACTTCCTGATACAAATGGAAGTATTCTTGCATTCACTTGTACTTTGAACTCCATTGAGGATGTATGTCATACAGGCTGTGTTTTCCTGTAACAGATTTTTTTGCTATGGATTTTGTATTTGAAGCACATTGTGCAATCTGAATACAAAAGGGACTATGTTGTGGTGTTCATATCTCTCCTCTTTTCATTTTTATGTGGCGTTGACTTTTGTTTCTCCATTTTTTTCCTCACTGTCTGAAAAATTGATCAGATAATTTAGAACTTCTTGGTCATTTTGCTATGTATTTTATCAGTCCATACCAAACTTAAATCCACGTCTTGAGCCACAAATTAAAAAGCAGGTTGCCCAGTGTATTTCTTACTGTTGTACAAATCAACTTGCTAGGAATGCGAGAACTTAAGGCTATATTCACTCAGCTATTGAGCAGCTCAGTTTTGTTTCAGTGACTAGATATTTCTGGTAAACAGCTGAATAGAATTCACTATAAGCTTTGTCTTAATATGTTTCAAGCATTGTGAAAAATGCAGAATTTGATGTAGTAGAAAAAATTTGGAAGATTCCCCTGAACTGAAACTGCTGCTGACGTCTTGTAAGCACTAACATTTTGATCATTGAAATATATTCTTTCTAGTTCTGTGTGGAATGTACAAGTATCAGGATTTAAAGAACATACCTTTTGGTTTTTTAACAGACAGAAAAATGAATCTGTATATTTTAAAACCTTGACAGATGACACAAGTCTGCTGAGAAAGACATAGTAATTTGGTATAAATGATAACAGGATAGAATTTGTATTTCAGGGATTCTGTTCACTTCTCTGTGTATTTTTAACTATTGAGTTGGTGAAACTGTAGAGTAACAGCAATAGAAGTATGGTAAAAGATGGTTTAATTGTGAAGTAGGAATGGCATAGGAAACTTTAAAGTTTAATCAAGGATTCCTTTAATGAGTGACAGATGGGATAAACTTGCAAAGAAGTGATCAGTCATAAGGGGTGTATATATATATATAGGTGTATATAAATGCATTGATATAAAAACACATATGACTCTTGTATTTTGGTATTATGAGGTTTCGTGTTATCTTCTGGTTTCTTACTATGTTTTCAAGAGTAAAACAAGCCCTGAAGAAATATTGCATAGCAATTGAGAAAGCCCAGGCAGTTCTGTGTCACAAAAGTACATAAACTATGTCTACATAACAATAAATCAATTAAAAACATTTTTCATAACATAGCAGTAAAAAAAAAAAAAATTAAGGTCTAATGCTGTCTTCAGTGTGAGGCATGGATTTGAAGGTGAATCTTTAGAGTAATCCTGGGGAGGTTCTGAGTACTTCTGCAATCTTTGATTTCTGGTTCTTTTCTCATGTGAAAAGGGATTAGGGATGCCCAGTACCATAAAAAATAAGTCCATGCAGCAATTATTACATCTGTATAGAAATTATTATTATGTGTAATTTAAGCATTCAAAATGAATTAGGAATTCTTAGTGAGGAGTCTATATAAATGGAAGATACTACATTAATTTAATTCTGCAAACTAGTACATTGAAAAGTCTGCTAACATTTAATAGGCTGTCATTCAAAATACTTTAACTAAATGATCAGGGAAATACTGGTTAATAAATTCACAACTGAATTTAATTAGCTAATGGAGGGTTATCTAATTATGGAATTAATATTAACATTATCTACAATATATATGCAGGGCAATGTTAATAGCGTAAGTTACAAAAGCATTACTTCTATTCCTTCCCCAAGTAATTTACTTAAAAGCTGTTTTCTGGCTTAGTGAATCACATTATTTCATTTTTTTTTCTTTTAAATCTGCCATTTAAACTAGATGGCAGAGAGTAAAAACTATTACATTGCCAAAAAAATTTGCCATTTTTCCAGATAAGTAAAGTTTCTTTATTTACTTTCATTATGAAGGTTTTGGTGGGTAAATCGTTGACAGGTGACTACACTCTTAGTATTTCAAAACTTTGTTGCCATTTTATGATAGCCTCAGTGTCCTTCATTTCTTAATGAAATAGTATATTCAAAAGATCAGTAGTAGTCATGTTTTTTCACAATTTAGAATAAAATGTAATTTCTTAGAGAAAGCTAACAGTGTTTGTGGCTGGCCCATGGAGTCTAATAAAATTGCAGGAACTATAGAAATGGACACTCGAGTTTTTTAACTGGATACATTTACATGTCTGAAGACTGTGACAGCAGACTCTCAGACTCTGAAAATTTAAAATAGTTGTGGCTGTTTAAAGATGTCTACTGGAATAGTATTAAGGGATTGTGGTGCAGTCATCTGAGGGTTATAAATAGAAAATTTGGAGTGGACTAGTGAAATAGACAAAACGTTACATAGGTAGCATAGTTATTTTGGTAACGAAGAAATTTCTTCATCTTTGCTAAGGAGTTAAATTTAAAGATAAGGCTTGTAGTCTCCAAGTTGTCTTTATCAGGCTTTATCAGTGGAACTGCATCATTATTAATTTAAAAAAGCCCTCAATTTGATTCTTTCAAAAAAAGGCATTTGCTACTGACACTAGCTCTTGATTGGTGAGCAAGTGATTTTAACATGTGTGTAGTCTAATGGTATGTTTTATTGATTCTATTTTGAAAGTAGCCTGAACTGAAACCTGTGTTTTACTTTTGGTGATGTCTTACCCCAGTTTATCTGGATGGTGGAAGTACAGTAGTCCCATGTACCTTACATGTGACAAAATAATAATTGAGAATGTCGTAATTAATTGTGGTTTATATTTTGGAGGCTTTTTTGAATTTGATGAAGTAGTTGAAAATGAGAAGACTACTAAAGTATTTAATATTTTATTCTGGACCTTGACTATTGCCCTCACACTTGTAACAATAAACCTCAAGCTGGATTAGTTCAGCTACTGTTGAGTTCACTTGTGGAAAAAAATGAAGACTTTGGAAGGGAAAGGAGATGGAGGATACCCAATTCTGCAAGGAATTACTTATAGGCATATAGTTGTTAGTTGCTGTTTAAAAAGAAAAAACCTCTAGGGAATTAATTTATTAAAATTTTATTCTTCATTATACATAAATTCATACAATTACAAAAAGTATAAGATGAGAATGTAGTGTAGTAATTAAGACCTCTTACTGAGAGCAGTCTTTTTGGATAAATGGCAGATGAAATTTTACCAAATGCTATTCCAATATAAATTACTGAAACACTGTAACCTGAAATAATACATTTGAAGTACTTGAAGGCAAATTTGTATTACTCTTCATGTTGTTAATCCTGCAGTGGAGTAATTCTAGATGGCTTGATTTGGATTTGGGCTAGCAGATACTCACTATATTATAAAGTTTACTCTTAGAGATACAAATGGTTTTTTGGTTCAACTGGTATGAAAACTGGAATTAAATTGCGAAATGGCTTTGTTATAGGAACATGATAGATACTCTTTTCATTATACATACATAAAAGAAATTAATCATGCTTTTGTACACTGAGCATATTTACCTTTTTGCTTATTTCAGAGGAATAAATGTTTTCATTGCTCTTCTCTTCTAGAGGAAAAACTGAAGGACTCTGATTCTGAATTTTCTCAATATTTTTACCTTGCTATTTCACTTTTTTGCTTTTTCTTTTTCCTCTGTGGGCTTCTTGCTGCATTCTCTTTCTTTCCTTCTTTGCAGTGCAATGGGGTGGCTTTTCAGAATGGAGAAATGAAGCAGAATAGATTAAAAAATAGGAAAAAAATGTGGTTTAATCCTTTTTCTGTAGAGACCAGAGGCCAAAAGTGACAGTACGTTTAAAAGCTAGCATCTTTTTCCTTTGCTTTATTTGATGGTCCTAATCATTTATGTATTGAGTGTGACGCCATATGGTGTGGGATATCCCTTCTGTAACTTGGGATCAGGTGTCCTGATTGCGTCCCTTCCCAATTCCTTGTGCACCCCCAGCCTGCTTTGCTGGTGGGGGAGGGTGGCAAGCAGAGAAGACATGGACTCTGTGTAAGCACTGCCTAGCGATAACTAAAACGTCCCTCTACTATTAACACTGTTTTCATACAAATCCAAAACATGGCCCCATACCAGCTACTGTGAAAATCTTAGCCAAAATCAGCACAATTACACATAATCCTTTGAACAGTTCTTTTTCTCCCATGTCTTTTCACCTAATTTTTTTTTCTTTTTTGGGAGGGGGCAGATCTTGATTACAGCATTGAACTTAAAAAGGCTGAATCGACACAAATGTATTGAGTTCTGTAGTTTTGCTTTGAAAGCAATGAAAGTCCCTAGTTAACTGGAATGTTTTTTGAAGCTGGGTCTTGAATTAAAGCTGATGTGTAGTGAATGTCTGCCCCTCGGGTTCTTGCTGCTCCCTCTTCTGCTCTGCTGTTGTCTGGCACACTGTTATGTGACTGACCACGACAGTCCCCCTGTCACAGCAGCAAGTCATTGCTTCACATGATGTGAGCTTTCCCAGAGGTTTTTGTGTCAGGACAGATGCCCTAAACCAAATGTTGGGTTAGTCTGTTTCATTCCTTGTGGGTATAATGAACTGAAAGAACCCACCCAAATTAATTTAATGAAGCTTTTGATCCACTATAAATACACTTTTTGGCTCTTTGGGGATCTGAGGGCATTTCAAAATGTGGGTTATTTTAGCAATCGTAAAGAAGACATTTATGATGGAAGGTAATGGCATGATGCTGAAAACTAGTCCTGTGTTTTAAATCTATTTTTAACCTAGCAAGTCAGTGCTGCTTTAAAACGTAACAAAGATGTTACTAAATCACTGTGCTCTTTACTTGTGCCAGACTTGCTTTTGAAGTAGTCTTCCAGCAAGCAATTAGTTCTTTTGCTTTTAGGGAGGACTGATGAAGTCATATCTGCAAAACTGTTCTGTTAATGAAAAAGCTTTTACAGAGCTTTGTTTCTTCTGCAGGCTATCAGGAGGGAAAGAAGTGTAAAACCTTCTAAGGTAATGGGACTGGTAGACCCTCTAAATACGAGAGCCAAATCACTTGGGAAAAGTTGCATTTCATTATGCATATATTTCTTGAAATTGAACGGTGAACATGGAATAATGAGACTTAAATCATTACTAGTTTGCTTTGGTTAAGTATTTGGGATGTCTTCGTGGTTAGATAACACTATTAGTGCAGGATGTAATGGGCAATCACAGCCTTCCTTGTGTGGAGCTCTTCAAGCTTAAAATACAAATTGTAGTATTTCTGGGGCAACCCTGCAAATAAACATAAACCACGGTGTGAAATCAAGCTTGAAGTCTCAATTAGTCTGTCACTTGCCATAGAATATTCTAGGCTTCTGGAATAAGCAGTTAAAACAATGATTACAGTTAAAACAAGGATTTAAAATTTGTGACTTTGACTGACCATTTGGTGACAGCGTCCTTTACCCTCTGACCTAGATTGGTGTCACTGTTTTATTTCAAGGTACTCTGGGGCCCTGGTGCTATTTGTTCCTCTTCCCTCTGTGGCATTTCTTTCCTCTTTACCATTCTGTGGGTGGAATTCACTTGCCTTTGCTTAGGAAACCAGTACTACTTTAAACGTGCTGGAGTGTGGTGTCTGGCATCTAGCTGCCCCTTCAGAAGGTATGTCTCTCCCTATGCCCTCTGTCAAATCTGCTAGCCTTCTACAAATCTCAGCTCTCTAAGGCATCCAGAGTGGCAGGACACATCTATATTTACACAAGTAAAGCCCAACCATTTTTTTACTCTTCCTGTCCTGCATCTCCTCCCTTTCCCTCTTCCCTCCTCCTTTTCCCTCCCCTTTCTTCCTTCCCCTTCCTGTTATTAGAAAGCCTAAACAGTCTGAAGTCTTTGTGTCCTTGACTGGAACCTCAATCCTCCCATTACAGAATGTTGACCTTGGGAGGTGACTTTCAGATTAAACAGCAAGTAAGTTCCTTATACTTGTACATAGTGGTAGCCATGTGAGAATTACCATTTACTGTGATTAACAGAAGATGCTATGTAAGCTGGAGTCCTGACTTAGATTGTGATAGAGTATCCTTCAGTCACTGGCAGCATGGAATTGTACACAATTAAAATCCAGATGATGCAGAAATTTTTGAGATCCTGTAAGTGACCATGCTGAAAATCTATTGCAGCTTGTCTGTATGTATGGCACATTAGTTAAGTTTGTGTTCGATAGTCTTGTTTAATGTACCAGAATCCACAGACTATTCTGCAGTGTCTGTCTCTGACTACCATGGTGGCTATGTGATTTGTTGTGCCAAACATCACCTGTGTTTCAGGCAGTGAGTTGTCACGGAGATGTGAGGAGGTGGTCAATACCAATTTCTCATATAAACCTCAGCTCATGATGAGCTGTGCAAACAGCAGCAGAACCCATAGCTTTTGTATAAACTGTGAAGAAGTATCAGCTTGCTCAAATTCTGATAAACAAATGCAGAGGAGTTACAGTATGGGTTTTATTAGAACAAGATACCATGAAAGATTAAGAAATACTTAAACTTATGAGCAATTCAGAAATATGCTTTTAAAGGTGCTGTTTTGAATGCCAGAATGTTATTCAGAGACTTAGGTTTTATGGGCAATATGTAGTGTAACTTTATACACCTTTTCTGTTGTATGCCATTTTGTGTGCCTCAGTTTGCTTTTTAAAGTTTAAATTCTTTTCAAATGTACTTGGGAGTTTCAAGAGAAAATATGTAACTTCAGCAAAATGCCTAAACTGTTGAGATCTCTAGATGTTTATTAGCTGTGCATTACATGCTTTCCAACACTGGAAATGAACTAAGTAGAGTCATGGCTCCAGAATCAGAGTATCTCACCATGGGGAACACAACACAGGTCTCCAAATCCACAGGGTTCTTGAATAACCTCGATTCTATCATCTGTAAGTGCGGTAATAATTTCCCACCTTAGAAGCATGTTGTTAGGTAGAAATGTTCATTTTAGGTGCATGGTGCTATGGGAACAGGGTTTGTATAAGAATTAAGAGTCAGGAAACAGTCACATTCACAGTGTAGCCCAGAGCGTGCAGTTGTGTCTGTGCTGGTAAAACGTCTTGTGTTGGTAGTGGCTTTGGAAACATTTTGAAATGTGCATGCAAAGGTCAGCAGAATGTGTTTAACTGGAAAATAGTACAAGTGTTCTACTTTTTTATGGCTTTTGCTGTTGACACTAGAACAACTTAAAAGCCCCACTTTCCTGCTCAGTGACAAAAATCCAGTTATGACAGGCAGGTGATTTTGAATATTAAGATTTATTGAAGACAAAGATTGAATAAAGTAATTATTAGAAATCTCTGATCTTCCATTATAGTGGCGAGTTCCAAAAATATCTGAGCAAAATAGGAAATCTTCAACAAGGAGAAAAATCTCCACTTCTAGTGTTCTGTCATGTTTGGATATTTTTTTGGTCTTTGAACTGGCAAAAAACCCCCAATTTTCTCCTTAGTTCAGACACTTGAAAACTCAGAGCAGCTCTTCTGCATTTGTGCTTGCTGAGCCAGTGAGTTCAAAATACATTTGATAGGGTGTTGCATGATCCACTACATTAATATTTAATAATTATAAGGTACCTTTGCTTTTCTTAAACAGTGTAATGCCTTCTAAGGAGGTGTAGTATAACATCACACTCTTCTGGAATAATGGTCTTTACTTACCTGATGGGGTAAGACTGAATGTAAGCTTTTGCTTGCGCTAATGTATTGCTCAAAAGACCACTTCAAAAAACT
Organism: Oriolus oriolus; assembly: GCA_013400235.1. Classification (NCBI taxonomy): domain Eukaryota; kingdom Metazoa; phylum Chordata; class Aves; order Passeriformes; family Corvidae; genus Oriolus; species Oriolus oriolus. The sequence continues at coordinate 325,882 of VXBT01008848.1, read as the reverse complement.
AAGCCAAGAGCTGGAATGGCTCCTTGTGGCTTTACCCTGGGTTCCATCACGTGTGACTGTTATTTGGGAAGAGAAACACCATAATGCTGAATGTGCTCCTGTTTCTTTTTTCTCTCCCCAGCTTTATATGCTGAGCGTGATGGCATATAGTATGGGATATCTCTTTGGTCAGTTGTGGTCTTAGGTTCAGGCCGTGTCTCCTTGCCGCGGTGCCTCTCCTCCCTTGGCTAGCAGAGCTGACTCAGGCACCAGGCGATCCCCACCCACCCCGGAGGAGTGGGTGAAAGCTGATCACGGCGTGGGAGGGTGGTCGAAGTCCCTGCTGGTTTGCCTCACCCACCGATGGTGAGGGAGCACCAAGGAGGAAAGGAACGAGAGGGGTCTCTGGCGTGGGGTTCCAAGGCTTTTATTCTTGGGGGGTTCCTGGGGGCTGNGACTCAGGCACCAGGCGATCCCCACCCACCCCGGAGGAGTGGGTGAAAGCTGATCACGGCGTGGGAGGGTGGTCGAAGTCCCTGCTGGTTTGCCTCACCCACCGATGGTGAGGGAGCACCAAGGAGGAAAGGAACGAGAGGGGTCTCTGGCGTGGGGTTCCAAGGCTTTTATTGTTGGGGGGTTCCTGGGGGCTGAAGACAGACAAAATGGAGGGTCCAGGGCTTATATAGGGGGAGGTACAAGGGGCGGAGAAACAACTAAAGCCAATAGGGTGAGGGCCAGGGGGTGGAGGAAACAGAGTGGCAGGATACAAACCAATAAGGGAGGTATGGGGAGGAACAAGGGAACAGGGGACCCAATGGGGTACAAAATGGCATAGAAGGTTCCAGAACTTATCTATATGAGGGGTAAAGTATACATATTTAAAGGAACATACATAAAATATGGTGGGAAGTCAGTAAACCAAGGGAAAACAGAAGATCTACATACCAACACAAAGCCTGGTGGGAACTCACCCTAACCTGGGGAGAGCCTCTCAAACCAGCCCATCACCCCTGGGCCCTACGGCTCCTTAAACATATGTTTGCGCACTGCAGCATCCCCTCCCAGTTTCCTGTGTGTCCCCAGCCTGCTTGCTGGTGAGGTGGCGTGGGAAGCAGAAAAGCTTTTGACACTGTTTTCATCACAAATCCAAAACATATCACCATGCAACCTACTGTGAAGAAATGTAGCTATATCCAAGCCAAAACTATATGTGTGTATATATATATATATATGTAGTTCTGTACACGCTTTCTGTGCTGTACTGTCATTGGCCATCATTGAACAGCTATGTCAGTCTTTTTAGAGAAAAAGTGGAGTAACTCCGTTACCTTGTTAGGATAGTCTGTCTTCAAGGCTTGATTTGTTTGGGGAGAAAAAGCATAGTAAAAAAAAATTACAAAATGCATCTTCATTGATGTAATGAAGATCCATCTTCATTATATCAATGTTACTCTTCCCCATGTGAGTAACAATTCAACCTTCAGACCAGTCCCAGAACTCTTTTAAATCAGCAATCTGCTATAATGCTGTCATGAATCTGCATGTCTTCCTTTTCTAGTGCCCTACTAGTATTCTATCAGAAAAGGCATTTGCTGACATGTCATTGGTGCTATGTTGATCTTACTGATCTGATTGTATGTTAGAGAAAACACAGCAATCTTTTACTTAGGGCCATCAAGCCTACTGGAAAATTGCAAACTAGGCTATTTTATTTATCTCTTGGCATAGGTGGCATGGTATTGCTGTGTGTTGTGATTTTAAGAAATCTGGTCTGTTGTGTGTTGAATTTTTGGAGCTGTATGGTAAGCTTCTGATAACAGAAAAACATACTCTAAGAGCAGAGGGAATTAGAGATGTTACTGAGATCTCATTAAGCTAAATCTTCTTTACATGTTATGTTTTAGAATATCTTCATGAGACCCAAGGCGAAAGAGAAGGAAGGCCTGTTGCTTTTGATGAGACAAGGGTGATTATCAAAGACCACTGAAGCACTTTAGATTTGAGATTAGTCTTAAGAATGATTTTTAGCAGTAGGCAAACAGTAGGGAGCTCTGCAGTATTTTGTATTACTTTGAAAATATGCAGAACATTATAGCCAGAATATACAGCAAGTTGTGAATTGTTGCTGTGCATTGTAGAAATTTGATTAAATCTTGCTGCTCAGAGCAGTTTATAGTCCTTGTTGTTAACCAAAGAAAATGAGATGCAGTTTTCATAAGGAGACTCTGCTGTTGAGAAATAGTGCATATATTCTAAAAACAGAGGCCCCTTTGGCTGCTCTGTAGGTCGGTGTTTATCTCCTCACAGCATCTCTCCTGTTTTACAAAGGAGAGGGAGATGTCGGAAGCTGTGTGAGCTTAGTCTGTGCACCTGGTGTGTATGCAGCAGAAATTGTCCATGCAGGTAGTGGATGTTGAGATGTTAGCCTCTGGGTATTTGACTGACACAGTGAAGAGCAGTTGGACTGAAATGAGAAGTGGCTTAGTATTTTGGTGAACTTCCCAGAATCATACATCTTTTCCATTTGTGTTACTCTCCAGTTCCAGGGCCTCGTGATTAGCAGTCAAAGCTTGGCCTCCCCGTTTTGTTTTGTCTTAAAATTGTCCCTATTTTGTGATAAAAAATGAAGGAAACCTTGAGTCTGCAGTGATACACACTGTTGCAAATACTTTTTTCCTATTTCTTTTTTTAAACCTCTCTCTTAGGGAAATATGTAGTGGTATATGTGTTGTTTATCAGGACACCAAAACTGTGCCTAGAGATGGCTCTAGCCTGAAGTTCCAGTGTCATCAACCTGTTCATAACTGTATTACTGTGGGAGGAGAAGTAAGACTGTGATTCTTAGAAATGTGGTTAGACAGTATAATGCCATCAAAATAAGCTGTGACTAAACACCAAAGAGCTGCACGTGTCAAAAAGAGCTGTATGCACTGGTACAGTGTATCAGTCCAAGCCAACCTCTCTTTCAATAATAGTTCCCTGCTCATTCCTGAATGCAATAGTCATACAAATGATTTGTTTATTTTCCTGTTTTGTTCTTTTTGATTTGTAAGCCAAAACATCCAGTTTATTCTCCACCATATTTCTACAAAATTACATTGTGTAGATGCTCACTTACTTGACCGCTTGAAAGCTTTCATCTGTAGAGTTTAGCTGTTTAATTTGTATGCTCTTGGTTGTTACTTTGTCTGAATTTGGAGTTCAGCTTTGAATGCACTGTTTTTATTTTACTCACATTGTTTTTATTTTACTCTCTTTATAAATTTTACTTTGGGTGCATCAAGGATTTTGGTCAAAATCTGTATTATAGTGTATTTTATATTGTTTAAAATATTCTTCCTATTTTCTGCTGCTTCCTTCCTGTGCATGCTTTTCCAAGACATCAGCTAGACCAAATAAAATTCCATTCATTCTTTTTTGTGTGTGTGTGTGTGCACCATTTTGAGATAAGGTGTGGATTTAGATGGTAGAAGCCACAAAGAAGAGTTTTGGCTTTTGCAAGATTTTGTTCTAATGCACTCTTTTGTATTGTTTTGTTTGCTTTCTGCTTGCACACCCCTTTACCAGAACAATTACTATATTCCCTCCCTGCTTGTTATTCTTGACACTGGAGAGCATAGGAATAAGAAGCATGACAAGGACATTACCTCTGCAATATTCAAATAAACATATTTTGTTCTTACAGAAATTTTAGAAGTCCTGCAGACTTCTATCAACCTGAAGAAATCTGGGACTAATTACCTGGAGCTATTGACATTGTGTAGTTTAGGGGTGGCTTTATTTGGTATCTCTACTCCGGGGTTTCTGTAGCAGATTTAACAGAAGGAGACAAATTCCCCAAAACTCTGGTATGTTAATGGGAATACTCTTCTGATTCATGAGATTAGTGAATAGGATAGATATAAAAAACAAAGAATTAAAATCCCACCATGTTGTATGGCTTTGGTTGTGTTCTGATATAAATGACTGAGCTTTTAGTGATTCCTGGTAGGGAATCTATGCCTTCCAGCATGGGGGTTTAATAAAAGTAGATTGATTTTTGGCAGCACAAAGTGACATTATATTATAGGCAAATGCATTGTTATTCTGGCAAAAGATGAATTCTATTAGTAAAATGTAACAACCTAAGAAAAAGTGGAGTCAGATTCTTGGGCAGAATAGGTAAATGTATACATATAATGAAGGGATGAGGGGGAAAAATAAACAACTGTTTAAACAGAGGGGGAAAACTGCTCTTAAAAGATAAAATGTATATGCATATTTCTTAAAAAAACCCCGAAATACCCTAAAACCATCTCCCCTCCAAAAAAACCCCCTTTGTTTGCTTTTGTTTTAGAAAATCTAATGAGGCCCCTTAAGAACTACGGAATCGCATGGTGAGCATATGTTTTAATTTAAATCAAGCTTCTTTTTGGATGAACTTGGAATTGTGCTGTAAAGCTCAAGTTTTTGCTTTGTTGTTTCAGCATGTCTATGGGTTTCTTGATAGAAGAGACTGCCCCGGTTGTGTGGAGAGGGCTCATGGTAATGTCAGCTGTTGAAAAATTGTTGAGACAGGTAAGGCTTACTTACGTATTTCTGCTTCAAAGTAATCAGTTATTTTAAAATGCATTTAGCTGATACATGAGTGTCTGTGACATTATTTCATATGTTAGTGGTGAGCATTTTTGTGTCTTAGTCTTCTTAAATTCAGGTAAGGGGGAAAGTTGATATTTTTGTGTTTACCTATCTCCCTCAAACAGAGCTGTTCTTCCATGCCTTTGATGGGTGAATTACCCCAATTTGCCTTCCTTCTCATTCCCTTTTATGTTTCTTTATGCAGTTGTTAAAAAAAAAAGGCATTTTGAAGTTGCCTAAGGATTTGGATGTATAGGTATCTATGCATATCTACAGCTGTATTCCCTTATGTGCTTGTTAATTCACTAGCACTAAGAATTATTGGATGGCATTTGACATGTGACAGGTACACGAAAATCATTAGCTACAATCTCTGTGTAGTGCAGATAGAGTGTTAGTTAATAAATTTTCTGGCATGTAGAAGCAGGGTGACTTCTTTATTCTGTGGCAGATTTTTTTTTTTCTTTCATTGTGAATAGATCTGTTAAGTGCTAATAAGACAAATAGCTGAAAAAAAAGCATTAAAGTTACATGTTTAGACTTTGAAGTGACCCAGATTGTTCACAGCTGATATCCATTCTAGGGATCTACTGTATACAGCCTGGAGATCACAAGGTTTCTGTATGTCTTCTCTAAATGCCTCCAAATATTATGCTCCTTTAACAACTGAAAAGAATATATTTTTTTCAGCCTTTTCAGCCTTTCTGCATCTTTACTGAGCTCTCTAACACAGGTTTTAGAATTGTGGCACTTACTGCTCTGGTCACAAAAGCCATATTTCAAGAAGAACATCTTTGTCTGGACCTGACCTTTAAAAGTAAGGAATATCCGTGCCAATAGCCGTGGAGACTGTTCTGACCTCTTTGTGTGCTGCATTGCGCTGGCCTGGCTCATGAAACTAGAATGTAAAACCTTGAAGGTAGAACTAAAGTTAGCACCTGCTGTATTGGCATACTCTGCCCTGGGAGCCTGGAGGCTGGCAGGCACTGCAGGGCTGTTCCTCAGTCAGTAGTATCCCCAGATGGGAAGCGTGTGCCAGCATCCTTGTGGAGGGTGCGGGTGATGCTGTGTAATGAGCTCGTTGCTCCCTAGCAACCAGTGCAGTTACATGCTGGCCAACCATGCTGTGGGAATGAGACAAGTCCATTAATACTCAGGGCGTCGCTGATTTCCCTGGCTGTGAAACCTAAATTGTGAAAGAGGAAGGCTTTATGGCTAAATTTCTTCTGCCCACATGCATTTAACTTCTGCATGATGACCATGATAGTCTTAAATCTGAGTTGGAAAAAGTTCTTTCTTTGAAGAGAATGTAACAGATCACAGGGAAAACCAGTGGGTCTATCTGATGTAAATAGGTGGCTTTAAGAAAGGAAAGAATGCATTTTCCAGACTGAGACATGCTATTTTGTTTTTGAAAGCTGTAATCTCCCTTCTGCAGTTATCAGCCAGTCTCAAGAATGTGTTGGACCAGTAGTTTAATAACTTTGGACACCTAAACAAGAGAGAACCACAGCACTTGATGACACTCTTAAAGATACTATCATTCTATTTTATATTAGAAATAGTTTTGTGATCTGTTGGGGACTTCAAAAATTTTTCTTGTTTTCTCTTTATCTGTTCTGATTGGTCTTAGCTATTACCTTTTGTTTAACAGGATAAAGTTGCTTCCAAGAGTAAAATACTTCTGCTTGTATTTCATGTTTTTAAACCATATTCTTAAGAAATAGCTTATCTCATTAGCTGCATAGAAACCATTTAAATTAGCTCTCTAATCTAGATTTGTATTATAATATAAGTGTGAGGAGTCCCTGTGCATTCAGACAAGCTGATAAAATACTGAGTTCTTAAAATAATTAACTCAGCCTGATAGAAAACTTAGATATTCCCAGACTTTTGCATTAAAAACACTCGTGGTATTTCATATTTATGTTTACTCTTAGATGGTGGAGAGGTTTTTTATTTGTTTAGTAGCATCAAGACTATGCAATTACTCTGTGACTAATTTTGGATGCCTGTTTCTTTTTTCCATATGAACAAATCTGTTTTCCAGAGTTTATCATGCTTCAGATACTACAGTAAAGCATTTGCAGTGCTTAGTTTCCGAATTCTGTAATGGGGACTCATTGACTCATTAATGTCTGTGCCTGTAATGAGTGTTTAAAAGCTTCTCTTACCCTTGGAACTTTTTAAAATTTATGGAATTCTTACTTTGGAAAATATATTTGTTAAATATATACATAATGCTTTTTGTATATACTTACTGCGTGTGATCTCATTCTTTGTAATACCGGTTTGTTGAATAGTGGCGGACTGGTAGATAACAGGCAATAATAGCGAAGCCCAAAGTAGTGCTTGCTGTTTCTCTGGTAATGCGTATCTTATGAGCAAGGACGGTTTTCTGCAACACATCATATTGTTCTCCCATAGCAGATTTTGAAGGAAATGTGTCTTATAATGCAAAACGGAGTAAACAGTTTAGTGTGCTGTGTTACTTACATTACCTGTATATTGATGTATGTGTACCAAGTAAGTATATAAACGAAAATATATAGCATATTGATTCCATAACAAAAGAATTGGTCAGTAGAAAAGAAGGAAAGTGATGATTTTAAGCTATTGAAAGAACAAGAACTACAGAAGGAAATTATTTTTCACCTGTAGCAAAAGTGATTTGCAAACAGTAATGGAACATTTGATCTTTATAAACATATTCATAACTCTTTCTGTTAAATATATCTCTAGTTTACATGTCTTGAAATTGCCCAAAATTTTGTTGTGGCAGAGAAGTGACTTCTTTGTTAACATAATTAACTGTACTGTAGGCCTGTTTGCACTTCAGGACGATCTGTTACTTATCTGGGTTTTAACTTTTATTTTCCTGTCACAGTTATCTTCATATAAAAAGTCTTTCTCTTCTGTTAAAACTTCTTTTGAATCTTGCTTGCCTGTAGGTAAGATAGAAGAGAGTATTTTTTTAAATCCAAGTTTTAAAAAATAGTTCTTTTCTCTAAAGGTATAATTAAAGTCCAGGTAAGAAAGCTTTAACAGTTCTCCAGTGTCATCCATAGCACTGGGCTTTTTCTATGCAGATACACTTTTCACTTCACATACACTTCAGAAGCTGCCTACTCTTTTGCCTGGTCCCATTTACTTTGTTCCTTTACTCTGAGTATCTTGACTCAGTGTGATGGTATTTAGTTCAGATTAAACAAGCTACCTCAAAATGCATCATCTTGCTGTATTTGTTGTGCGAGTGACTTATGAGTAACCTTTAGGCTAAGCAAGGTAAAGGTATGATTTTTTTTTTTTGAGAGTCACCTAAAGTCTGTACTTGAACAGTAATGTGTCTGAAAAGCTGTTGAAATAAGTATCAAGTACGCAGCTAAGAACCTTAGACATACAAAGATTATTGAAAGGACAAGGCAAGCAAAACTTGCTGTCTTATTTGAACGGCTTTTTGAACAGGGGTTTCAAATAGTCATTACCACTGTCCCGTACAGTCTGTATGGGAAGTTTTCTAGCACCATTCTCTTTTCCATCCTAGGACATCTCAACAGTTGAGTGGCAAAGGAACAATTACAAGGGTGCAGATACAAACCTGCTGTATGTCTTGGAATATGTTGTGTCAATTATTCTGCCAAAAGGCTCTGAGAAAGGAAGTGGCACTGTGCTGACTGCCAGTTTACTATCTGCTGTAGTCATAGAAGCAATACAAATGGAGGGGGTTTCCTGTTTAGGGAGTAATCAGAAAACTTTCAATGTTAAAGATAGCAAGTGTTGGTTTCTCTGATCTTGAATTCTCTGTCTTATTCTGTAGAGGTCTGCCAGGCTCTGGCACCAGAGCCGTCTGCCCTCCCGTGGAGAAAAGGTGTCTGAGACCTGAGCCTCCCAAGAGATAAGAACTTTTTAGGTTACGGTGACCAGAAAGCAGGCCCAGCATGCCTTGCTTCTCCTTATGGAGATTGTCTGTACCCTGTTGGCTAACTGGTGTCCACCCCACCCCTGCCTTTCCCTATATGAACACCCTGGCTGTACCCCTGATCTCAGGTGAGCCTGGCCGCTGGCTCCCTTCACAGGGGTGGCTGAATAAAGCTTACCTGTGGAATTCACCACGCCAGGCTCCCTCGTCTCTCTCCGTCCCCGGGCCTGCCTGGGTGGCCTCATGAGCTGAAATCACTGAGCTGAAATCACTACGAGCTGAAATCACTTGTAGCCGGAGTTGCTACACCTTTGAGGCCACCCTCTGCTCGGAGAAGCTGCGCAGACCCCCTGGACGGGCAGTTCCCCTGCGGGACGCTCTCTCTGGAAGGTTGCAGCTTCGGCCGCCCGCTGGGCCGCCCTCGGAGCGCGATATTATTCTATGTGTATTACCTAGTTGAACTATCAGCAGAGAAGGAAAAAGTTCAATATTCTGCACACAAGTCTGCTTCTCTTTTAAAAAAATCAAATAACAATGGGACTACAGATAAAATGCAAGTGCATATTTTAGTATGTAATATTCTCCTTGTATCTTTGTCATATCAATAGATAAAGTTGTATCACTACTGGAAGCAAGTGTTGCCTACACAACATGGATTATAGATACCAGCAATTCTATTTTGTGTAAACACTCCCCTTGAAACTAGCCCAGAAATCTGCTCTTTTTTCAAGGCATGAATCTCAGGTTGATTAACACCCTTAATAGGATTTCTTACCCTGACCTGACATTTTAACCTGTGTTTTTGTAGGCTAGTCTGATCTTAAGAGGCAGGACTCTTGTATTTCTTCCTTATCATAGTTTTCAAGAGTATCCAGAATATTTTGTGCATATGGAGCATCTTTGGTATATTATGGCTATAAAGTAGAGCCTCAGTGCTACTAAGTATTTGTGAATCCTAAAGGTTCCTTTGATGTACTTGATAAGGATGAACCCATTTTCCCAGAATGATGATGAAGTTTTTCCTGGAATGGCATAATTCTAATGAGTCCCTAAAATGCTCTTATTATCATCAAATTGTAATTCCTCCATCTCTTTCTTCCTGCTTATTTTAGCACCACTTTAGCCTCTGTTTTAGTCAAGGTATGTATTGAAAGAAAATTAAAATAAAACAAAGTTTCACTGGGAAGGATATAATTAGAAAGGAAGAGTACAGGCAAGTTAGCAGAAAGTAAACTAAATAAAACTTCCAATGCAGAGCCATTGCACATCAGCAAAAGGAAATGGAGCCTTGCACTTTGATGCTTGGACAGGCTTTATTGCCTGTAAATTCCTTTTGAACACCATAAATTAAGCAGAAGAAGGATCAAAGTTATTTATTAGCTAACCCAGAGCTGAATAGTGCTGTAGTCTAAAGATTCAGCCTTATCCTTTAAAAAAATTTGAGCTCAGTTTGTGATTATTTAATCTGTACATAATTTTGAAAATTTGGCTATCAATGAGGGCTGTGTGCTACTTTCTTTCAAAACCAGCACCTGCCAGAGGTAGTGATGATAGAAATTACATAGTGGAGTGTGTGAATGTATGTATATGTACTTGGACCTTTTTTGTAGCATAATTGTGATGCTCACTTGTCATACATAGGTAGTTGTAGAGTATATCATGTTGTCACTGTGAAGAAAATTACCTCTACTGCAGCCAAAACCAGCACAAGTATGTTACAGGGAATAGGGAAGATACAGACAGATGGATAAATAGTCTTTAAAATATTGAGCAGACTATGGGTTGTGAGGTCTGGGTTATTTCAAGAGCCTGCATGAGAAAGCTGCTGTAAAAGCAACAGTTGTGTGAATAGAACAGTAAAAATTCATGTTTAAAGATTTGGGATTTAGGTAACTTGGAAACAGAAGTAGTATTTAGTTTTTGGAAAGTAAATACTATGAAGGCTATATTGTTTTGGGTTTCTGATCAGTCTGAAGTGACTCATCTCTATAGAGATGATAGATATTCAATACTATTTTTGCTTGAGTGACATTACTTAGTAAATTCCCACATGCAGTTGCTACTATTTGAGAAGTGTGTATGTCGTTATTGGTATCCTCCTTTCCACCATGTACACTGGAGAGGTTGCAGGTATAGATTGTGGCCAAAATTAAGTATCTTTAAGTTTGGTTTAATTACCTATATGTTACTGTTGCACTTGAGAAGACAAAAGTAGATAAAGTATTGAGAGCGAATGTATTTATACCTGGTAAAATAGCTACCATGCTTATGATGGTTTACTAGGAGTTGTCCTTGAGCTTCTGTTTGTGTCCATGTATTGTCTCTTTCCTTATATTTTTGGGACCGTGGAAATTTCATTTTGTGTTTATGCAGTGTTCAGCACTGTAGCAAGTTATCACATTTTGTGAGAGATGCACAGACATACAAAGACTAGTATTCACAACTTCCAGCTAAATATAAACATATTATATAACATAAGTATAAATAAATATACTTTTTATATTTATAAAATAAATTTATGAAACCTTTTCTCTTTTGAGCACAATACATTTTGTTTCTGATTTCAGTGTCTGTGTGTGTGAATGACATCTATCCGTTAAGAATACCTGAGATCAGTGTAAATGTGTCACGGGCATTCACCATGACTGGTATTCTTCAGAACCTAAATCTCTCTTGTGGATACGTGCACAATTGCTTAGCTTTTGATGGTACATGCTACCTTGCCTATATATTCTACAGCAAAGAGCCATCAAGGTGATACTGGGGGCTGGATACTGGGGGTGTAATATGCAGAGACACTGAGGGACTGGGTTTATTTTGTTTTAAATAGTTAAAGGGACATATGACAGTTAAAGGGAGATATGAACTACTGTCTTGAACTACCTAATGGATACATACAGAGAAGATGCAAGTAGATTCTTTGTGGACATGCACATTAATGGCACAAGAAATGTGAGGGGGTGTTGGTGGTTTGTTTTTTTACAGTTGAAGCAATTGCATGTCAGAACAGGTTCCCAGGAGAGATTCTCAAAACTCTTTTTTGAAAGATCTTAAGAACTCAGCTGGGCAAGACTCTGAGTAACCTGTTCTAAGTTGTTCCTGCGTTGTGCAGACAGAGGTCCCCAAGGTCCTTCAAACCTAAGTTGTTCTGTGAATCTGGGCTTAGTTCTAAAATTGGCATTCCTCTGCCTATTTGGCTGTTGGTCTGTAACTCCGTTAAAGCTCAGAGAGAAGAAAATGGTTCTGCCTATCACAGAAGTCATTGGTTAGAGCACTCAGTCAAAACCTAAACTGAGTGTAGGTGTCTAATGTGACTGCCTTAATCACTAAGCGAGGGAGTCATACAGTTCAGTGTTGCAGTCAAATGAGCAAGTTTTGACATAATGACTGAGACCACCCTTTCCTCAGTAGCATTTCTGGTCTCTTTCGACTGTAGAGGTGCTGAGGTGGAGACATAAAAGTCAAACCCAAATAGGCCTTATATCTTGAATGGGCATCCTTAAAATGATCTATGAAAAAAATAGAAGAAATAGATTTTTTGTTTTCCTATTATACCTCTTGTTTTTTGTAGAAGTACCTTAATCTAGGAGAGGTTTGAAGCACACATTGATATGCTCTCAGGCACCTAAGAATTGAGTAGAGATGGCATAAAGAAGTTTTGCCGGAAACTTCGCAACTTTTGTGCATTAGCTTTACTAGTTTACTGTCTAGGATGCGGGCCTCTGTGGAACTCAGACTAAGAGATCTGGCCATCTGGCCGTTCTCTGTGGTGCATGGAGAAGCAGACGTTGATTTTGATTGTTTGTTTGTTTATTCTTCCCATCAGTGTCAGCCCTGAGTAATTTAAAGTCTAATTGGACAAAGAAAAATTCAAATATGGTAGCAAAAGTCATCTTAAAAAAGCAAGGAGAATAAAATCTTTTAGGTCAAATTTTTTTAGACAAAAAGGCAAGCAGGAATGAGCACAGGAGTGGACCCTGGAGACATGAATTGAAGGCTGCCATGTTTTTAAGTTTTCTAAACAGGAATATTGGTGGCATTTATTTATATGGAAAATTTCAAAATGTGGACTACAGGAGAAACCTAATGCCACTCTTCTATTTTTTTCACTAGTAAAGGGGTCTGTTCTTTTTTTCTGGTTGCTGTAGGTTAGATGTAAAAAGGGACGTTGGTATTGCTGCTCTGAATATTGCAGTGCCTCAGCAGTTGGTGCCCTGCCTTCAGGAATGGGAATTTAAACCAAAGCCTAGCCTGGAGCTACTGCATACCTGGGGTATACAGTGGGAATACATCACTTGTTATTCCCAGTGGTACTATTTGAGGGATTATTTTCTCCTCCTGGATTTATTTCCGTACTCTTTGGCAGTGTCTTAAGATAATAGGTACAAACCTTGGATTTTTAGGATAGCAAAAACTTGTCATCCTTTAGATCCATTTCTTAAACAAATTTGTAGAAAGTACCCCTTTTGCTGTGTTTCATCACTTACACGGTAAATGTTGAAGGTGAAATTACTATAAGTGTGGGCAAAAAACTGTCTTATCAGTACAAAACTAGTGAGACACAGTATTGGTGGATGAGAGGAAGTAGTGAAATGCAATTTAGCTGAGAATGGCACATACTGGGTCAGGAGGAAGACAATAACAATTTGATGGCCCTGATTTTTTTTTTGGCTATATTTTAAGAGAATTGAAAGGATGCCCAGAATAGTAATAGTGAATCAATGCTGAAAATTATTCTTATTGTAAATGTAAAGAGCAAGTGAAGAAGGAGCACTGCTGTGAAGCCAGATGATTTTTTTGGTGTGGATTTTATTTTTAACCCTTTTTGATTTAGCAGGGGAACTCTATCAAGAGATGAACGTTGAAGGCATTTAACTTGCATTATGGCACTAAATTTTTAAGACAGGAAAAGAGTGAGATGGTGCAATGGGAAATTTTAGCAAAAGGGGTAAGAAACATAAATAGCTCTTTGTTTTTCAAACTTTTGTAATCTTTCATGTTCTAGTGCAGATGTAAGAGTCTATGCACACTTGTTTGTGTATTAACAGAAGATATGTACCAGAAATGTATATACATAGTGCAGATTAATACTGTTTTCCTTATGTTCTGTGTTTTGGCAAATATCCAACCATCTTAGGATATTTGCTAATTTCAGAACTGACATGTGTTTCACAATATTCGTGTATTTGTCCAATTTATCTCCAACTAATTGACGCAGATAGTAGCAGATATTTACAGTTTACATTTCATAGAACTAAACAAAGCTGCTATATGTATATGCTTATATTATAAACTACAAAGGTGTGTTTATATTTGCAGTGCATAATTCTAAAGTACAGTAGTCTTACTTACAGTGTCACTACAGTGGAAAATTTGCCAGCTTTTCCACAATTACAAAAATATTTCTTCTGTATATTTCCTCTGTTTTGAGATGCCTCAGCCTGAGGTGGACATAGAGGTGGTTAGTTCAGGCTAAAGTCTGCCACCTTGTAGTTTTGGAAAAAGAAAAAAAAAAGATGAGATGTCATTTTTAATTGAAGAAATAAGAGGAGTTGCATCTTTAGGGAGTTGGAAAGCTTTTCTATTTTTATTTTTGTGATCTAGGGTGTGAGAATGAAAAGATCCAGACATTTTATCGCTGAACATAAGATCATTGGTATTATGTATTTGTTCTGTTTAGAAAGGTCTGCTACTGGAGATATTTTGAAAAGAGGAACAACACTCAGTAATAAATAGTGACCGAACTGCCAGTGCTAAAACTGCACTAGGATATGCCACTAAGACTGCATCTACAGCTGGCAGATGCTAAACAATAACTCCAAATGCTTTTGAGATTTTTCTAGTCTTTAATAAGCTTTCCTTTAAATCAGGGAAGGTCAAGTTTCATTTCCTTGTTTTATCACTGAAATTAAGGAAACTGTTTCAAGGGCAAGATAAGGTGACCCATCCATACCTTAAAAAAGAATTTGTGAAAATTCTTACGCTCATTTTTTGTTACGTTTATTTTGCTAAAACTAAAGGATAAATAAGCTAGTTTCTTCTCCTTCAGAACTGACTTAAATCAGTGAAAATCTCTACACTTTCTACACCATGCCTCAGCTGCGATGTTGGTGTTTAGAAAAGCCTGCTACAGGAATTTGTATAATCATCACTAACTCGCTGATATGTTAATAATCACCTTGAAAGGTCCTGTCTGTCCAGAGAGAACTGCCTTAACCAGTCCCAATCAGTATGTACATATTTAAAGGAAATGATTGTACTTCCTGGAGATCAGAAGCTGAACGTTGATGCAGAGATGCACTATAGCCAGAAGTGTGGGAGATGGCAGAAAGCTCTTTCTTTCCACTCCTCTGTCCCTCAGTTAAAGTATTTCTGTTTTCACCCTTTGACTTGAGTGCTCCTCTATGTTTCGGGGTGGGTGTGACTGAACTAATATGGGCTTGATTCTTTTTGTTTCCAGCTGAAGCTACAGAACCTGTTCTCTTGCCTTTCTTCCCTTAATGAAGCAGGATCCATACAGCTCCTTGTTGCTTTATTGGCTTGTATTAGGAGCTGATATGAAAAGGGATTATAGTTGCTGAAAGGAATTGACAATCATAGAAAGAAGCGTTAAGAAAACCAGAAATACCAAAGACATTAGCCAACATCTTACTGCTGAATTGGAAGTATTTGCAGTAAATGTATTTTAAATATCTTTGAGGATTAAAAAAAAGGCAGGAAAAAAAAAGCCTAACAGCATAGTGAGAATGTATTTACAGCAAACATTTCTTGGCCTGATTCCTCAGCTGTCACGGTTATGACTGTGCAGTTATTGCTGCTGTGGGAACAGGCTGTGAGAGTGTTTTCTTTGCTCTGCTTCCAGTAGTCTCATCTCTTGCACGCATTACACAGGTATGCATGTGTCTCCTCTCCTTTGCATAAAACAAAACAAATGCAAAACATGCAACTGTTTTGCTGGGTTTGTTGGCTAGGCAGGAAGAAATGGCAGAGAGCTCATAGTGTCTCAAAATGGCTGTGCTGGGGTTAGGTTTCTTTTTTCTTTTTTTCCCTCAAGGTTTTAAAGGAAAATGTTTTGAGGTTTAAGGTTTCTCTGCAGCAAAGTTCAGTACTTTGTGGCTAAATGGCATCCTGCGTCATTCTTGGAAACAGATAGTGATTTAAGCATGATTTGAAGTGTTTGCTAAACAGGAATACTGGTGGTAGAGGAGCGAGGGAAAGGGAAGGCACTGCTTGTTTTTATTTCTAAATGAAACTTCCGTTATTTATGTAAACTTTTTCAAAAAAATGAGACACCTAATGCTACTCTTCTACTTTCTCTGTTCTCCTCCACTAATAAGAGAGTTTGTTCTTTGTTTCTAGCTGCTGTAGGTTAGATGCAAAAAGGGACGTGGGCATTGCTGTGCTGTGCCTGAGAGGCTGGCGCCCTGCCTGCAGGAATGGAAGGTTAAACCAAAGCTTAGCCTGGAGCCGCTGCATACGTGGAGTGGTGAGAATACATCAGTTGTCATTCTCAGTGGTACTAAGGGGTTACTTTGCCCTCCTGGAGGCAAAGGCAACTCTTCAGACTCTTTGGCAGTGCCGTAACAGAATAGGTGCTGTATCTTGGAGTGCTGAAGTTTAGAGCTTGGTGTGGAATAAGTGGAAATTAATGGTGTAAGTCAATGGGAGTAGATTTACCAAGTGGAATTAAGTGGTACTGAAGATGTTGAACGAGAGGGCTATAAGGGGAAGCCTGTGGGCTGCCTCACTTTCTGTCTCTGTCCTGGATTTCAGCACCTAAATGTAACCTTACTGGACAGGTGTGTGGAGTGAAGATTTAAAGCCAGAGCTGAGCATCTTCTGTTAGGTGCCAAGATCCTTCTTTCAGGTGAACTTCACAGGCTTATCCTCTGTTCATCATAACAGCCTTGGAAGCCTGGACATGAGGGGTGCGAGTTTGGTTACGTTATCAGTTTAGCATTTAAGGCTGTATTACCTGCTACCCAGGAGAGTGCCCTGCAATCACATACTGCAGTCATAACCCTCTGCCATACAGCTAGATATGCAAGATTCCTGAGGGCAGGACTAGACATGTGAAGGGGGAGCATGACAAGATCTGTGCAGGAAATTCAGTTAACCTGAAGCTTTAGCTTTCCATGTGAATACCTCAGCCGCTGGCCTTGTATAGGGTCATGGTGGCTTCTGTGGTTTTTGCATTCTTGCTTACATGGTTTTATCCAGCTAAATGCCACCTGCCTGGGAAATTAAGACTGGCATCTTCCCGTTCATAGGTATGTTTTCTCATATGTCTAATTGTGATATTGAGCAGTTGCTGTTATAACAGCAGGACCACAGGCTTTGAGATTTTTTGTTTTGATTCTTTTGGTTTTTAATGGCCGTGTGTGCTCAGCTTTGTGTTGGGTTCAGTGTTGTCAGTGGCAGGTGCATTTAGAGAGTGCCTGCTAGATTGGGCTTGTAAGACTTGCTCCTTCTCCACAAATGTCTGTATAATTAATGGATCCCAAATGGGCTTCAGGTTGAAATTTTATGCTCAGTGGAGATTTTCTATTTCCCTTCCTGAGCAGTCAAGATCCTTGAGAGAATGTGTAGGTGGAGCTCACCAAAGCTGCTTTTTGAACATGGTTTTTCTTCCCATTTTTCAGCCTTTCTTTTTCATCCTTTTGATCAAAACAATAGTGGAACCTTGCTACCTCTGAATATTGATTGAACTTTGACACAGTGTTTAGCATTACATATTAATTTTATTTACTAAATAACTATGAATGTAACTGTATAAACAGCTTTTTGAAATTAATATTGAATTAATATATATTAAACTGATTGCACAGAGTTGTTTATTTTCTTTTTAATAATCCTGCTTGCATTCTGTCTGTTGGAAGCTGACAGATTGATCCTTCACTCAAACCATCCTCCCATATCTCTTTTGCTCCCAGAAAATAACTGCAGATATCCAAGAATAGCAGCAGGTTTTGTACCAGTATTCTTTGTAGAAAGTGATTATTTCTTACATCCCAAGTGATTGACACAAACGTAAAGTAATTGTGCTTAAGGTACCAGAGATTAGTGTCATGGGGCTTTTTTCCCCCTCCCCCTCCCTAACAAAGGAAAACCTGCTTTTTTGTACTATTTATGAAGCTGCAGAAGATGTTTCACTTCTTACTGTGTTTTTCTCCATCAATAGCATCTTTTAAAAGAAAGATTATGTTCTCCTAGCAGAACGCCGCCTTTGGAATACAGCTCTTACTATGCAATTAAAGTGGACACCCATTTAAAATTCTTTTTCTGATGGATATTTATTCTGTATAAAAACCATTAAATAAGAACTGGAGCTAAAGAAAAAGCTAGAAAGTAAATAAAAATATGAAGACTCTACATTGCTTGGAAGTAATCACTGGATGTCCATGAAACTCATGGTATCAGCACCTCCAGCAAATTATTTTAATTGTGTTTAGAATACAAGTAACACTTTTATTGTTGCAGATTCATAACTGATGAGGACACTGGTGAATGCAAAAGCATGGTTCTGTGGGCACAGCAATTATTTTGGCAATCTATAATTTGTTGCTTTTACAGATTGTGTTGTTTAATTCATAGTAAATGCTCTTACTACTCTAGGAATATGACATTCAGCACATCTTTAAATTGTGGCTATGGTAGGTGTGTGACTGCAAAACGTGCATAGTTTTAAAATTTATTTGTTTTCATTTTTACATCTTGTCTGTGTCTTTAATGACCTTTCTGTGTTCTACTATTTTTAAGGACAATGTATATGAAATTTTTCTTGCTCCTTTCTGACCTAAAGGCAGGTTTTTTGACAGAGAACATATACTAACGTCACAATCACAGTGCCATGGTCATGAATCTGCTCTGTTCACTCTCACACGTACTCTTGCTTACATTCTTTTCTCAGACTCTCTCATCTTCTTCAGTCTTCCTGTAGAGTTGAAAGAGTCTTTATTTTGTGCAGCCTTGTTGTTACTTCTTGTTGGAGCTACTGATTGTTGTGCTTTGACATAATTCAAGCAAACTCTCCAACACTGGTTTCATTTGCAAGGGGTGACATTTTTGAATTCAGTGACTGAGGAAGATATACTTGTGCATTTAAGTACAGAAATTTTGGAGGACAAATTTTAATCCATATTTGTGAAAAACAGGTTATTTTAAAAAAAAAGAAAACCACTGTTTTACTATTTAAAATTCATGTTTCAGCTCAAGGCTAGTTACTTTAAAACCTGATAACATCTCACCAGGCAGAAAATGAAGTTCTATATTGAGATTTACTGTCTTTTGGCCTCTGTTCAGCTGTCTACACCTAATTGATTCTATTTGAGCTTTTATGCTGCACTATTTGTTACCATAAATATATTGGAGGGTTTTCTCCAGCAACATTTTAAAGTGACTTGAATAACACCTATCATGTTACTTTCTTCAGTAATCCTTTTTCAGAAGGCCTTAGACTGGCCTCTGTAGAAATTCCATTGTCTGTACAAAAAAGCACTATGCATTGTAGTTGAGAAACAGAATTTTCTGACATTTTTAATCTAATGATTTTTAGTTTAAGTGCTGATTTAAAATCATTGTTTCACTGATGGTCATGAAATGGTACCTGTAATAGTCTGTTGGTACTCCAATAAGGAATTTATAAATTTTTTTCTTGTACCAGAAAATGAACTGAAGCTTAAGGAAGTTATTTAACTTACAAAGCAATTTAGGAACATTGCTTTCTGTTGCATAGCTTAAGCATTCATTCTTAAATTACATATCAGCTTTTAACATCATTACAGAAGTATAGGCTGAAATACATATGGGGAGTGGGCTTATTAATCTTCTTCCTTTTGATATTTGTTGCCAACACTTGTAATATTTCCTTCTGTTGTTATTGTAGGGAAAATCTGATTCAGACAGCTTTTATAAATTTTATGAGCTTAAGTTGGGTCCTGATAATACTGCCTTAAAGATGTGTTGTTTAGCTTTGGGTTTGATAGCTAAACAATGATTTTGCCCTTGTGTATTAGTAAGGAGAACTCAAAGAGAATTTGTACTTTAGATGATGTGTTTAACATAGCTGTATCAACCTGGTGCTTTAGTTTAATTACAAGATGTGATGCTAGCCCAGTTTCTTCGGATTTGTTTACCTTTATGTTACTTAACTGTTGTGCTTAGTTTTATTGCAAAGACATAGGAGTAGACACTTGCTTATTCCATATTTCTTTTCCTGTTATCGTTATTCAGCAGCTGAACTACAGGCAGTTCTGTATTGTAGAACCTGGAAAAAAAAAGAAGATGGTGTATTTCTGAAGAAAAGTTTCTGCAAATTACGTATTGCAGACTGTGGTTCAAGGGTAGAGAGAGCAGCAGACCAGTGATCAGTCTCAACACTGCATAGTAGAAGTTTGCTTTCTAGACTGTCATCTTTTAGAGAAAAAACCCTGGGAAATGGAAATCACAGCACACAAAAGCTCTTTGTAGTAACAGGTTGAACCTAGAGGAAGAGCCTTTTGTACGTGGTAGTGCTGATACAGTCTTCATCAGAATTATTCCTTTTTGGTCATCCCCAGAGATCATCCCCAGCCTCTTGTGGACGTTCCAGACTGCCCTACAGCTGGGTTCCATCTGCCCTTCAAGCTGACATGATGTTGACTGGGCTTCCTGTAGAAGCTTGGTGTTAAGTGCCTTTCCTCCCTCTCCTAGAACACCCCACAGAGAATAACCTCTTTATGTTGCCTTCTGGGAAGTGTTTAGTTTTGTTGGTTATACAAATTAAGATGACAGAAACTTCAGGTTACTGCATTTGTCTTCAGTTCTTAACATTATTAAAAGCCGTCAGGGAGGAGGAGGAGGAGGCCAGTTTCTTCTTTTGGTTGTTGAATTGAGCAGGACTCTGGCATTCTTCCTAGGCACTTACTTCTAAAAGTTACTCTTAACCTATATTGAGAAAGACTAGGAGAATTTCCTTCTCCTTGTGGATGTCTTTGTAGCGAACTGTTCTTACATTTCACCTCAATTTCTCTCTGAACTTGGCAGAACAGACTGCTCAGAAATACCTTAGAGGGAATTTGAACTGTTGCAGTGCATCTGTTTTTCATGGTGTTACACTGCAAGGCTTTGAGATTGGGGAAGCATCAGAGGACAAGTCAATGGGGTGGTTGTGTTTGTTCAGAAAGCGTCGAGTTGTGTTAAGCACTGTGGCATATCCTGTTATGATATTACCAAAGAGAAGTTTCCATAGGGGCTAAAAATCTTCTGGTCTATGTCTGGGGAATGTCTCCTTTCTTTACCAAATACTTCTGAAAATACATTAAAAAATTAGATTAAAATGCTATGTTTCATTATACTATTCCTAAATTATCTGTTTTCTTACACTGTGAAACTATTTAGGTGTTCCTAATGTCTCTGTGTGTCTAAGCAGCATCTTGTAAGTAATTTTTCAAGGAATTATTTTCAAGTACAAGTTTTATCTTAAAATACATGTTTATTTTAAATGCATGTTTTATTGTAACACATAACTACATGCGAACAGGTATATAAATCTTCATTTAAGAACATAATTTCTTACCTTTACTTTGTTCAACTGCTTGCCTGGATTAAGTCATTAATACACACACAAAGTAGTTAGGAGAAGAGGATGGATCCAGCAGTAATAGAACTTAAGCTGCCTGCAGTGTAGCTCTTGCTATTTTTCTGATCCTCGTGTTCAGAGTTTGGCTGGCTGCTGCCAAGTCTGCACCTGCATAATGCTCAATTGTAACTCTGCATGTATTCATCTTAATAAGAACAAGTAAATAATATCTTCTGTTATTTACCAAACAACCAAACATGAGGATTACTTCAAAGTCATAAGTAGCAATCCCTCTTCTGTTCTAATGCTCTATCATTTCTGCCTCATGCACAGAGGATGCTCAGGCTTCATTCCTCAGCAGAAATGTCATCTATATCTCTGTGTTCTACCTTGGGTTTGACTTGCTATTTAGAACCCTTACTCAAAATGCATATCTGGTATTTTGATTATAGATTGTCACATAAACAGAATGATTGATTAAAGTAATTTACATAGAAGCATTCGTTGGGCTTCTGAGCAAGGGAAAATACACAGAAGCACATAGCACTTAATTACATTGCTTAACAATAAATGTCAAGTTAAACCTTTTTTAAAAAAGATGAATGCTGTGCTTATGGAAAATGCAGTTACACTTCTATGCTTTGAAATGTTTTACACACTGTATACATTAGAGGGGCAAAGACATTAACACCTCTGTACATGCAAAGATGCTGACAGATGTCAGATGCTACAAGGCAGGCTTTTGTAGCCGGTGTCTGCCTATTGCTTGCAAAGGGAACTCGTTTACTGTAATGTGCTGTTAATCTGAGCTCATTTTCTTGTGTGAAACCACATTTGCATACAGACACACTTCTTGGAACTCATTGAGAACATGAGGACAGTGGTCCTGATTTGGTAAATTGTTGCATATAAACAGGATTTGCATTCAAATTAGTGTTTTATACCACAGCCTGATTATATGTTCCATTTTAATAATGTTGAATAAATGGCAATAGTAGATTTCAAAAAGCCACTCCTGATTTTATGTTCCAGTGCTAAATTTAATTAAAATGTCTTTCCCGTCTTTCTTTTTACTGTGCTGAAATTTAGTAACAGACCTGGAATTTTTTCTCCCATTAAATAAATTGTACACTTCTGTAACAAATTATCCAAATTACATTCAATAATGTGTTTAATAAAAGATTTTCATACTGCTGTATTCCTGTGGGAGGGTAATGGAGGAGCAACTGAACATCATCCAATCCTTGCAGAATAGAAGCAAATAAGAGGAAGTCCACAGTGAGAAATGGGGTTACATGCAGCGTTCCCCAACCCAAGTCTGAGCAACCCTGTATGTCTAGAGACTACTGCACACTACTAGGCAAATGCACTAGCTCTGTTCTTTCCAGAAACTATGGCTATATCATTTTGGTGCAGCTCTCCCTTCTTGTCCTGAATTACAAATGAAAAAGAGAAAAATGAAATTGTGAGGATAACTACTTGACTACATTCAAAATAAAAAACAAGGTTGGTTTTAATTAGGAGTGATTTTCCAATCTCATTTGCCACCTGATTTTCACCAGTTCAGCACCACAGCAGTGGCATGACTCTGAGAGCTTTTTGGAGGGTAGTTCTCTTATGTGTTCAGTACTTACGGACCTTGGCATCTTTGCTATGACTTTTCCTGAACTTGTGGGACAAAAGCCTGTCTTCCTCCTACTCTACACAGTGGCAAGATGTCCTCTGTGCTGCTGCTGGGATGGTGTAGTTTCTCCATTTTTCTGTGCTCATATTTGTAAGTATTATAACAGAGCACGCTTAATTTGATAAACAGCGCATTTCTTTTTCTTTTCAATCTATGAATTTGAAGAAAATACGTGAAATAAGATGTTTACAGTGCCGTTAATTAAATAAAGCATTATAATTTAATTACACTATGTGTTAACAGAGTATTTTTCCTGTTGCCTAGCAATGAGATTTACCATGAGATTCACCATGTGCTTAAGATTCCTTTATTAACTTCAGTTTTCAAAGGTTTATAACTATTAAAAATCCTTATTTATAGGAGAATCCAGGAAGTGCATGTTGGATGTTATGGGGTCACTTACTTATGGCGGAATGCTCTGGTGCCTTCTGATTTCTGTGCCCTTTTTCCCCTACTGCTGTATGGAGTAAATTTTGAAAGTAACTTTTTGAGCAAAAATTTGTGTATCCCCACAAATCTGAATGTCTAGGGAAAGGCTTTGAGCCGCTGGCATTTGCGGTCGCCTTCAGTAGCGTTGCACAACTGTAATGGTTGGTATGTTGGATGATCACATGGAACTTGATGAAGGAGACTAGTGCATGAAGAGGTCGGAGGAACAAAACATCTAGTAAGGCTGAAAAGAAAAGCTCTGGGTCAAGCCCAGAAGGTCACTTTGTTTCACAGGAGGAGCTAGCTTATAGTTAGGGCTAGCAAGAGAATATGCAAACCCAGACAGCTTTTAGCTTGAGGGGAAAATATTTTTCATTCCGGTTACCGATAAGGGTGGGATTTGGGTTGTTTTGTACTACTTCATAAGGCAGTGCTGTACCTGAAAGAATGTGAATTTGAGCTCCTGGAGAAAAGGGTGAAAATCACTAAATATCCAAGTTTTTTTTCCAGTAATATATCCAAGAACCAAGAGTTTTTGGCAGAGTGATTAGAAACTGTGTCAGAATGATAGTAGTGCTGTGCCACTCATAGAAGTGTTTCCAGACTGCATCTTGCTGCAAGGCAGAAAGCAAAAAAACCAGTTTATTCATTCTGTTCTGTAGAAGCATTTAAGGAAGGAGAATATGATTACTGGAATTGTATTATATATGTACATGAACTTAACAAAAGATGCCAGAATCAGCCTTCACGAAGATGTGGGAGGGGGGAGGTATTTTCAATTAATCCATTAATCCTTTTTAAAAACTAAAACTGCCTATACCTACCTAGCATTTCAAAATGGTTGTGATTATTATGAAAGATCTGGGTTTTGTATGTTGAGATTTATGCATGTTACTTACAGGAGATCTGTGTGCTTAGTTGCAAATCTTCGAGGAGTATGGCTTTATTCATGTTGTAAACTACTACATCTATATAATTTCAATTTGTCACATTTATAATGGTTGATTTTTAATTAAGAAACATAGAAACTTCAAGTTCATGCTTTCATGTGAGCAAAGTAGTTCTTACTGGACAAGGAGGCATTCCTCAGTGTCGCACGCGGACACGAAAGGAAACACACAGACACTCGCTCTGAGAGAGAGAGAAAAAGCCCACCGGAGCCGGAAAGCTTTTCGGCTGGGGGGTCTCGTTTATTTTATAGACCTTTAGAAAACCTCACTGATTGGATAGTGAAATACCACCCTTCAAATACATAGGTCCAAGGAGAGATCTGTCAAATGTCTCCGCCTTGAGAGAAGGAATCAAAACATCTTAGCAGTTAGACATAACATGGCTTATGTTTATAGAACAGAGTGTGGGAACTTCGTCTACAAAATTAAAAACATTGAAGAATTGTGAAAAGCAAGGCAACACCTCAGCACTGGCATTTATCTGGTGAATAACTGAGCAAGATTAGTTAAAGCCAAAGTAAAAGACCTTTTTTTCAGATGAAATGGCTTCTCTACCCATAATTGTTTCAGTATGTATATTTTTGCACATATATGTAGTTTTTCTTTGGGGTTATATAGTCTCAATATGATTATGAATGCTAATTGATTTTAGAAATCTGCTAGTGTATGTCATTTTTGTTGACAAAATACAGATATTATAGATGACATAGATCAATATCAAATGCGAAGAAGTGCAGTGTTTACTGTGGTTATCATGAGTGGCATTTCCTGTTTCGCTAGATTGTCTTAGGCACCGTTTAGTGTTCCTGCAGCCTTTGTATATTAAATGAGAAAAGGGAGGTGCGCCTGAGAGTCCCTAATTTAGACATCTAAAGTTAGAATTTTCAGCTAACCTTTCCCATTTCTGTTCTCTTATAAATGCTCTGAAATCTTCCTTCTTCATTAGTCTGCCTTGGAAAGAGAAAAATTCCATTTCTCACTGGAGTGCATAGTGGGTTAGTGATCTGGATTTCACACGGGATGTGCTTCCCTAGAAGGTTATCATCTGTACAAGAACTGAATGGAAATGAATGAGTGTTCCCCTGACAGGGTCTAGTATTCCATGACAATAACTGGCAAAGTGTTGATTATTTTTTGCTGTTAAAATAACACTTGAGGAAATATGTAAAATACAATGCTCTAGTTTGGGATTTTCCTCTTTTAAAGCGACTCATACAGTTGTGTCTTGTATATGTTGTATGAATCAGAAACATACCATATAATTACATTATATCTGTTGGGAAATGTTTAGATAAAGTATAGGTAGGCTGTCCATTATATATAGAGTAGGCCGAGCATCATTTCTGTTCTCATTAAGAAAACATTTATCTCGGTGCACCATGCTCTTGGGAGAGTTTTTTGGCTCTCCTGGAAGTCTGTCCTATTGAAAAAATGTAAGTAATTGCAGTATTCTCTTGTTGGAGTCTAATATCTTTAATGGTTGCTCTCATCTGATGTCTAGCAACTGTTAAACTTTTTTTATTTTGTGATGTTAAGAATGTTGTAAGTCAGTATAATTATACCTCGTGGTTTTAATTTAACAAATCTGGGGTGTTCTTTTTCTTTATTTTTCTTTTTTCCCACCATCTGTTTTTCTTAGAGAAAAATCCAGTACTGACAGCTCTAACTTCATACCAATAAAACGGGAAAAAAAAAAGCTAAATATGTATGTAGTAAATAAACTATGTAGTTTCAACAAGTGATAAGAAGGAAGCAAAAGTAGTCTTAAATTAATAGAAACAACTCCTAAGTAATATTTGCTGCACAAACCTTTTTTAGCCTGAGTTTTACTTAACGTGTGCTTCTAACCCATGGTTAAGCAGCTGCAAAGTAAAAGTCTTAAGTTAATGCTAATTTTTTTTGGGAAATAATTCAATAAGAATTATGCCAATGAAGTTAATGATAAAGTTGCATTCTTAGTTTGGAGTAATCAGCAAAGATTGTGTCTCAGGAAAATAAAGTCTGGATCCCGTGCTGAAAGTGTGACTGAGAGGGCATCTCAGTATCATTCTTTTAGGTGTCCTTGGTTCACTTGTTTACATTATAAGAAACAAGGATTGCGCTAATACACAAAGTGCCTTTAATAGAAACACTTAAATATCCACATATGTTTATATTGTTGTCTTCTAGGTTGACTGGGGTCAACTGGACTATTTAGTAATTGACATGCCACCTGGGACTGGAGATGTACAGCTGTCAGTATCACAGAATATTCCAATTGCAGGTATGTGTATTGCTTGACTGTTTTAGAGATTTGAAGTTAATTAAGTTTGGTAGCTTTAGGAAAGTCTTGTTAATTTTTTCCAGCATGTTAAGAAATTGTTTTATTGGTTGTGTGGTGTTGGAAACATTATCAGTGATTTTTAATATGTTAGCATTACAGTAGTGTAATTTTCTTTTAAGAGAAGTTTTGAAAAGATTGAGAAGTCAACTGTAACTCTTGAAGGAAAGGTAGTTTTGCCAAAACCAGCTAAGTTTTGTAGTAGAAAACAATTTTCTTGTCTGTACCTACTACACAGTAAAACTAACACAATAAAATAGTTTGTCTTCATGATTGCTTTTTAGTTACACACTGAAAACACTGTTAATTCACAACATTTGTTTAAATAAAGTATTTGGCACTATAATATGCCAATGCATTCTCTTTGTGTTTTCAGTTTTACTTTTTGTAGGGGATTTAGCTTTTGACAAATCAATCTTGCCGTATGCAGGCTGCCCTCTAATCTCATTGGTTTCAGCAAGACTTAAAAATTCTGCTTCTGAAAGAATGCGCAAGCATCTCACGAGGTCTAAAAGGCTGTAATGGTTTATTACCTGTCTGACGTGCTTCAACAGAAGCAGTTGTCAACAACCAACATAAACAATGTTAGGAACTCAGTGGTGAAAGAGGAAAAGCAATCCTTACAGTTCCAGGACCAATTTAATAATTGCTGTGGCTCTTTACTGGGAGGGGAGTCCATAGGATCTCCGTTCTTAGTAGTTGTCCAGATTGTACTAGACAAATCACTATCTGGCCTTACCTAGCGTTGCCAGCAGAAGACCTCCAGAGACCTTTTCTGACTAACAATTTTGAGTCCAAGTTATGAAGGAGTCAGTAGGACTGCTTGCACCAGTTCTAATGGGATCAGACAGGTATGTTGACACGAACCTGAAATGGTAGCATCTTTTGCTGCACTCACTCTTTTCTAAGTGCAGACTGGCTCATGTGGACAGGCCCTGGTTCCCTCCAGCACTGCTTTGTCTCTGCACTTCAGTGGCAGTTACACTCTGAAGTGAGTGTAACTAAATGTTAAATAGAAATTACTACTAAATATTAAATTGGTAGAACTGTTTCACTTACATGTAGAACTCTTACCAGACTGTCTGAAAGTTTAATTAATGAAGAACTGTGTATCTCTAAAACTTCATAAGATAGGATTAAAGAGTTACCTTAAGATATAGGTAGGAGATGGGCCCCTCTATAAGAAGACAGCAGCTAATGGATTTTGAGACATACATCCTGCTTTCATAGCAAAACCGGTAACAGGACAGTGATGTCTACAGATTTGAAAGGAGCCCTTTAACAAAATCAGGCATTTTCCTTAATTTACAGCTGAGACTGTATTCAGTCATGTCTCAGCTTCAATCAGTTGAACATGATAACCACAGTTACATATAAATGTATATATTTAGATACATGTATTTAGAAGAAAAGTTTTTTTATAAATTAAGTGTCAAGGCTGTGTTGTGAAGATCTCATAATCTTCAATGATGTCAAGTTCAGAAAAACTTAAAGCTTTTGACATATAAAACTTAAATGTTCAGAAACATACTAACTCAGCCATAACATTATTGCCCTGAAATTGTTAATAACCATGGGAGGTTCTTTCTGCTGCCTGTGATTGTGTTGAGTGATGGAAGAGAGCAAATCTACAGAGTTGTAACGAAAAATATAATGATTTTTTCCCAGAAGAAGTAAAAGAGGAGGCTTCTAGTGCCTCACCCTATCAATGATCTGGGAGCACATGATAAAAAGCAAACTATGATTCATATCCATTTTCTTAGATACAGTGCTTAGTAGGTTGCATGTGTCAGTAGCAAAGCAGGAGGGCCTTTTGCTCCCAGGATTTTAAGCAATGAAGTGAAACATGACCGTGGCACAGAAGTTTTTGGTAAGGTAGAATTTAATTGAATCATGTACATAAGGGCAGTAAAATTATGCAATTTAAGACTTGTGGCTTTATTAGGGGCTTTTTAAAGTACAATGAGTATTGATAATTTCTGTTTACTACAATGCACCTAAATGTCCCGATTTAACATAGAAAAGGTCATTAGGCTCTTGATTTTCAAGGGATTGTTGTGCCCTTTCCCCAAAGAATGCTGCACTGCTTTCAGGAGTGTGAGTGGTTATGGTGGTGCACTGTGTCCTCTGGGACAGAGAGGTGATGGAAATTACTTTAATCCTGTATTTCTTCTAAATTTTGCTGACGTCTGATTTTTATTTGAATTCTGAAATGGCTTCGCATTGTTCCTACAGTTGTTCAGCTTATTTTTTCATCAATCCTAGCATCATAAAATTAGGAGTGATAGCATCACTTTGCATTTGTCTTTCCCATTAGTTGGTTTTGTAGACCATGCTGAAATTGACTGTAGCAGTTAAAAAAAAATAATGTATTTGCTTTTGATGAAGACAAACACAGCAGACAAGGAGTGATACGATACGTAATTCCCTGTGTTCTTATTGGCTTAATGAATTTGTGATTTAGGAAGAATTTTCTCTCTTGTTTATTGTGGCTATTTTTCACCCTCATTGGAAGGATGTATTTTTGTGTATTACAGCTTGAACTGTGCTTTTTTCTTTTGCTCGTTATTTGCTTTCTGTCTCTTTTCTCAAAGAGTCCATAGCACTGTTTAGCATGCTTTTATTTTCTTCAACTTGATTCCTTTCAAGGGTGTGGAAGAGAGTATTTACAGGTCTTGATGATCATATCTTTGGAGCAGTGTACGGAATTCTGTTGCTTTGAGGACTCCATCTTCATTTGCAATTCGTATTTTCTAAGCCCTTCGTTGTCTTTTACTTTGTTACAGAAAGTATTTGGTGTTGTGCCACTCTGTTCCCTCTCCAGTTTTCTTGCGCTTGCTTTCTTTATCCTTTGAAGATGCCTTGAACAGTCATGGTATTAGTGGAATAATTTCTCTGTTTTTCCTCAGAGACAACATATATATCTTAGTTTAGTAAATTTAGAAGTGCGTTATCTAATTTGCATGAAAGTTGTTCTTTGATTTGCGTGCATGCATATGTGAGATACAGTATTTGCATTATGGTTCCTTCATTATTAATCTGTGGCTTCCTCAGGATAGGCAGTGTAGAATTTTTTATTTTGCCTCTAAACAAATTTACAAAACGCGCACATGTATTATTGCCGGCCAGTTACAGAATTTTCTATGAGTGGGAGAAAGAGCGCTGGTAAAAAGATGTTTTGTTTGTGGTGGGTTTGCCCAGATGGGGCATGAAAAACTGTAGCTTTGCAACATCTGAGCATAAGAGAGACACTGATAGATTATGTGAAATGGTATTGGGTTTTAATTTTACAAGACTGGTTTTTTTTCCTGCATCACAGGTCCCATAGCTTTCTTGAGTCAAAAGAAGACTAGAAGAATACCTAATGGGTGTAAAAGCAATACAACAAGATAGGTCTTATAGATCCAGTAGTCATTAAAGAGAATATCAGCCTCACGCAATCTTGGCTGGAGCAGCAGTTTTGTGTGGGTACTTTTCCTTCTTTAAAAGAAGATGGAAAAGGAAACTACTGTGACTTTTGGTTTTGTTTTATTAGTCTTAGTCACCTTACAGGGAGACACATCTTATTTAGCATATTATTCTTGATTCATCTGTAACTTTGCTCATGTTGCAGTCATTCTTCAACAAACTGGTAGGTGAGGAAAGAAGAAAAGGCTTGAAAATGTGCTTGAAATGCTTGAAACATATTTCTACATAAACAGCACTGCTTTCTTCAGATGCAAGTTTGCTTTCCAAATAGAAATCTAGGGTCAGTCTGGAGAAAATGGCTTTGTTCATGTCCATTGTTAGTTAATTTGTGTTGAGTTCTACTTCCTTACTTCTACTTCCTTACTTCTGCTTCATTATTCTGTTCCATCTTTTGCATGAACAAAAGTTCCAGAAGTGGGTTCTTTATCATTTATTGAACATGCATGCTTGGAAAAGTTAGAAACATCCATACACATTTTGCAGCTTTTAAAACAGGGGGTTTCAGATGATGTTTGCTATAAAGATATAGTGTGAACTAATGATATTATGAAAAATAAGGCTTATGATTCCTTTGCATTACCTAGTTGCTAAACTGAGAATTCAGACTGTGTGTATTTGTTTGATCATTTAGCTAAAGGAGCCATAAATGTAATAAATATTATTGGAGCTGTTTAATTAGCCTCCCTGAAGACTGGGAGAGAAGTTTATTATTCTCTCCCTTCAGAGTGCAAGGGCTGTGTGGGAAGCAGCAAAAGCATCTCTGTTCAAGAGGCAGTCTCAGAGCCCTGCATGAGTGTTTCTGCCTCGTGGACAAGCTGCATTGTGGGGGCTGACCATTAAATTAGGCTGTCTGCTGCCCTCTCATTAACGTTAAAGTAAAGTCAGTGTTAGTGAAGTGTGACAGCTTGACAGCTCTAGAGACTGACACTGTCTCAGCTGACAGAACCAGCTCCAGGTTAATACTGGAATTGCTTCATTTGCTAAAGTGTGTCATATCACCCTTTTCTTCAGACGTTGAGATGCCGTAGCAGTGAAAACCATTAGAAGTGTACATCTGCCCAGTGGGAAACTGACTGCGACTAACAAATAATTTCACATCTTACTGAGCAATCTTTTAATAATTACAGTAATGAGTATTGAACTGAACTGTGTTTGTAGAGGAGACCTAAGGGTAGAAGGCTTCAGGTTTTATTTCAGTCTTCTTAATTTTCCCACCTTCTGAAATAACTTTCCCCCCCCATACAAAGCACGTATTATTATAATCTTTATGATGATAAGCTCTAAAAAAAGCTCTAAAACAGGGTTGTTAATGGGAGTCAGAAAGACAATTAGTCAAGATAAGCAGAGTGAAAGCAATGTGAATACTGTTTTGCTTCTCTCAAGTTCTATAAAAGCAGAAGCATTGCTGTTGCTAGTCATACAGGAAATTACTTTTTGTTGCCTCTCAGGTTTAAAATCAACATAACACAGAGTTCCTATCATTTTTTTTATTGCCTTGTCCTATAAATGGTATAATTTTTCTGAATGTTTTCACCTTTCAGCAATATATATCTTAATTCTCTCCTGAATACCTTTTTCAGGTAAGGGTGAAATATTTAGTAAAGGAATTTTTGTTAGTTCAAATATGAATTTTCAAAGAATTTTAATTAATAGGATTTCTTTTGACAGCAATGTTTTGATAGATTGTTTTAAATAAAACCAAAAAGCATATTTTTGTCTCTAATGGTTAAACATTGAAAGTCTTATTTCTATTCAATGTACGTTGAACAGGAAAAAGTAAAGGGATGCCACCAACTTGAAGACATTTGTCAGTTTTAAATTCTTTGTCATGTGACTCACCAAACTTGCAAGCCAAATTATTTACTCATATTTATGTCAGTGTCACACAGACCAGGGTGTAGCCTTGTGCACAGCTATGTTATAGCAGCGTGTGGGACTGAAGAGAACCAGATCTTGGTTCAATTTATGGTAGTATACAAGAACAGGGAGTTCCAGGTGATGAGTAGACTGTCTCTTCAGAAATGAACATTAATACTAGTCAATGGGGAATTTCAAATCAGCTTTAAAAAAACCAGTGTTGATGTTTTATAAAACTATGCATAATTTAGCATGAAAAAGAATTGTGGCTTGTATAAGGGTGACTTTTTAAGTTAACTGAAATTGAAAGCTGAGTAGGCATGCTGCTGTTCTCTTTTCTTTTCTGAAGAGAAACGATCAAAAAAAAGCCCAGTGCTACATTATAAATCGTGTGTAGCATAGATTTTAAGAAGCATATCTGTATTCTATCATTGCTCTTTGTATAAGCATTTGTTTGCCCCTTGTTGCACATCTCTTACTTTGGTGCTAACCACAGTTGCAAGGCATCTGATCTTTCCTTTTAGTTTAACTTTATTGTACAATGTTTTTCTCAATTTCTGAGCTTGCTTTCTTCTTCTGTGGTGAAGGTACATAATTTCTGTAGTAAATTTTTGAAGCTGTTTTTTGAGTGCCATTTGGGTAATAGTAAATTTTACCTGATCTAATTTTGAATGGCAAATATTTTTAAAATCAGATTTTGATGTAGATTTACTCTTAATTTCGTGCTGTATTTTCATGTTTTAAATAGGTGCAGGAAGGGAAAGGCATGTAGGTTTAGGATAGATTGAAAAACAGAAAAAAACCCTGAGTCACACCAGTGGAGATTTTAAAACAGTTCTTTGTATTCATCCAAATATGATTTGCATGCTGAAATAGTCTGCTTCTGTTGTCAAAATAAATGTAATTGACAAATGCAAATTATTGGCAGGGTTATCTTAGCTTTGGACACTCCTGGTGCTTCATTATGAACTGTCAGACTCAGTAGACTCTGTAAACTTAATTTAGAGACCAAACTATAGTATGAGTTTACATGTTAATATCTCACACTCTTTCAGTATAAATTTAAAATTCATTCTTGGCTCATGGAGATTGAGTTAACACACATTGCCTGTTGAAACTGGAGTGATA
Organism: Oriolus oriolus; assembly: GCA_013400235.1. Classification (NCBI taxonomy): domain Eukaryota; kingdom Metazoa; phylum Chordata; class Aves; order Passeriformes; family Corvidae; genus Oriolus; species Oriolus oriolus. Next base: position 292,972 of record VXBT01008848.1, on the reverse strand, counting down.
GTATATTCAGTGCAAGTTCTTTAAATTTTATTGTTTCTGAAAAATAGTTTCCAGGTGTTCAGGAAAAAAAATTGTGAAGAATAGAGGCTTTGCAAACTGGGCCCTCTGATGTCTGGCATCAGTGGCTAAGTGTATGCTAAGTGCTAGATTAACTGCAATTGCCTTGTTGGTTTTTAGACCAGTTATTCTGAATAGGAAGAACAAACTAGCCTAGTGTTCAGCTGACACTGTGCTCTACTTAGATATCCTTTGTATGCTCAAGGCACAGAAACTATTTTTCTGCACACAACTGCAAACACAGAATTTTTAGTATGTTTCAGTGTGCAATGTGATAGCGTTATAGTTTCTGCAGCTTCTCCATTCAGTTTGTCAGCCTCAGTTTGTCTCATTCAGACACTGGTGTAAACATTGCACATATTGCTTCAAGAGACGTACTGTGTGCATGAATTCCATCATATTTCACTACTTTATTGATCAAAATAACTATTTTCTGTTTGATATTCATGTTAATTGTGTAGTCAAGATAGCAAGGAAGGTGTAGGCTGCATTCTTTCTTGCTTATAATTTGAATCATTTTCTGAATTAAACATGCAAACTTATTCAGAGAGGAGAGCACCGTGAAGAGTCTCATTTGCTATATTTGGTTGCTAGTAAAGGAAATAATGCTGCAAATAATTTGGATTCTTGAACTTCAGGCTGGGTTTGTTGGACTAGCAGATGTACCAAAGAAAGAGAGAACATACTTGTTTTGTAGGGTGTTGGTGTGAGTCGGTACAAGCTGGCTGTGAATAAATTTTGCCTGTAACTAGCTAAGAGTAAAAAGGAAAATAGGAGAGAAACAACTGTTACACCCTCAGCAGCAGCTTCTTGAGCATATTGGCTTTCATTCTGTGGAAGAAGCCATGGGAATTGTCCACAAGCATAATTTCAACTCATGTGTTTCAGAAGCCAGAGGTTTTTTGTACGTACAGTTGGTGCTTGTGGCAGCCCAAACTCTGTAATGTGCCATTGGGTCTTTTTGGCATTTTTGTTTTTCCCCTTTGGATGAGAATTTGTTAGTTAAAAATACCTCTCTGTTAAGCTGCTTGTGGTTCTAGTGGGTGTTTTTGTTGTGCATAGTCTGTCCTTCATGCCATGCAAATTATTAGATTCTTAAAACAATTAATAATGAACCAGAAAATGTAGACTTCAGTCTTACTGACTGCACATTAGCTTCTATGTGAAGATCCAGGTAATGCTGAGCCAGCATCTTCAGAGAAGAGTGTGAATAAAAGTGTGTATACACACAAGGCACGTACTTCCAATTTTGTTCGGAAAGAGGGCAGTAATAAGCATTTTTTTCAAGTATTGAAAGATCCTTGTTTTACAAGTATGCAAAAATCTCAAGGACGCTGAGTCTAATAATTTACTTGTGGCCTCTGCTTCTGGGGAAAGGTGCATTCATTTTGTGGAATTGACCCTACATTTCAGTGCTGCCTGCAAGGTGTAACCCTGTATTTGGTGAAATGAGCTAAGGTGACTTCAGTGTAGCTGAAAGGCTTACACATCATTTTTTGTGATGCCATTGGAAACAGGTTGGTTTGGGAATATCAGCAAATTATTTGGATGCCAGAGTTTTAGCAAATAGGGAAATTGCATTTGCTTGGTACATTACATGTGCCGTTCAGTTTTTGGTCTTGTGTATAATACTGTGTAAGGCAGAGATCGGCAGCTTTTCAGGAGCGAGGTGCCAGATTGTATTTTTCTTTCACAAATTAGAGGTTAAGAATGCTGGCTGAAAACATTCAAACATGCTGTCAGGCGGTGTTTGGAAACGGCTGGCTGTCAGCCCGCAAGATCCCATTCGGCAGTAGGTGGATGGTGTAAGGGGCAGGCCCCCTGTTCCAATGCTGCCAGAGGCAGGAGTGCTCTCAGAATGCCGGGGCTTCTGGTGCTCTGGTCCCTGCCAGCAAATGACAGGGCTGTGTACCTCTGGAAATCTACCCACATCCTCCTTTGCCATGTACACCAAGGATTGGGAACTGCAGGCCCAGTAGGAGACTGTCCCACGCATCTAGAATTGTCTGCTGTAATTGCTATTAGAAATAGCAATTTGACATAAATTTCTTGTGCATGGTTGGCATAATATGACTCTACAGAAATCTTTTTGTAACAGAGACAAAACACTAGATGGTCAATGTGAAACCAAAGCTAATCAATTGACCAGTAATACTCCCTTGTACATTACATTTTTCTTAAATAGGAGCAAGCATGAACAGTTTTTTGTTCATGATGCTCTTTGTGAAGTGATGTGGAATATTCTGATGTCTGTACTGGTTTTGCATTCTGTATTAATCAAGAAGTGATAACAGTATAGGATAGTAACCTGTAGGCTTACTTTACTTTAGAATCTAACTTTGACAAGGAGCTCTAGCGGTTTTAGAGGTTTAATAACTCTCGGGAGTACTAATTATCAGGTAACCTGGAGACACGTCTGAACAGTGAGCAACACTTTATTCAAACCTCGTGCAAGCGTGCATGAGTTGGCCTCTTCCTTTGTGGTATCATTCATACAAGTGCACTGGTGTCTAGTGTGACATGGTTTGAGAAAGCATAGCAGGTCCAGAAAACAACAGTCTGGTTACAAGCAGCTGCCTCCTGGTTTTAGAACAAGGCTTATTGTTAATTTAAAAGCTTTCAAATATAATTATGGCATGGGACTGTTACTGTGTAGATATTCCCAGAGTACCACCTCTGCAGTCTGTCAGCATGCGGACCATTGTCTTCTATCCATGGTTGTATGATACTAGATAATTTTTCTCATTTAGAAAGTATAAATAGTTTCTGCGTAGAAAAAGTTATGATGAAAGTATCTAAAATATTTTTATCACTTCATATCATATCTCAGTTATTTTGATCATTGTATAATATAAAACCTGGCATCATTTTCTTCCTTAAAAGCATATAAATGTGTGACTTTGAATTTAGTAGCATGTACTAAATACTCAAAATATTTAGCAGAATAATTCATAATATACATTTAAATGGGATTTCATGTTTTCTTTTCCCAGGAGCTGTGATTGTCTCCACTCCACAAGACGTGGCTTTATTGGATGCACGCAAAGGAGCTGAAATGTTTAGAAAAGTCCATGTACCTGTAAGTCTCTACATGAAAAATAGCAGTAGATTTTTTTTTCTAAAATGTAAAAAAAAATTACATATGCAGCAATAGGTGAACATTCAGAAATCACTTGAATTTAATAAATTCTTCTTAAAAGGCTTAGAATCTATCTTGTATCTGTATAAGGAACTTGAGTTAACAGAAAGGAGGGAATCTTCTCAGGGTGAGGCCATAATAATAAGTGATTTGTTTTAAATCTGTTTGTTTAATCATGTGGAATATATCAGCTTGCTAAACAGAATATCTTACGAAGTAATGCATGCTTTTCAGTTATATTGTGTGTCCTCATTATGTGTCCTCTTCAGCACTGTCTGTGTTGGGGCTTAAAATCTAAAATTTCATGAAATGTAAAAACATCATTTATTAGTATTTTTAAATTGTTATTCGAATTGGTATTCGAGCAAACTGGAATTTTTGTGGAAGTATGCATATATCTAGTTATTTTGCCATTTGAAGGGCTCTGTATCTATCACAACACGTAGAAGGCTGTCTAATCACTCTTTTTCATGAGGTTTATAGCTTGTATCTGAGCATACTTGTTTGAGAAATGCAAAATTTAAGAATATCCACAATTAGGAGAAAATACTAAACAGGCTAACATCCTTGGGTTGATATTTTCTCTGTGTGCTACAAGTTGCTAAGTAACTGAATATTATACACTAGAGCATGTTTATGTAGAGATTCATTTTTACTTTGAAATGGGCAGTTGAAGAAAAAATATAAATTGAAATGCTTCCTTATCATAAACTGTAAGGAAAAAAAGATGTTTTCTTGCTTGCCTGTGTGAAGGTTAATGTTACTCTTTCTTAAGAAAGGAAATTTCTTTCATAGCTAGTGTTTTGCTAATTAAAATACAACAGAAAGTTGAAGTGAATGCTTTTCCTTTTTTTAATTTACAGGACAGCTTAACAAAAGAAATACTTTGATGAATTCCTTGTTACTAACTATTCCTTAAGCATATTTGCATCAAAATGAAAGTATTATAGCTTTTAGACTTTGCTGCCAGAAGGAAAACGAGAAGAATAACATATGGAACATTTTGGTTTGATTTTATGTTTAGGTTTGCTCAAATGATATAAAATTATTTTCTTCAATTTAAGTTGTGTTTGAATTAGTACTTCACTGAATCTTCCTTTTGTTTTAATGAGAAATTACCAAGATTTCTTCCTGAAACTGTTTTGTTCAATGTCCTTTGAAGAGAATGGCCTCCAAGAAAATCATGCATTCTAGAATGGGCTTGGCTAATACTGATTTGACTAGTGGAAGATAAGATATTAAGTATGATCTATTTGGGTTCATTGGCATTATCAGATCTTGTCAAATCAAGTGAAAAGTCACTGTAAAACTGTGACACCACATGCTGAGTTTGAATGCGCTTAAACCATCAGGCCTTACCTTTTTCATGATGCCGCTTCGTTTTATTCTACCCTGCTTCATTTTATTCTGCCCTCTTATGTACATGAGTACAAATATGTCATTTACTTGAGTTTTAAAGCAGCTCCTGCCTATGTACTACATTTCTAAATGTCAGCTAAATATGAGGATCTAAAGAAAGTGAAGTGACATAATTTTTCATGGACAACTTCAGACCTGAGGTTTTTGTCAAAGAGGTGGAGTCTGTGGGTCTATGCTAAAATTACATATCCTGATTACATAAATAACTGGTCTTTAAATTTCTAATCTCTAAAATCTTTAATCTTTCAGAAAGTGCTTGCAGAGCTGACTTTTCAAAGCAGCAGAGTCTATAGGTTGCTGAACTCTTGAGTATGCTTTTTATATTTAATGAACTTCAGTCTCTCCCTTGTACATACAGGCCTACATATTCCAGCCTTCCCCTCACCCCCACTGTTACTAGTTATCAAAGACTCAGATGACACATGTAGTATTACCACAGTAAAGTCACAATTGTTAATGTTGTTTGTCCTTTATTGAAATTGAAGTAGAGTGACTGAGGGAACTAATGAAAATCTGGCAAGGAGAGTCAGCATTAAAACCAGGATTACAGGGCAAAATTCATATTTTTAGTCTTGGGACATAGTAATTAAAAGAGGAGTGACATCTCTTGTGCAGTGGAGCGCACCTACACATACAGTGAAGAAGGAATTTGCAAAGTGATGCTGACTCCTGTCAAACAAGTTTCAAGATTCTTGTCTATTATGCAAGTTTGGTCAGTGTTTTCTTGCATTCCCAAGGATGACTTGAAGTGAATAATTTTGAGCATTTAGGGAAAAAACCTGCCTATTTCTACCTGCTGAGGCTGAGTTCAGTTCATTATAGTTTATCTTATCAATCATATCCCTGAAAGAAAAGACAGGGTTTTAGTTAAATCTGCAACTTTTCTGGAAGTTTCCTTCAATTGGAAGATTATGCTGTAGATTTTGCAGGTTTCAAAAAGCTGCTTAGATAAACTCAACTATGTGTTTCCTTCTGAGTTGTACTAAAATTGCTTATTTGGCTATGTTTTTAATGGTATTTCTGAAGCATCCAGAGTAACCAGCCAAGATTATGGGTTCATGTTGGCAGCAGATATTAGAGGCAAAAATTGCTCATTATAAGATAAAAGGTAGGAAGGCAGAAGTACTGTGCATGTTCACTTGAAGCACTACAATGTGAAGTGACTGACTGATAGTTACACAGGAAGTTGATGGCACAGGAGCTGTAACCTTGGTCACTTCAGTACCCATCAGATTGAAGTCAGACCTCAGCACCATCTGTCCTTAAGTACAGTGAATGACTGAAGTGGGTTTCTCAGGAATTGTCTCCTAATGTAAATACAGAGAGCTTTCATTTCATCACTGTATTTTCTTTAACTTAAAAGGGTGTATATTTGGATTTAGGCATGATTTATTGTGTAACCAGAAGGTTAGTTGAGCAGAAGTACGTAAACATTCAGAAACTGTGTGCAGATAACTCATAATGAAAGGATTCTTCATTTCCTGTTATTTCTTGCCAGATGCCTCTTCACTGTTTAGAATAACGATTGGACAAAATGGAATACAGCTCCATGCTGCTACCATAGGTTAGCTCCTGTAATGTGGTGCATACAAGTTTTCATGTCATTCCTGAGCCAAGTTTGCCAAGCTCACTAAGGACTAGAATAGTATGCACACACACTTACGGGATAGTTTGTGTAGACAGTAACAGCTGCTTTGAAGCTATTACAAGTCTATTATTTGAGCAGGGACATGAGGGTTATTACTGACTTCATTAGCAAGACCTATTACTTTGTAGATTTAAAAGCTCCAAAGGTCATAAGGAGCTCCCTTCTGTAAATATATGTGCAGAAATATGCATGGTAAAAATACACTTCAGCAGTAACGTTGTGTGTTTGCAAATATGCTATATTATACTTAGTATTTTTAAGTGGCATCTTCATATTCCAGAAGAATAAATTATATATTATTAAATATGCACTATTCATTGGCTGACAAACAGGACCAACACTGAAAAATTAAAATTATTGTGTAATGCTGAACTGTCATTTGCTTTTAGTAACGTTTGTTGAAATGGAAACAAAAAGGACAGTGTATAAGGCCTCTAAAACTGATCTAGCACTGGAGATACAGCTGTATCTCAGGATTTGCTTTTGTATTGGCAGAAGGACTTAGTAGTTATTAAAATATGAACAAAACAGCTGTAATAATGCTTAACTATTCAAAAAACACAGTAGACTGCATAACTTTTTCTTTGATAATAAATTTGCTGGATCATAGATGCTGTGTGAGTACTTTGTAGAGAACAGAAAGTTCAAACCCCAAGGTACCTGAAAATGAAGTAATTAAAGTGTAAATTTTAAATTACCTTTTTTTTTTCTCTTTGTACTGTCAAAAATGGCTTCCCTGTACCTTGGTGAAAATAATATTTTTCTTTTGTTAAATAATACTCCTTCCAGTGTCCTCCAGTTTACCAACAATGTAAAAACTTCATGACTTGACTTTAGGGGAGATCTGGATGAATGCCTGCTTAGAAGTCATCTGTAGAAGGCTGTGGCTGTGCAGATCCCTTTTGACCGTCCCTGCACCTTGTACCCTTGGACATGTAGTATTTCATATCTCTCCTAATTTAAGAACTGAATGATAAAATTACCTGTAATAATGCACCAGTAAATAGAAACTTGTTCCTCTTGCTTCTATGGCTGTCCCTGGGAGAGAGTAGAAAAGGGGGAAAGTCAGTTTGAGATGTTAAATTGGAAGTCGGTTAAATTTCTTTTAACATTACTATTTCTTAAAATGAGCCTTGCTTTAAACCCTCTGAGAGTTTTACGTAAGTAAAGGAAGATGTAGCAGATATACTTTATGGGGGTGTAGAAAAAACAGGTGACCATCTTTTGATAAATTTCAGCTTACAGCAAAGGAAACTTTTATTATGATATTGTAAATAACATACTTTTTTATTTTCAAGTGCCAAAAGTTGTACATTTAATTAAATAACTTTGTTGGTTGCATTGAACACTGCTGTTTCCTCTTAGGTATGCTTCATTAGCATAGTGGATATATTTCTTCTCTAATAACTGGAGACTACCTTATTCAAGCACAAAACTAGAAGGCTTAGGGAAATGTAGAAGTGCAAAATACTACAAAGTAAATGACAATATGAATTATATATTCATTTTTAAAACTCAGCTCTAGTTTGTGACATATCTCAATAACATATAAATCTGAAAGTGAAATATTGTAACGTGGGATCTCTTAAAGCAGTTGTTCTGTTCATTAGCAGGTGGATGGAAACTTCCACCCTGTAGCATTTGAACAGTTTTTTCACTTCTGGAAATTGTGCTCTGCCTCAATGAAAAGTTTTGTTTGCAATGTGAATAAAATGAGATCAATTCTATCATTAGCATTATTTTGCATTGTGAAAGATGTTTTGTATGAATGACTTGGCAAGTTTTTATTTGATGTATTTTCTAAGGATGATGTTGAAAACCTGGCATCAACAGAAAGGTATCCAGGATGTGTGTATTAGATTTTTATGCTGTGGGTTTTGCCACTTAGTTTCACAAAATTATTTCTGTTGTTTGATCTTTAAAATGTGTTTCCACTCTTCAGAAGAATAGCAAATCTGGTTCTTTTTGAAAACATTTCCCTACCGGATAACTTATAAAAATACCTTAAAAGCATGTCTGATTTTGCAGTTCCTTGTAATGGTATGTTTTTATTTTGTCTTTCCTGAAACTGAGAAATACAAAACTGTAAAACACAGCATGAAACTTCTTCCAGTATTCAGAGTCTGAAAATGAAATACTGGCAGGGAGAGTTCTTGGCAGGTTAGGTTTGTGCAAGAGGTACTTTTTGTTACAAATAATGCTGTTAGTCTTTGAGAGGTATAAATGTGAAAAAATTGAAAGAATGCATGGATGATGGTGCCGCTGAGATGACTAGTAAGAGCTGATAATGATAATAATGAATCTGATTCCTATTTTAATCACCACTCTGTGTTGATTCTTAGTCGATGATCTATTCTGTGTTGTCAGAGATGAAAAATGGAAATACCAGTGCTTGGTTTGAACATCATTTACTTTCCTTTACTTTGACAGGTTTTAGGACTGGTTCAAAATATGAGTGTTTTCCAATGTCCCAAATGTAAGCATGAGACACATATTTTTGGAGCTGATGGCGTAAGAGATCTGGCGAGAGCCCTTGGATTAGATATTTTGGGTAAGAATATGGAAATGGTTTTCTTTTTGTAGAAAAATTTAATGGTGTGCATGAAGCATTAACTGAACTATGGAACTGCATAATCCTAGATTAGTCTGTAGTCAGACAGTGTTCAGATATAATAGAACTAATTAATAGTATGCTCTATTCCTTGTCAGTCTTGTAATGGTAATGTTGACTGCATATGAAAATTCTTGAATTGCATCTTAAATCTTTGTATTTACAAACAGTCCAGAACATGAATTGTTTTGATATCAGTGTGCCCTATTACCTGAAATTCATTATGTGATTGATTATACAGCAATTTTTACAAAAAACCAGGAATTCTATTTAGTCTTAGGACAGTCCTAAACTCTGTCCAGTAGTATCAACAAATGTTCTCTCATATGTTTCATTTAAATGAAATGAGTTATGTGTTGACTCAGTAGAGGCCTTAAAGCAGCCTTCTGGTACCTGAAGTGGGGTTATAAGAAAGCTGGAGGCTTATTACAAGGGCAGACAATGATAGGACAATGGAGAATTACTTTAAACTGAAGGAGGGTAGATTTAGATTAGATATTAGGAAGAAATTTTTTACTGTGAGGGTGGTGAGGGGCTGGCACAGGTTTTCCAGAGTTACGGATGTTCCATCCCTGAAAATGTTCAAGGGCAGGTTGGATGGGGCTCTGAGCCACCTGCTCTACTTGAAGGCATCCCTGTCCATGGAAGGGGGCTTGGAACTAAATGATTTTTAAGGTGCCTTCCAACTGAAACCATTCTATGATTAACTGTGATTAAGCTATCTGTCATGCCTGTAGGCTAAAATATACAAGGATCTTTAAAATATGCATTACTGATTTAAAAAGGCATGGTTCAACCTGTGCTGTAAGTAAAGAATATAACATAGTGTAATTAAATTGGTAAATGGGGTAATTGCACGTGCTAATGATGTGTTTCCATGTATTACTCTAATTATCTCAATGATTTTCCATAGCTAATTCATTAAAAAGAACCAGGAAGCTCACTTAGAAAGATCAACACAGAAACATCAAGGTCTGACATAGACTTAAGATAGCAAGTCAACACATAATTAAAGATGTGCTTTTGGGCTATCTTTTAGTTTTCTGAATATATAATGAGTTGTGATCAGAGCCCAAGGGGACTTCTACAGCCCTGGGTTATGTGGATGGATGCAAATGCTCTGCAAGTAGTTGAATCAAACATGCATTTAAATACACAGGCACAAATGATGTGCCATGGCATTGGTCCCGTAGGTGGTTTTTGTTATTTCCTAGGAGTGCAGGACTGATTGTGAGTGGATTTAATTAGGAGTGATGTGAGAGAGGTACAGATTTAGCAGGGGATAGATGAGATGTACAAAATAAAGCAGAGTGAAGTTTAACTTTAAACTGTCAATGCAAAACCAGACTAAGATTAAGAATAGCGCTGCAAGGGTTAAATGTATAATTACAGTACTTGATCTGATTAGTACGCTCCTACTTCCAGGGATGACCATTATATAATAATACCATATGGTATTGTAAGAATTACTGCTTACAGATTTTACATTGATCCATCCCAAATGGAATTTTTATCTCAGTATTACTTGAATTCTGCCCAAAAACCTTGAGAATGTATTTTTACATATATATCTGTAAAATGAATATATTTAAAATTAGTAATTCTAAATTTATTTTGCCTATATTTTCCGACACCTATGGCCGTTCTGTTTGTTTGGATAAGCACCTAGTCCTCCTTGGAAACTGAAAGGTAACATCTGTCAGATTCTGCAAGCTAACGGTGTGCAGGATTGAAAAGTATTGTCCTTCCACTTGCTCAGAGTTGGCTGTCATTAGTATTACTGAATACCTTATTTTTGTTTATGACAGAAGACAATTAGCAGTTGCCAGGAGACTTTCAAATGTAGTTCATTATTTCACATACTTCTGATTGTCTTGTATTTTTACTGTTGTCTAAAGGAAAGTGTGACAAGGTTTGTGAGAGAGACTTCATGCTGCTGATTTTTCTCTCCCTGTCTCTGAAATTTTTTCCCCAAAGTTTGAGGGCTGTAACTGTGACCAGAAAGCTATACCATTGGTACACATGATACTGAGGTAATAATTTCTGTATGTTCCATCCTGACCTTTGCAATTCTTGACTTTTTTAACGCTATCTGGTTCCTGACCATCAGCAATGACTGCCAGATTTTTAAAATTCTTTGGTGTTTCTTACAATAAATTTAAAGTATTCCCTTTCTTTGCAGTCAGCAGTAGTTGTTAATATCAGAAAAATGTACAATGACAAGTTCCCATCACGTTGGGTAGTGAAGGATAGTGCAAAAGTTTTCTCTTCCTCAAACCATTATCATCCAAACAGCTGTGCAGATGGTTTTGATGTCTTCTGCTTAAATTACAGAGTTTTAATTTTTTTTTAAATTAAGAATGCATTTTTCTTTATCTTCTGACTGCACTTGTGTTCATACAAGTCCTGTTATGCTCCTGTAGTACCAGCACATCTGTGTAAGTCTGAGGAGGAAATGAGAGAGGCTGCCATTTTGTAATTATTGGAGATTGTTATTAAGCTGATAGTGAAGGAGTATATTTTCATTAACAAAACATCCTTAGGGAAAAAGAGAAGATTAGTCTCTACATAAAATAAGAGTAGGAAGTGAATGTCAGGGAGATATACAAAGTTACTTTTGTTCCATTAAGAACGTTTATGGTTAGAAAACTTTCAGAGGACTCCCTGAATTTTTAAAAAAATGAATACATGAACAGACTATTATGCCTTAATGTATTCATGACTGAAATAAATAAGAAAAAAATAAATTTGAAGGAAATGGACAATAATTATTGTAAATAATAAGATTCTTCAAAGATTCAGCACACTAATCATGGCGCCACAGCTTTTGTGTTTACTACTTGTTGGTTTCTGTTTGTATTCTGATTGCTTTGGGTTCTGTTTTTTTTCTCTCTTAAACTTTGTCAATTTTCATACAGTTTTTTTAATATTTCTTTCTCTGAATACGTTGAATCTCAGTAATTGACACTAAAGTGACTGGTTTGAGTTAAATCAAGCTGCTAAAGTGTTTGAATTAAACTGATACAGTTTCTCATGTTAGGATTGAACTATGGTAGGCTGTTGTCTGCATCAAGCCATAATGTAAAATGTAGCTGTGTCTTCCAGTAAAAGAAAGTTGGTCTTTAGTTCATTTCAGAATTACTTATGTAGCAGTGAACTAAACATAGGAATCTCCAAGTTTTTTGTAGTGGTGAAATCTGTGTTTCAGAAAGTATGTCTCAGAATGGAATACGGCTCCTAATTGAGTCTCCTTTAGAATGTTTCTTTCCTCTCTGATAGTTCCCTGCTCATTATAAAAGCAGAATATAAAGAAGATTTCTGTTGGAAAGAAGAATGAACTGAATAGTTGTTCACCTTTGAATTGGATCCAAGGCCTAATAAGGACAATAACAAATGCTATTATTTGGAAATTAGTATTCAAAGAAGTCTTTGAACAGTGATTAAAATCTTAAAACAGCACTGAAAAGAATTTACAGTGAGGAGGTAGGCTGAACAGTAAGTTGCATGATGAGCAGTTGCCTAACACTCAGGCAATTTATTTAATGTACACAAAATAATTTGTATCTCAGACTGTAATTTTCTGTGTGTTTGAGGCATAAAGCCCTACCTTCTCTAATAAACGGCCAAAGCATGGTTCTTTCTCTTCAGTGAATGAAAAATCCAAAATATGTTTGGCATTATTCATTATGGATGTAAGGAAACTATACTGCAGCCAATTTTCATTTTAAATGCTGATTTTTGGAGATAAAGGAATTAGAAGAATATACTGAACGGAAATTTGATTTCAAGTTGCTTTATTTGCTTTATATGGTTTATATGGTTATTTTAAGGAAACATTTTAGAAATAATGCGTCTTCACATATGTGTATCTTGGTATTTTTGATTCAGGAGACATTCCACTGCATGTTAATATACGAGAGACGTGTGATTCAGGACAGCCTGTTGTGATCTCTCAGCCTCAAAGTGATGCTGTAAGTTTGGTGCACTTCACTTAGAACAACAGAAATTGAATGGAGAGTGCTGCTTCTTGTTGCTGTTTGGGAAGAAATGTGTATCTGAATGGAAGTAAGGAAATAAAGTAAAAGAAGGTAGTATCAGTAAGTAACTCAAGCCCTTGATTTTGGAATGCTGATCATCTGTTCTGCTTCTTTGGGTTTGGTTTTGTTTAATTAGGCTGAATCATTCAGAATAGAGAAGATTTGATCCAGGTCCTGGCACGCTAAGAGAAGGAAGGTCAGTGTCAAGCCTCGTGAGGCCTTGCAGCTAATGTAGGTCCTGTAAAACTGTCAGTTAAGCCTTTGGTAACTGAGCCTGGAAACTGTCAAAGGGTCCTATCGAAAGATGTTTGGAACAAAAGTTCGTATTGTCAGTACCTGGATTGTTTTCAGCAGGAAGTGGAGGAATTTACAAACAAGAGGAAATGGATTTTTCAGTGCATTTACCGTAACATTTTATTGTCAGTGGAAGATGTGAGTTGGTGAGGTGGTGGGAGTCAAATATTCAAGTCTGTAAAGAAAAGTAGTTGTACATATAGATTTTCGTTAATGCTGATAGAATAAGATTTTCCTGACTGCTGTTTTCTTTCTCCTTTGCTAGAGTTTGTCTGCCAGGCTCTGTAGGGCATGGTGCTGTGCACAGTATATGGCATAATGCAGCCCCACTCTTGACTGCTGCTTTGATGTAAAAATGTATAGTGAAAAAAGTGATTAATGCTGATACCAGATGGTAGAATCAATTCTCAATAAGGTAGACTGTACCTATGGAACATTCGAATATTGGTAGATTTTTTTACTATCATGATTGCTAGGCACATGCTGAAATTAGTTTTTTCCTTCCCAGTATTTTAGAAGGAAAAAAAAAGGGAGGAGAGGATTAAAATTGTTAATCCAGTGTTATTAATATACTGAACAGGATTCTGGAAGAACAGTGACAGTCTTAAAATTGTAATTTTGTTTTGAAAGTGAAGAGGCAGCACTATGGTGTGTTGACTTCTAATTGAATGCCATATTTTTGCTAGGTTTGGGCAAGGCCCGTGCTGTGGAATAATATAGTGATCTTGAGTCCAGGTCTATTTGAAAAGGCATCCCTATAATCCATATGGTAGTTTCTCTCTGAGAAGTTTGATCAGCAATGTGAAGGTTTGAGTGAATGCATGGCTTTGGTCAAAGTTGAAGTAAAACAGCTGGGAAACTAGGACGGAAGGCTCACAGTATCTGAAATCTGTAATAACCAGGAGTCTGTAGCCTGCTGGACTATTGATCTAAGAATTCAGACATGTAAGGGATAGCATTCTGAAGATAAAAAAGGCAAGAAAGTCTGTTGTGTTGCCATCTGAACTATGTTCTTGATAACAAAAGGGTAGGTTATAATTACCATTTGTGGCAATTAAGTTAAATATGCAGAGGAATAAAGACTGACAAATATGTGTGACTGGGGAAAACTCTTAATATCCTTCTCTGCCATTGTGTCTGTGAGATAGTCATTCTCCTTGGAGAATGTGTTTTTTTAAAAATGTCACTAGTCTCTACAGAATGAAAAAGAATTTCCTTTTATCCCTGGTTTGCTTCTCATTTTAAACACAGAAAAAATATCATTCTCTTATATTTTCAAAGAAAAATTAAATTCTTAGCACATAACTGATGGTGGGAGAGGTTGTATAAGGTCAGATTCTAATCTTTAATGCATGACAGTCATCACCATGTTTCTCAGATAAACTGAAATTGTAGCTATTCATGCATGAACAACTTTTGGGATAGAGAACAATGTCTGCTGAAATTCTCTGCTCTTGTTGCTTAAATGTGCAGGGGACTTTCGTACAAAATTCTATGCTGATTTTGTTAGAACACACTTACAAATCAAATACAGAATCAGAGACCTGAAATAATACCTAGCAGATTCAAACAGTAGGGAATAGGGATGGTGATTGACTTCTTAGAAACCCAGCATGCTGTCACACCTGAGCTCTGTCAAGCCTAGAATAAAACGGTGTTTCTAAAATATGTCAGTTAATACATTTTTGCTTACACATCTGCTATGGGGTTCATCTTGCCTTGCAGATACCTGAAAGTATATCTCTGACTTTACACTAGAATTTCAAAATGTCTAAGCAAACTTGTCTAAATTTATTATTTTAAAGCTTAGATGTAGTTGGTGGAAAAGGGGTTTCCTTTTCACAAATGACAAGGAAATTACTAACAACTGAAAAAGAAAACTAACTGTAGAATGGTGCATGTGTGAACTTAAAAGTTCTTCCTCAGGGAAAGCACAGAATACACATGACTAATCTGCTTATGGAAAGTACTGACAATATAGCTAAAGGATATGAAGGTTTGATGACCGGAGTTCTCTTCTGGTGAATCTTGAGGCAGTCCCCAGGGAGACAAAAACAGTGCTGGTAAAATGATTTTGCACTTGGTATAACATTGTCTACGTTAGTGTTTCTGTCAGCTTAGTTGTTCAAATTGTGGATTTTTGGTGGCTTTTTCGTAATACTCTTCAGTGACAAAACTTTCTGATGTAGAAATGGAATATTGCTGTACTTGCATGTCAGCCTAATGCTGCAGCTGGGAGTGACCCAAGATTCTATACAAGAAGCTAATAATTTCTTACTTTAATCAACAGTGAGGGCTTACCTTCTGGAGTGAGACCCTTCTGGAGATCAATTGAGCATTTTTCTCCTCCATCACACTCTGGAGGTGGATTAGCTGACTAAGGCTCCATTTTTTTTCTCACTCAAACATATGCAAGAGTCACTGGACAGCAAAAACTGCTAAATGAAAATCAGGAATGCTGCTAAAATGGTAGAATAGGGGAAAAAAAGTAGGGCAAAAGGTAGAATAAGGAAAACAAATGAGGAATGACTGAAATCAGGTGAAATTGATCATGCTCAGATGTACTGGAACTTCCTATGGACCATGGGAAACTAGCCAGCAGCAAAACAGGTGTTTGGAAGAGGCATTCTGAAGCTTGTAGATAAGAAGACTAGAAGCACAGCAAGAGATACAGGACATGATTAATTGCAGTGGAGTTATTCTTCCACCAAATGAGCTGTTTAAATTCCCAGTGAACTCTCCATCACACTAGGAGAAAGATAAGTAGAGGTTTCTTAAGAGCTCTTCCATCTGTGAGCGTAAAGCCCAGAGAGTTATTGAGCAGTTGGTGGTTATCTTGTGAGGAATTCCTGCTAGAAACTTTTGGTTATATCACAGCCTGGATGGCACAGTGGATTTATTAATAGTCTGTCTGTTCTACCAAGGTATCTGTGACTGTTGAGCACCAAACTACCACCTGTCTTAAGGTCAAAGAAGCAGCTCAAACAAGTACACAATATGTTTGCTGTACCAGTGTGTTGATTCACATCCTACATACACAGGTGAAGGATTCTGAATTCAATAAATTGCACACTGATCTATAAGGGAAGAGAAAAAGCCCAGTCAGGTGGAAAGCAGGGACACAAGGCATCAGCAGTCTGATAGAACAGAGCAAAATAAGTCTGGTTAGTAATCCCTTTTCAGTTAAAACAGAATGTTACAAACCTTGCTGTGGTGTCATCCAAGGAGACAACTCAAATTTGTATTCAGAAACACTTTTTCTGTAGAACTCTTATGAAACAGTGGTATATAAGTAGGGTAAAAACATATAGCCTTTTAAAGATTGCAAGAAGTAGTTGGAGAAAAATTGAAGTACTGGTAGCAAATAGTCATAGAATCCTATTTTGTGGTTTAGTTGTCATCAATAATTCTGTTTAATGAGTGGTCAATCCAGGGTGTGAATTTTTAAAATTCACAATGAAGGCTGCATGGTGTGATTTATAATACACCTTTATCATCAAGGCTCCTTTGAACGATCACAGTAACATTTGGTACGTATAGGTTCAAATCCTTCATTCAGGGTGTAGATACCCTGCATGTGCCATGCAGTACCATGCATCATCAGACACTCATTTATGGTTCTGTCTGCTGAAGAAAATGACGAGTGTAGGATAGTCTGTTTAAAGGATGTTACTATACTGCATTTGATTTTCACTGTTCTACTAACCCATGTTTTTTGGGCAGGATGTCTTCTTAGATGTCTGTAATGGCACCTTAGGGATTGCAGTATTACCCAGCTGGGGCTCCCTCCAAGAATGGCTTGGCTGTTACAACTGCTGAAATACAGGATTAATAGGAAATTTCCCATGAGCACTAAGGATTTTTCTTTGAGATTTTAGTTTCATAAATCCAGCTTACTTACCCATCTCTTCCATTTCATGTTATAATGTATGGATTGACTTGTATTGTCTCATTAAGTTTCCCTTTCTGATCTGAGACTTCATTGTAATTTGGCAAGAGTTGTCAGTACGTGCAAAGAAGAATTTTACAGTGGAACTGCCCAGAGGACAGAATGGGATAGGCTCTGGACTTCTGGTAGCAACCAAGAATTTCTCTGGTTGACTCAAAGCTTTTATCTGAAGTAGACCCATTTAAAGCTGCGTTTATCATCATGCTTTTAGTGCCTTCTGAGTTGACCACAGTAAAATACAGACGTTGGAGGCAGCTCCAGTCGTGCACTGAAGGCTGGAGTTGTGTCAAAGTAACAAGCAATTTCCATGGAAATTAAAGCTATTTAAAAATCTGATTGAACTGGCAAATGGAACATGGTTGTGCAGAGAGTGCTAAGAACAAAAGTTATCAATGACTGGCTGGCTGTGATTATTTTCATGTATATGGTAGCTAAGCCTAGTATATGTCCTTGTGATAGTCACTGTTTGGTTAGTTGCTCATGGTTGCTAGTTTCCTTCAGCAATTGATAAATTATGAGACATAACAGGTCAGTTGAGCAGAATTAAATTCCTTTTCCTTTTTTTAGGGTATATTAGCATCCACAGCATTTGATATTCCAGACAGTCAGGAGAAATAAATAAGAAAAATTGGATTGCTGGACTGGATAAGGCATCTTAGTAGTCTTGGAGTCTTGTCATTACAAATAGACATTAGAAGCCATGTCAGTACTGGGATTTATATCCTATGGTGTATGAGGCCTACAACCGAGTGAGGGGATCAGTGTGCATTTCTGAGTTGCTGGTCTGAAGTTGTTTGTATGCAGTGGTTTGGGTGAAGAAAAATGTGATATCAGCTCCTACCTGCTTTGACTTTGTTGCTTGTAAGTTGTGTTCTGTGTTTGTGTGGCTGTTGCACCAGATACTGGCAGCCACTGTAGTGAGCTATTGGCGGGCTAAGATCTGCACTTCAGTGGAAAGCAAACCAGCAGGCCAGGCTAAACCAATCCCATCCGTGAGAACAGGGCAGAGTCAGCCATGACCTGTACAGTCTGCAGTAATCTTAGCAATGATGCATGCTTCCCTCACGGGTAAGATTTTTAGAGAGCATGAAATGCTATAAAGGCTCATTTTGCTAGGATTACTGTAGAGCTTAATTAGATCAGCTAGTAAAAAGTCTTGCAGTTTAAATCTACCCCACATCTATTAGCCCATGGTATCATTACAGAGTAATGAATCAGGATGTTCTGATTATTTAGGCTAAGCAGGACTTTTCACTCCATTTCTTGGTGAACTTCATTACAGGTTCTCTGTTTCCTACTCCACCATCTATGCTGTCATCAGTCACTTCGTCATCACCTGTGCCCTTGAGATTTGAGAACTGTGCCTTTCTGGCACTGTTTGTACCAGTGTTGGAGAGGTGAGCAGTTTCTCATGTGGCTGTTTCCCAGCTTTTTTTTGACTCTATGAACATCACCTTCAACTTCTACCTCTGCCCATCCCAGTGCTGCTCTCAGACTCCATCTAGGCAGTGTTCATAATAAGCAATTCTGGTCTGGTTTAGGGCATTCTGTCTTCCTTTGCACTTCTTCATCCTCACGAAGTAGGGAGAATGAAAACTGAAATGTTGTTGTTAGATATAAAGTTGTCCATCAGCAAAAATTGGTTTTCAGAAAGTCTACAAACCATTCATTTAGAGCTTTCAAACATAAAGGGAATAACTGACCTGAGAAGTTTGCTTTTATCATATCAAAATGAAAAAAGATATGAGTGATGAATAAGAACTCATCCTTTACTCTTCCTCTGTTGGTTTTCCACCTGGAAAGAAAGTAGTAAAACCTGTCCATTTTCAGTTGTAGCCCAACTTCTTTTGCTTAGTAATGATGGATTAAACAGCTGAACTGAGCTGTGCTCTCTGTGTACAGATGCCACATTGAAAAGATGATGAGTATGAGAAACTATTCAATATTTGTAGTGTTGTTTTTATATAGTGCATATTGACAGTCACCAAGATTCCATTTAGACCTTTCAGGTACGTTGATTGATAGACAGGTCCTTGCTCATAGCTAAATGATTTGTTCAAAGACAGGAATCCGAGGCTCGAAACGGTTGATTTTTGCCAGAGCCAGGTGACTGGTTGAGTTCTGTAAGGACGCATAGGAGATACTGCTCCGTTCAACAGACAGAGTAGTTGTCCAGGAAAACAACCCAAAGCTTAGCAGGCAAGACCAGTTGCTGAGAACACTGTCTGGGTAATGCTGGCATGCTGGCTACAAAGAGCTGCACCAGGAGCTTCCTGTTGCAAAGTGGCAGATCAGCTTCTTGACAAATGAGAGTCAGTCTACATTGGGAAAGTGTTGCTCAGACACTCATTAACAGCATTTTGTGGGAAAAAAATCTTAAGTTTATTGAGATCGTGACATAGAGTAACATTTATGCAAACAGTTGAGTCTGTTTGTGGTGAATTTATAATTCTGTGTACAATTTGGTCAACTCTGGAACAGACAAACAGCCCTTGCAGTCTTTAGAAGGGGCCAGGTTTTGTATTCAGGTTGCTAATTGTCTCATTAAAACGCGTGAATTGATCTGTGCAAAGTGGGAGCTGCTTTCGGGACTGTTCAAGAGAGTTCGAAATTCCCACCTGGAGTGCTCCTACACCAATTAGTCAGATACTTAACTGCAAAGGCAGCTTGACTTCAGTCAATCGCCTTACTTCAAGTTAGTCCATTATATTGTCTAGGTGAGTGGTTAGCTGGGGAGTAGCTGGACCACCCAGGGCATTAGTGGCTGAGTGAAGTAGTGTTGCACACAGGCTGTTACCCAACTGCACTACAACGGTAGCCACAGAAGTTTGAAATTCATGATTGTCAATTAAGTTCTAAATTCATTCTATTGTTCTTGCCACAAAGTCATGCGTGTGAGAGAAAACAATTCTATCTTGGTGTCTGCATTCCTTACAAACTCAGAAAATTTTATGGCTTTAGTTTTAAGGGAATGTTAGCACTGAGACTGTGAGGTGTAGAGGGTGGGAGTGCCAGAAAATAAAACCCTACAAGCTGGGAGCAATCCCTAAAAAAGAGGAGACGTGAGCAGTGCGTGGACGTGCAAAAGGCTGACACCTCGTTCAGACCAGTGACTGTGGGTGCTGGTGGCCCTGGTGTGACAGACAGACCTTCTCTTCCTGCCNTTGGGGATTGACAGGGGAGTTCTGGGGGTGGTCTGGGTGATGAGCAGGGTTTGAGGGAAGGGTTTTACTTTATTTGGGGTAGGGGCAGAGAAGGGGGAAGGACTGGGATAAACCTTTATTGAGAGCTTAATAGGGGAAAATCAGGAATGTACCAACTCATAAACTTAACATAAAATTCGCACTACTACATGGCATGTGTCAGTTTGTTTGCTGTTTTAAAGGCTCATCAGGGATACAAGGACTAATTAGTGGTTAGAGGCATCCTGCAGGAGAGAGGAAAAATCAGTGCAGTAGGGATTATTTTGGGAGTTTGTTCAAGGAAAACAGCGAAGGTTGTCAATGTGGGCTCTTGTATGCAGACTTACTGGAGAAGATGAAGTAGGTTGGTTATGATCAAACAGAGTAGGAGCAGAGGAGCAAGCTCAGTTAGGGAACTTTGCTGTGTACTGGACAGACACAATGTGGTGCACCAGCTGGAAACTGAAGTGTGACAAATTCAAGTTGCAGATAAGGTGTACATTTTTAACAATGGAAGTAATCAACCTCTGGAACAACATGCAATGTGTATATATACATACACACAAACCCACTATTTTAATTAAACATTCTTATATCAATCTCTGAGATTTTTAAAAGATGTTCTATTTCGACTACAAGTTGTTGAACTTGGTACAGGAATAATTTGGTTTAATTTTGTGGTTTGTTCTGTGTTGGACTTTATGCAGTGTTTTGATATAAGTCCCTTGACATTAGATTTGTTAATACTTGATGTTGGACTGATCACGGTCCTAGCTGTGTCATGCTTTTTAGAGACGTTAACGTAAGTATGCTTACTTGGGTTGCTCTCTATAATCTTGCAGTTCTGTGCTATTGTGCTCTCCAGCTCAAGGTGTCTGACTAGATGTCACAGTTTGGTGTGAAAGGGAGTTTAACTGTGTAGATTGTAATGTTGCAGAATTAGTTCTTTCCAATGCCCACATCAATCTTTTGGAAAGATGTCTTTTTTTGAAAATACTTTAAATGTCTGAGTAGGAAATTCCATAGTGATAATCTAGTCTGTAACGAATTGTCTCAAAAAATGTTTTTGGAATGCGGCTGTTTTCTCTGATTCTCTATCCTGTGCATGGAGCATCTTGGTTGTCAGGATGAGGGAAGTTTATAATTAATAGTACCTGTGGGACTAAAGAGTCTATGTCTTCCTCATCACTTCTCTTCCAGAAAACTATTGACTATGCTTGTTGTTAAAGACCAATTGTTCAGTCAAGTGCTGTTCTTAAAGTAATACCCAAGTTAAATTTAAGACTCTCTCCCCCCCAATATTTTATATAATGCTTGTGCTTATTCTGTGTATTGATGCATTATTTTTCCTGAACACAGGCTAAATTGAACCTATTTATTTAAACATCTGTGGTTTTCTCTTTGTGTGTAAAAGAACAAATACCTAATTAATTGTGAAATATTCCTTTTTATAGAAAATGGAAGGTGCTCAATATATGTTTCTGTTTTGCAGGCTAAAGCCTATCTAAAGATAGCTATGGAAATAGTAAGAAGACTACCAGTAGCTCCTGCTTGAAGCATTTACCACTGAAACTTATCAAAAAAGTGATCTTTGATGCAGCCAATGCAGAAGAGTCCTGCTACTTAATTATGTGGAAGCCATATGTTAGTTCTGAGAACTTCTTTAGGAATTAATTTACCAGAGGTTAAATTGTGATTGTGATACATGCTGGTTTTCACATCATTGTTTGGCCATGTCCAAATGGATTCAAGTATGCAAACAATGATAGGCAGTATTTAATTGCTGAATTGTAACATCATCAAGCAAGAAGGTATGAAGTACATTTTTCACATGTGCCCTATTTTAGGGTCAAGAATGAAAAACAGCCTCTCCATACAAGGAGAACAGTGAGAGGTATGCCAAGGCATAAATCCTGCTTAAAAAATTAAATTTGCAGTACTCTAATTTCTTTCAATTTTTGTTCAGCTTTTTACATGGTTAACTATCAAACTGACTTTAAGTTCTGCAAGATTTTAAGAAGCAAGATCGGTTGTGTAACTGCTGTACTTTTGTGTGTTCATCTTAGAAGAAAATTTAAAAATTCCACGTATACTCTGAAGAGTTCTTATGATGGATGATGAGCAAATTCATTCATTATCGGATAAAGTTCAATCACGAGGCAGTTCACGGTTTAGCGGAGAATGGATTACGTGACCCCGAGGCTTATTTCTCAACTGTTTTACATTCTAATGAACCTAGATGGAAGACAAGGTAACAGAGGTCTTCACTGAAAACCAGATGTTTTTCCTGCGCTCAGTTTGCCAGGGAATGCAAATGATCAAGATACATTAAATTTATGATTGCATATTCCTACTACACTGCAGCAACTTGGAATTTTAATATAAAGATATATTTTTGAAGTAAAGAAATATTTGGTCTTCAAACTGCGTGGCCTTCTGGTTTGTTTTTTCATTGCCTGTGATCTTAATTTTTGTGTTGGTGTGTGGAAGTGAAAGATTATGCCTTCAGGGAATGAGTTTTCATTTACAGTTAGATCTTTGAGTTGACATTTAGGCTTTTCCATCTACATAGTCAAGTATGGGTATCTTAAACATACACTGTAACCCTGCTATACAGTGAATTTAACCATCCTGGGGAGTTCTGCTATTGACCTCTGAGGGACCAGGGTTTTCCCTGTATTCCAAGTACTTAGTCAGAATTTTGGATGTAGTTTTTTCTTATTGAAGTAATACAACATAAAAAATTGGTATACATTTACATTAAAAGTATTTAAATAATATGTACCCAGAGTTTATATGAAAAATCTAGACCCAGGTGAAGATTTGAATTTCAAGCTTAGGTGATTTTGTAAATATGTAAATTACATAGTCCGAAACTGTTGATTTTTTGCTTCAAGTCAATCTCTGAACCTCCTTCCCTGCACCCTCCCCTGTGAGATCTCATATCAGCAGTCAACTTTTTCAATAGTGTATTATTGCGGTCTGTAGAGTTGACAAAATACTCACTTCCTTTCAGTTGTCTGATACATTTTACAAAAATTAAAGCTGGCTTAGTGTTCTGCCCTTTCAGACTTTATTGGTAACTTTTTTTAAAATTAAGTTTGTCTCTGCATATTTATTAGCTTTGTTTTACATAGCATGATTGTTGATATACATGTCTGTAAATAATCCTGTGGTGGTTTTGGCATAGTATAATCTTATCTTTCAGTGGAAAAACTGAGATTTTTGACTGGCTTTTAGCAAAAGACTGATATAATCTGAATGTTAGTATTTGTAATTTTCATTCTGTTACAAAGTTTTTGAATGTCTGACACCCAGATTGTGTTGAGACTGGGTGAACAATCAGTGTACAGATAGATGGTTGTTTGTCTTCCCTTTTGTTTCTTTCTCATTATTTCTTGGGTTAGTTGAAGGATGGAATTTGCTTTCAAGTGTTCTTTTATTTTTACTCCTTTTTACCTTTTTCTCCCCTTTTAATTAAGTACTGTGGTTTTGCTCTATTGAATCTTTCAGCTGCAGAATTATTTTAAATGCCTGTATCAAGAAACTGTGTTATAATGGTTATGCATAGTTTCTATGCCAGTCTGAAAATTCATATTTAGTTAACAGTTTTGTGGTAGGATTACACAACGTATTTGATGTATTGATTGCAAATTGTCAGTCATTTAAAATATATGTATAATTGTATAGAATTGGTAGGACATTTGTGTTTAAGGATACCAACAGTCAACCCAAATTTAAACTGAGAATGTATTTACTTAATTTCCCTCATTCTCATAAGTGAAAAACTGTTTCCCAGATCTTCTCCTGCAAAGTAAATGAAGGGCACTGACAAAGTGTTAATGCTTTTTAATGTTATTGAAACATACGTTAGTGGTTTTTTTATTATACACTACACTGTTTTAAATGCATATTAATGGATTCTAGTCAACATACTACATTTGAGGTTGTATTCATAAAATCATTGATGTAAGTTGTTGGGTGGAGGGGCTGGTTGGATCAGTTGGAGGTTTAGCAGGAGAAGGCGGTATTTAACTGTAGTTTATGAATATAGATTATAGGCTTGACACACAGTGCTGTTTGCTCTTTTCAGCTCCAATATTTCACTTTAATCTCATTGATATTTCCTAGTGTACTAGTATGTTTTCGTTCTAAAAATGCTAATCCTAACCAGAGGGCCTGGCTTTCCCAAGCTGAATAGGTAGATGTTCTTTGCTCAGGAGCAAGGGAGACTTACTGCAAAATTACTGTGTTCGTGGGTTACCTGCTCAGAATTACTAAAGTCTGTAGCACTGTGAGTTCAGTTACACACTGAAAAATCCCACAGAGGAGGAAACAGAAAGAAAAAGGAAGGCCAGGGAGGCACAGGACCAAACAGGCAGGAATGGGGACAGAGGCAATTCTCAGTCCCAGTTTACCTCCTGTGTAGTAGATTGACAGCAAGATTCCCAAGACTCCCAAGATCCTTTTGCATTACTGTCAGACTTAGCTTTGCTTTCACAACATGACCCTTTGTATATAATGACCACAGTTCTTGTGTTTGCAGGTAATTCCTGCAGTTTGGGTGTGGAGCCAATGGGCTGTGTCTTAATACAGTGCATTTCTTGGCTTTCAGGAGTTCTTGGTTTTAATGAAAATGAAACTGAAAGAAGGTATAGAATTGTTTGTGCTAGTGAAGTATTTTGCTATGAACTTACTGCTTTGTTCAGCTAATGAAGTGTTCAACCTTTGAGACGATGGTTTGTGCAATACTTAAGGTGCTAGATTCTTCACAACAAAAAAAAGTTGCTATTTGAAGTTATGAGAAAGAAGTAGTTTGCAGGTCAGTTTTTGTCTACTAATTCAATTAGAGTTCAAACTACAACCCATTTTAGTTGCTCTGATTGCTGATCACAGCTATGAATTAATAGGAGATACCGCAGGAGCAGGTCATTTCAGTGTGTTAACAAAATACCTCCTGTAATTCTGAACTTACTTCAAACAGCTGGACTCACTTGGATCCAGTTCAGCAGGTGAAACCCCCTATAGTATCTTTCCCATAGTAAGTGTGGGTTTCACCTTGACCAACTCAAACTCCGTTGGGTTTTGCCTGCTCGTGATGGATGCAGTGGGTGCTGATTAGAAAAGGCTTTGGTCTGAGGCAGTTACTGCATGCTGCTTTGTTGGTAAACTCTGTTCAGGCTATTACTGGGGCCCCTAATGTAAACCAAAGGCTGCAATCAAGGGGGTGAAATAGGGAGTAAAGAAGGGGTGAATCTTATGCCAGTGGGAACCTCTCCAGGTTCCAGAGAACCTGTCATCACAGGGCTTGCAGGTGCAGGAATGTACATGGGAGAGGAGTAGCAAGAAAGAAAAACCCTTCTATTGCTTAGGTGAAAGGTTAAAGAGCTGTGGGAGGCTCTGTGGCCTACAGATCTGATTTGCAAAGATTAAAGCACTGAAGATACCATGTGACAATTTACATTTTGGTACTTACGCAACAGTTTAAATTTTCGGACTTATGTGCAAAGCTTCTTTCAGAGCATCCCCAGCCCTGAGACTGACACATGAGCTCAGTACCCAACTACCCAAGTCACAGGAACTGCTCCTATCCTTCCAGATACTGGTGGGGGTAAGATGCTTATTTTTCTACATGGTTTGCAGTAGTTGTCCAAGGTGCAAGAAACTTGTTCTACATCTGGTTTTGCTTACGAAGATTCAAATCCATAGCTCCTAAACTTTGGAGAGGTCTTCAGTCACCTGCCTTAGTCTTTACTCAGGACCATCATGGAATGTTCATCACTCCTGATAAAGCTGTACCGCTTGTGGAAGAAACAAAGAACATAATCACGGCTAATTTTATTTTTTTGGCTTAATGGCTTGGTCTGGGCTTTGATTCTTGTTCCCAGCCTTATTGATGGCTTTTACCTAATGAGGCTATGAATAAAATTATCAATTTTCAGGCTAATGCCTGGTATTTTAGCTGCTTATAGATTTGAGATAAAGCTCTGGGGTTTTTGGATTTTGATACCCATGTGTCATTTTATTTTCTCATGGCCACGTCTGTGCCTATATTGTTGCTGTCATTTTTATTTAACAGAAATGCTTTCTGGTGGAGATGGCTGGTGGTAAGCCTCCTGCTTAAGAACGGTTGACCATAAGATGAATCTCAATTGCTGATTTAATTTCAGAATTGACTTATAATAGCAGGAGTTACAATGATGACTACATTTTATTTTGGCAGCATTTCGGCCAAGGCACTGGTATGTCAGCCACATATCACAACACAGCAAAAGAAAAAATTAGTTCCCAAAGTAGTTTTCAGCCTAAATTTAAGACTTGCCTTTTTTATTTTTTTGCAGGCTCTGTTATTAAAGTCTGAAGAAAAAGCATATTCAAAGGTCTGTATTTTTCCATTATCTTTGTGTATTCAGAGAAGATGGGTGTTTTTCAGCAATAAGAGGACAGGCGCAGCCTTGTCCTTCCGTATGCACCTATTTGTCTCAGTTTCTCCATTTGTATGACTCTGGATCTGAATACCCACTTTAATCAATGCAAATAAAGGACTTTTCCTAGGGAGTGTGTGAGTCTTCAAACAAGCTAGTGGGGGGGAAGAACATCTGCTGTCCTTTAAGGGCTTACAGATTTATTTGAAGTGTTTTCCCTCATACCACTGAGATTTTCTAAAATTTGTGTCATTTCCTGTGGCCCAGAGGTTTTCGCTTTTCTTTGAGAGAAAGGCAGGAGACTCCTCACACTTGCCTAATCCATAAATGCTTCCTGTTACTAAACAAGGTCTGTTTTAAAAATACAAACTTCTGGTTACTTTTTCTGAAAAGTGTTAGCTTATGCCTTTCTAGTGACTCTTATAAGTACTTTTTACTTTTAGGGACTATTTTTTCCCCCCAAAATGAATATGGAAGAAATGCTATAATGTATTTTTAAAGCCCAGTTTGGCTGCATATTTAGGAGGAATAAACAGGGTGAGAAATGATCTTATTTAGCCAAATTCACATTCTGTAGATGTAATTTTGGAGTGTTTGTCCACTATGTAAATGTGGCAAATATTTTTTATCTCATTAAGGAAAAGTGCTAAGTGAAGATCAGGAGCCTGAACTCTCTCCTGCTCTGCAGTAGGCATTTGAGGGTGATGTGAGATGAGTCTGTAGCTGGTCAGACAGGCAAGGATGAGTTTCCACATTGACTTATTTGCTGAATTGGGAAGTTTCTACATGTCTCTTTTTAGAGGAGGAATTTCCATATAAACGGGCTTTTGTCTGTGGTACCTTGAGGCCTCTAATTAATTACATTTCAGATGGAGTCAGGGGGTTTTGGGTTCGCACTCTGTGCTTCCCCCTGCAGTATAATGGGGCCCAATGGCTATTTTGGAGGCTTAGTTTTTAAAACAAGTGTTAAAAGTCTGGGAAAATACACCTCGTGAGCATCTAGGCTTTGAAACCAACCCCAGATTTGTTCATGAGTGCCAGCACTACTGGCATCTCTTTTGTGATGCCGTAATATCCTAAGCTTTCAGAAAGCCTGGGAGTTGTGGCTTGTTAGCACTTTTTAATAAATGCATTTCTTATTAACACACACAGTGCTACTTCACTTTTGGCTTAATTTCTTGACACTGTAAATAAACTTCTTTTTGTAAAGCGGTTTTCCTTGCCTATTGGTAATGCATCCAAAAAGTTATTCCTCTAGAGAAAGAAGTGACAGGGCTGTTTGATGCTGAATACCTTCTTCCCTGTAGAGTTAATACAGGAAATTGTAGTCACTGTCTCAGTGAATTGTTGATTTTGTTACCCTGATGGGATACACATCTTCATTAAAACAAAATGAAACTGCTGATAAAATGCCTGTTAATTATTTAGAGCTTGCAGCTCGTGAACATTGAAAACAGTACACTCTAGAGTAATTTATCTAAAATACTTCAATTTACAGATTTTTAAAATATGTTTTTCTAAGAAAGTAATAGTATTTTAGATGTTTGAACAAGCTGTTTGCTGTTGAAATGGATTGCTTTCCACTGCCTGAAAAGGTCTGCCATTTTCACAAAGAATATGACTCAGACAAGTTATGTATTATTCCCCATGAGTGCCTGTCTGCAGAATCCTAAGTATGAATCTGCAGTAGCAGGTGACAGGAGGGAAGAGAGATGATGTACCAGTATTTGCCTGGAATGACCTCATGCCAGGAAGCAATAGGAATTTGTTTGGCATAGCAAAAATATAAGCAGAGTTGCATTTTTAGGGAAGGCAGATGGGTCAGGGCAAAACAGGGAATGTTTTATAGCTGATAAATGCGACTGACATGTGAAAGGAAATAAAACGTTATACTGTCAGAAATAAAATGGGAAATGTATCTTTCCCACTTCTGCCAGAAATGTACAGCCATATGAGCTGGGGTGCCTAACACCCTGGGGATGTATTGGTCCTAGTGCTTCAAAGAGGTGACAGGACTCAGCAGAGTATCAGGAGCCCCCATTTATGGCACAATTTCTGCAATTTAGGGAAGCAACTGAAGAATGTATCTACGAGTGAATAGTTGAAAACGGTTGACAGAGAATGTTCCTTGAGGAATGGGATGTCGCAGTTCTTGGTCAGTCTGTTTCACATCAGATAACGTGCCATCCCAGGGTGCTCGTTTATTAAAGTTAGCATTTTAACTGTCTTTACCACAGGAGCTGAAGTTGAATGCAATACCAAGATATATAATCTCTGCAAAGTACTTCCCCTCACACTTGGGTGATACCAAGTGTCAGGAAAGTTTTGAATACCTTGCTGAGTTATTGTACCTGAGTTTAATACGCAGTAACTTGAAGTTTCATTCTGTTCCAGTCATTTTTTTTTCTAGAAGAGAGGTTTCACATCTCCATTTCCAGCACTTTTCTACTGTTGTTTCCTCAGATAAAGATAAAAAGATTTTTGTACAGGAGCTCCTCAAGGGAATTTCATGCTCTGGCGTAAGATTATGTCATCTTCTTTAAAATGGTCAATGATTAGGTTGTTCTTTATTTTCTGTTTAGTTTTTAAGAATTACAGTCAGCAGCAGGAAAGATACCAATTGGACATAATTTTGGATAGTCAGATTGGAACTCTTCTAACAAGTTGCTGATCATACCTTGAGAATACAAACCCACAAGCAACATGAAACTTTTTTTCTTTGTGGATATGAATTTCTTTATTTAACCTTACTGCCATTGGCATGGAAAAAATAAAGAACTTTGGCAGATAAAATCTTAAAATTGTAAACCACATGAGGTAGTGGTCATGGTTAAGGATCATGCAAATATACCTGTTGAACCCAGGTTCTGGATGCAACATGTTCTTACTCTGGGCCTGGAAGAGCCAGCAGCATTCAAACAGCAGTTTTTGCCTCTTAAGTAAACTCCAGACTCATTCTGTGATTTGCTGTTGAGAAAAGTTACACCCTGAACTGTGTCAGCATTGAACCTTTAGACCATAGGTTTGCATGTCCCTAACACAGGAAGTGACTCACTGAAGCGTTTGTTCTTCACATTGCTGTCTACTCTCCCTGGGAAAACAGGGATCTATTAACTCCGTAGTGTGTTGGTTCTTATCAGACTGTACAATGTCCCTTCGAGGGCTGGCGCTGGTCAGTGTTTGTTACTTGCTGCTGTTCTGTTTGTAGAAGGACTTGTTGCCATGTGTAATACCTGGGAACTGTGTTGATGTTCTGCCCCTGGAGCAGACCTTGCAGTTGTTACAGACTCTCATCTCTGCTTTGATTTGCTTTGCATTTGAGTTTATGCTGCATTATTTGCAGGCAAAGCATGACCCTGTGGTTGTAAAGTGTTAGTGTTCCCAAGGTAAAATCCTGCACTGAGAATGACCCTCTGGAAATGACACCTTACCCTTGTGCTTTGGAAGTAGAGGGAGCTCTGCATGGGCACTGGGAGAGTGTGGCAGAGCTGTCCACTCTAATTAAAGACTTATTTGGGCCTGTTGGGACACAGAGATGGCTAAGGGTCAACAAAAAGGTGTGAGGAAATAGCCTGCCATGTTATATTCGAGTAAGAAATGGGAGAGAAAATATAATGGAAGGGTTGTGACTCAAGAAAAGGACAGGGAGAGATCACTCACTGGTTACAGTTATGGACAAAACAGACTCAGCCTGGGGAAATTAGTTTAATTTATTACCAATCAAATCAGCGTAGGGTGAGAAATACACCCAAATCTTAAAAGCTTTTCATTCATCCTTCCCTTCCTCCTGGAGTCAGTTTCACTCCTGAATTCTTTACCTTATCCCCACAGCAGCACAGGATGACTGGGTATGGGAGTTCCCAGTCAGTTCATCATGTCTGTTGCTCTTTCCTCATAAGGGGGAGGACTCTGCACACTTCACCTGCTCCAGCAGGAGACAGTCATCCACAAACTTCTCCAAAGTGAGTTCTTCCCACAAGCTGCAACTTTCCATGAACTGCTCCAGTAGGGGTCCCTTTCATGCACTGTAGTCCCTCAGGAACAGATCACAGGTCCTGCCAGGAGCCTCCTCCAGCATGGGCTTCCCGTAGGGTCACCTGCTCCTGCATGGGGTCCTCCATGGGTTGCAGGTGGCTCTCTGCTCCTCCCTGTATGTCTATGGGTTGCAGGGGCACAGCTGCCTCACCATGGTCTTCACCACAGGCTGCACCAGGGGAATCTCTGCTCTGGTGCCTGGAGCATCTTCTGCTCCTCCTTCTTCACTGACCTTGGTGTGTGCAGAGTTGTTCCTCTAACATATTCTCCTCTCTTCTCTGGCTGCAGTTTGCTTCTGCCCAGTAACTCTTTTTTCCCTTCTTAAATACGTTATCCCAGAGATGCTACCACTGTTGCTGACAGCTTGGCAATGGCCAGAAGCAGGTCCATCTTGAAGTAAGTACCTCTCCTGATTTCTGCCGGGGTTCAACTGCAAAAATAGAAGGAGTACACATTTGATTGGTTTCTGTTTAAGTAACTCTAAGTTTTGAATAAACCTTTACTATTCTAATGTGTACTTGTCAAGCATGACTGGGAGCAAAATGTGAAGATGTTTCTAATGCTTTTATTGGTCTTCGAGTTATTTTGAATGTGTTTTGTTCATAATCTTTAAAAGAACTTTTCTTTTAAAAAGTAGTGGTGCTTAGTATGTTCAACTAAGAAAGAAAACTCAGAAAATTGTTTCTGATACAGTTTTATAGTTTCTGATGGGGCATATGAAATGCATATTTTCTATAACCTCCACTCTCTATCTTAGTTCCAGTAAGATACAAAATAATAGAGCCTGGCATGCATGGCACAGAAAGGGTCAAATAATTGCAAAGAGGTAGATTTGTTGTTTGCATAGTAGCATAGAGAAGGTAAGTTGCCTGTATCTCAGAGCCAAGCTCTGAGTAATGATCTCTCTGCAAATTAGAAATACAATGATTACTAATCCCTAGTTGTAAAAAAGAATTCATTTCACTCCTGTGATGTGCTGGGGAGAACCAGATCACTCTGTCTCTGTAGAGGGCCAGTTAACAGCTTGACGAGACAGCAGCAGTGAAGTTTCCTAGCAATAAATGCCAAACTCTTCAAGGGGATTATTCCATTTTGATGAAGCTCAGTTTTTTGTCATGACTGTACACAAACTATTTCATTCAGCCCTTGAAACTGCTGAATTTTAACCTGCAGGGATTTTTTCCCACAAAGCATCCAAGAGTTTATTTTGGCACATGGTACAAAAATCATTGACTGACCTCCAACCTGAAGTGCACACCTCTGTGTGTGCATGGGCGAGGCATACATTGCAGAAGTTGTACTGATTCATCATCTCGCCCGGGAAACCTCTGCCTAGCTCACTTTAAGCCTTGCTTCCCCTAGGGAGTTTTGAGCATTTGTGCTCTTTTAATGAGCTGCTTTGGAAGATGGTCTTGTGAAGCAGAGGTTCCACAAGAGCAGAAATACTGTCAAGGCTCCTTCATCCAGGAGCTTGTATTAACTGCTCATTACCACTGTTTGTCATTTTGTTTCTTCAGCTGTTGTTTCAGTGTAAGCAATGTTGTGATCTGACAACAGCAAAAGATCACACTGCTTTCAGAGGGTCAGATGCAGCTGAAGCATATTTCTAGCAGTCAGCTATCATCTGCAGCCTGTCGTCTCTTTGTGGGGGACACCCCCTCTGCAGACCAGTCAGGATGCTGGCCCGCTGCCGCAGTGTGCTGGGGTGCCAATGCCGCCGTTCCGGCTGCACGGTGCCCTTGGCTTGGCCGACTCCACTCAAAGCGCATTGTGGGCAGCGCTGCTCCGCCGTGGGCCCCTGCTGGCTCTTCATAGCTGGGGGCAGGGATTGGGGTGGTCCTGCTAAAGGGTCGCTCATATGGACTGCAAGACGTTGTGTGTGAGTTGGTGTTTGTCATATACACCCTCGACCAACCCCTTTGCTTGCATTACAGGGGCTCAAAACACAGAACTTCCTCTTTAAAGGGGAAAATCAGCCTCCTTAATTCACTGCAAGAGCTATAAAATGGAGGTACTTTCCCTAGCATTTCTTGGTTGAGAAACTTTCCCAACCAAGTGACCCCCTGGGAGATATTAGACTGTGGGAATGGGGCTCAGTGACAGGCTGAGCAAGGCTCATCTCCCAGAGCCCATGGTGAGGGCATGGCCCAGCCCTGCTGCTTCCAGGTAGATTTTGTTACTTAATTCCCTGGAGGTTGTAAATCCAATCCAGGTGTTACAGATCCCTTTTGTGTCTTGCCCAGCACTTCCTGCCCCTTCCTTGGAACTGGTGCAAGATGTATGTGTCAGGTATGGTCTGTTTGGGTGCCACACTTGATGGAAGGGGAAGGTGGTGACAATTTCAACGGGGAATGAAGTTCCGCATGCAAAGTTGAGTACTGGGAATATGCAGAAATACAGAGATACAAAGAAGTCTGTGTATGTGTTTGCAAACTAACTGCAGGTTTTATTTAAAGAAAAATGTCCCAATAGCTGCGTCTTTTTCATTAGGAGGCAAGGAAGAGGGAAAGCAAGAGTGCAAAGTCGTGGTTGTACAGAGAGGCTCTCACACATGTAACTAATGCAGTAATTCTCTGAGTTGGAAATCTGACCTAGTTACTCCCTTTCAAAGAGAAACGTGACTTTTTTTTCTCACAGTGACTGTGAGAATCACCCTTCTTGACATAACTTCCCAGAATGAGACGTTTCCTTTCATAACTTTAATCTCACTAGTCCATTAGGGGATGAAATAACAGTCTTTACTAATATAAAAGGAAGTAAGTGGCTTGGGGGCAGGGTTTTTACCTGTAGGGTTCACTCTGCATTGCAAGCACCTTCAGAAATCAGAGTTATGCTGTTGAGCTGTTGTGTCATGTAGAGTCACCTTTTTAACATCAGAGTAAAGTCACAGTGCTAACTAAATTCTTCAGCACAAGCAGTTTTGTGGAGGGGTGACTACCATTGCCTGGTTCTTCTGCTCCATCAGCGAGATTGTTTCTTTAAGTGGCTGTAACAGAATGAAGTAACACTTAGCTGTTTATCTCTTGATTATCTTTGATAGGAATGGGATTTAAAAAAATCAGATTATATTTCTCTAGAAATTTGCTGGAGTGCTTTTTTGTAGCTAACCACATAAAACGTGTAAACTTCATTCACAGAGAGGCAGATACATGAGACATGATCACTTTTATTCATAAAAAAATTTCCCCTCAAAAAGTCAGTGACTTTCTTTCCATTGACTTTTCTTTTGCCTTTCATTTATGTAAAAAAACCCCACCAAAACAAAAACAACCAACACAACCTCCCTGGTTCTTACTTTTTTTGCTTTCTTTAAATGACTCAGTTATTGAACAGAGAATGTTGAGCTAGGTCTTGAGTTCTGAACAGCAGGAGGCTTTGGAGCTGGCAGCAACATTTGGGTGAAGACTTTCAGAATGTACCAACCCAAGCAGTACAGTAATTTGAGGTAAATTCCATTAATTTAGTTCTTTACCAGAAAATACCCTTTTTTTTTCTTGGCTTTATCTGCATGACAGATGCCAAGAAACTTATGTTCCTTGATAATTTCGTATTTATATGCCTACCCATACAGTATGTTAAAATAAGCTTTTTTCAAGACATTTGTGTTCTTGTAAAATATATATACATTTTCTTTACATTTTCAAAACAGAATTGGTAATATGAAGGCTTTGATTTTCAAACTGGAATGAATTGCACCTTATTTTTTAAGGATTTTTATTCTAAATTGTGGTATATTGTATACCAGGCCATTGTTAATATTATGTGCATTAATTTAAAATCCTATGACAAAAATAAATAGATGTGCAATTACCTCAGATCTTTTTCTAAGATATGGTATATATCCTATAATGACAGGATATATACCATATATAGTTGCTTCTAAATCCAACTAATTGATTGTGACTGTATTTTTGTAACATTCTCTTCTACAAGCTTGCAGTTTACATTTCAGGAAATGCTACAATGTACATTTGTAACATTATTTTGACCCAGCTTATATTAATAGTCAGGAAAAGGAAAAGAGTAATCCTCCTTGCCCTTTGTAAAGCACACCTGGTATGGCTTGGTAAGGTACTGACTAAGAGATCTGCCTTGTTTTTTCTGTCCAGTTTGGAGATGGCTTGATCAGATGCTCCTCAGGTCTCCCTCTGAGATCTACAAAAGAAATAGTTTTGTCACAAATGTTAGCAGCAGAGGAAAGGAAACTTCTGCCTGAGAAATCCTCTCTGTTACATTGCTAAAATGAAATACAAGGAGATGGCGCAGGTCACAGCTTGGTGTAGGTAATTGTCATTCAGAGGAGGAGAATTGGGCTTTAGCCCAATTTTACAATGTTAAAAAAACAATACACGAAAGGGCTGGAATTATCTTGGTCTCCAGTATTGACTGCATTGAATACAGTTTGTACAAAGATGTAATCTTCATTTGCATCCTGAATACTTGATGACTGCATATCTTAAAGGTATAATGTTTCTACCAAAAATACTCACGTACTCAAATTTGGCATGCAGAAGAATCCCTGCTCCAGGGAACAAACAGGTCTGAACTAACTGAATGCCTGTGAAGAGATGTAAACCTGTCTGTAAGAAGGGATGCAAACCATGCTACCAAAACTGGAAGATTTTTCAACCCGGATCTCTTTGTGTCTGTAATTCCAGCATACGTAGAGCAGTAAGGCATTTGTGCATCTACTTTTGTGTAGGCACACAGTACTAGTACATTTATTTATGTATGTGCCTAGCAATGCTCTACCTGCAGCCTCTGTGCTGTCATACTTTGCGTACAGGCCTGACTGCGCATCCCTGGTACCTGCCCGCACTTGGGTATTGCTGGTGTCACTGCCTGCGCCCCCACGTGTGGCACAAGTTTCTGCTGTCTCTCACACTCCCCCTTGGCAGCCCTGAGTTTGTCTTGGGGAACAAAATGTACTTCCAAAAGAGCTGTAAGATCAGAGATACCGTCTTCAGCTGAAATAAATAAATCAAGGCCAAAACTCACTACTTTTCTTGAAGAGTTCTACTTTCCTATTCCTTTGGGTTCTTTTCTTCTCACCACCATAATGATAGCAAGCTCCTGTGGGTTGAATGCTCAGTTACTCTTTCTGATATGCAAGAGCTAGTAAAAGAAGAAATAAGTTTGTGATTTAATATTGTTTTCATAGGACAATTAAGATACTCTTCCTATTAAAATGATATTGTTGATATTGATTCAGCTATCTAGGTATGACTTGTAATTTTTGTAGAAGAGGGGGCTGTACTGGTTTGGAAACAAACCAGTGGGAGACACCAAGTCAGGATAACAATTTTATTGGAAAATTAAAAAGAAAGGCAGAAAACACTGGTTTAAACCGACAGAGTCAGGATATGACCTGACACCCTGTTGGTCAGGGTGGCAGTAGCGGTCCGATAAAATGGTGGCTGCAATCCTCCTGGTGTGATGGATGTGGTTCTGTTGAAGCGGTGATCCTGTAGAAGGGTCTGGTCTTCCTCAGAAGGTCCAGCAGTAGCTGTGTGGCTCTTGTCCTCTGGGGATCCAGTGGAAAGGCTGTCTGTGGTGTTCCAAACCTCCGAGTATATACAGATGGGAAGGCTCAGTTCCTCCTCCTGGGCGGAGCATCTCACAATGGGATGGTGAGTCATGAGGCACGGCACTGATGGGCCCATGAGCAGGAGATAGTCCGGAGGGAGGAGGCAGGGAGCACTGCCCCACCTGGTTTCAACAGCTCATGAAGATGGTAACAGAATACACTGCAAACCAGGACAGGGGCTGTCGAGCAATTGGTTTGGAAACTGGGGAGTGGAAATCACTCCTAACGAGGAAAGGTCACCTTAAGTGTGTATGAACAAATACCACCAGATGTTCTTTAAGAACAATAGGGAACAATCTATCACTTCTATTTCAAAGTTGCCTAGTATGCCCTTATTTTAGTATTTATTTCATGCAAACAATCATCTAAAAATTCTTCTGCTTGTCTCATTGACATAAACACTTTCAACAACACATTAAAAGTGACTTCTACATCTGGTTGCCTTGTAACTTATTAATAAGCACATACTGTTTAATACATAATTTTTTAAAAAAAGAATTAAGAATTTATGTTTGAGATATATTTTTTTTTTCTTTTCAGAGAAGGGAGAAAATACCTTCGAGTTTGATTTTTTCCCCTATCTGCTGTAGCTATCTATATTTTCTGTTAAGATACCAGGTAGTAGACAAAACTTTGCAAAGGTTGGGGAAAATGTCTTTTCAATACAATGAGACAGTGAAATGCTGAACAGGGAACCCAATCCTGGAAGGTCACCATTGACTGTGAATAATTTAAAGAGTCAAAACCAGTACCCAGATTTGCTTTACAATTTTGCATTAGAATGATGTCCTTAGCCTGCAGTCCAGTCATCCAGATTTTTCTGGTGTCTGTTACCATTTTTTTTTTCTTTTCCATGCTGAGATGTGGTTTCTTAGAGGTTACATTTTCACCTCCTGGATTTGTGTTTCAAGGTTACTTCCTTGTAACTTGGAACTTTGATGAGAAAGTTACAGCCTCTCTGTTTCCAATATGCTTTTATGCATGATACACCTCCTTATATGCATGGCATCTCTACTAAAGAAATTATAATTATCAGGTTGGCACAGTCTGTATATGGCCTCTCAGGGCACCTGGACATTTGCTGAGTATTGATTCTTCTGCACAGTGTAAATTAATGAAAAATATTAAATCCTGAAATCTCTTCTCTTAACCTGCTGCTTTACACAGCATTGCAGAATAGGGATCTGAGTGAATGACGAAGGAACTGGCCATGTGCGTTCTTGGTGTATTTGCACAATTTGGGATAATTAAAGCTAAGCAAGAATTGAGAAATGACTGTGAAGTGCAAAACACTTTTATACAGCTTGAAAACACATGACTTCAGACACCATAAGGTTCCTGTCCTGTGACACCTTTCAAACAGCTCTCATAGACTTCAGCTGGCACCAGCTGATGCTATAAAGAGAGAACTTAGTCATCACTGGCCTTTTCTGGCTTCATTTCTAGTGGAGAAAGAGGTCAGAGTGGCTAAAATGCAGCCAATATATGTCTCAAAAAGGTGAATATTTTAAGACACATTTTATATTTCTTAATGTGACTACCTCTGTAGGCAAATGAAAATGAAGGTGAGAGCAAAAAATCAAGAGCTAATGCTGACAGGGTGATCTTCAGCTCAGTACTGCCAAAGCTGGATTGCAAACCATCAGGCTGTATAAACGTCATGATCTGCTTAAGGAGAACTGGAAAACTGGTAAGGCAGACAACCAACCAACCAAAGCCCCCTTTTTATTTGCCTGTTGTTTTTGAGACTCTATTTAAAACTGTGTTTACAGGTTTCTGCAACTGTGGAGACTAGAACTGTACTAGTTTGTTTTAGTGGAAGTCAACATAATAAACTCCCAGAGTTGCAGTATAAAGGGAAAAATGTATGAGTATTTTAATGAAATTATGAAAGTTGGCAAAATTACAAGTTGTGGAGGTACAGGACAAAACCCTACTACTGTTAAATTATTGCTTAGGAACTTAAAGAAAGAATTAGTTTTCTGTAGCCCCATTTTAAGGCAGCTGCTGTGGCCATTGGATGAATAAGGTTGTAGATAGGGCTAATCAATGAAAGGAAATCCTGTGGCAGGTAGTGGCTGCAATGTGACAAACTGTAACTATGAAGTGAATGAGGGTCTCAGACAGAATGCCTCTTTGGAGGAGCTCACTTAGCTCCTGAATTAGATGGACCAGAAGGAAAGGTATCAGTGATGTTGCTGGATGCAAACATCCTCATGCCCTCTGTCATTAGACAAACACAGAAAATCGCCCTCCTGAGATACCACCCCGTACTGCGAGTATTTCCTCTTTCAGGAGGCCCAAACCTTGGTGGGATGCGTGGTGGGAGTCCCAGGCAGGGGCAGGATGGGTGATGGTTCTCAGCACTGCAGCTGACTTCCTACTTGAATGAAAGGCCTGGTGAGAGCTCTGTGCAAGAACATAATTGCTCTGATTTCTTCCCTTTTGTACCAAGCAGGTCAGTACATGTAACACTGAGACTGAAATAAGCTGCATCCCTGATGCATGACACACCAGGTCAGCTGCTGGGGGAACTTCTGGAAAATAGTGTTTCATCAATAAGTGGTGACTGAACAAGCCCAAGTGTTCCCATATTAATTTCTGTTTCTCTTCCTTCTCTCTGTAGGTCCTGTCCTCCCCTCCTTCCTACCTTTTTATCCCTTTTGTTCTGCCAGTGGTCAATGCTGCAATCTTCCCATGCCTGTAGCATGTCTTAGTCTTAGCTGTGCTTCTTGACAGACTGGCATCAGGTGTTCAGGGATCCATGAAGTAAAACCTACCTGGAGATGAAGGATTTCTTTTACACAGCTTACACACAACCTCTGTCTGTATTTTTTTTATTCTTTGTCTATGTAATTAATTTTTAAAATTGAGAATATATACTAACAGGCTTTCTGCCTTTGTTTCCCCAGTCCTGGGCCCTGCTTCTGCTCGGCTTGTAAATATTAAATTTTTTTAAATTAAGTTTTAGTAGATATATTCATAATTTCTGCTGAGCTTCTTACGTTCTCTTAGAATCTTTCATCATGACAGTGTGCCTAATGTCGTCAGATTCGGACATAGTCTTAAATGTGCATAAACAGCCAGAGAGGTGAAGGGGTGAATGATCTATATGAATTAACTTTTTTGACTTGCTGTTCAGGTTTTTTCTTCATACATACTGCTTTCCTATTTGTATGTCCTCTTGGTTTGTTCTTCCTAGGTCTGATGAAAGAGTGCCAGCACAAAGATCTCAGTAACAAAAGCTTGTGTGTGTGGTGAAGGGCAAAGAGGTGAGATATTCCCACCCAGCATAGAGGGAGAGAAGAAAAGTACACACAAGGAAGCATATTCCCAGCATGAGCATTAACAACTGGTATCTACTAAATACATAAAGGCTGGTGTTTCTGGCCAACTAAAATGTCTTGATCACAGTTGCCAACTGAGTCTGTGTGTTTTCTATATAAACTTGGAGGTATGGTCCAAAATCACTGTGTGTGGCAAGTGACAGTTCTTAAAGTTCATCTTCAGGTTCTTGTACACTTCAGATGTATGTCCCTTCCAGCCTGAGATCCCAGGGTGCCTGACTCTTCACACAGACTAGGAAAGCACCAGTTTTCCAAATCTCCAGCAGGTTTCCATTTGACTTTCATGCACCTGGTTCTGACCTTACTTGTTACTTTTCACCAGCTGCTGGCTGCTCCTTAGTCACAGTATCCCCAGGGTTTCTGGAGATTTTGTATTTAATAAATTGTGAGATAATGGATATTTGAAATTAATCAGATCAGTGAGTAAAAGTTGTTTTGGGAGCTCAGAGAATGACTTGCTCTGTGCCTGTGAGGAGCAGTGCTGCTCCTTTCCTCAGCTCCCTCCCAGGTTGCATCTGGAAAAATTTCCTGCGGTGCTTTCCAACAGCTCCACAGCTGCCAAAGCAGTGACCCAGAGCTGCACAGGGTGAGGAGAAAGAAGGCATCAATGTCACGACTTTGGGGCTGAAGTGGGTGTTGTGAGACTGGGTCGTAATGCTCCCAGTGCTGAAGAGAAGCAATGACACAGAGAATAATCTCTGCACTCCAGTGTCTTTTACTAAGCCACAATCCACTTCAGAAGCTTATTTCTGTATGCTAATAAAATGGAATTGCCTTTCTGAAGAGTGTCAATGTCAGCACAGTATGCAGACTTGTATACAGACTTTCATAGTGAAAAGAAGAGTTCATAACCTCTTTTACTCTAGTAATTGCTGTTCTTAATTAATAAGTCTTTGTTATCTCCAAATTGAAGTAATACTGTGAGCTACTCATGCTTCCTGCTTAGCTTTACTTAATTGTGCAGACATTTGAGTCAGCACTGACTAACCTGGATGCCAAGTCCATATGCTAATACATTCCCCTGCTCTGAGGGGACTGTTAGTTAGCAAGCTGCCCATGTAATGCTGAACACGTGGGAACGGCTGTGTGCTGTGAATATGCTGGCCCAGCACACTTGTTTCAGTGCCAAAATGCCTCACAATTGGACATAATTTTTCAGTGTCACATTCACTTTCAGGGAACTCTCCTGACACAGGCTGTTATTTTCTTCTTTCTGAACAACCATGAGGTGCTCAGAGATCGGTAAGTAAAACTTGCTGTGAGACTTGGGAGGGTTTTGTATGGTTTGCCTGCTGCCTCCCTTCGCTGCCAATGCCAAGGTAGCAGTGGCCATGAAAGCAGTTATTTTCCCACTTTCCTCCCCTTCTCTTTAGCTTCACAATGCCCTCTGAACTTCTATTCTGGAGGATTATACCAGGAGAGGTAGGACTGAAATATAGATTAAATTTAGCTGAAAAAGAAATGCAAACCCCCCAAATTCTTTAGTTAGGGCAGATGGTATAATTTGGCATGCCAACAGTGCAATGCCGTGAGTGTGATACTCTCACACAAAATCCAGCCCCTTGCCCTGTGACCTGTAATTCACAGTGGGGTGGTATCCGAGGGGGTTCACTGGGCCTGACTGGGTACCAACCTGCACATACAGCTGTCTCAGGCTGTGAGTGATGGCAGTGCAATGTGAGGCTGTCTCTGCTCGAGACTGTACTTTGTTGCAGTTGTGGCAGACCAATGATATAAGGAATGTAAAGCTTGCAGGTGGAGGGAGTATCTCATGGTATCAGCTGTGAGAGCTGGAAAAAACGGATCAAGAAACAGAAAGCCATTCAAGAAACAGAAGCTTAAGTATAAACTCACCATTCTGATGTTGTTGAAGTAATGAAGAAACCCGAAAGCTTATCCAGCCTTTCCAGCTCTACCACTTGGTCTAACAAGAGATGGTACCTCTGCCTTGAAACTTCACAGGCATTGCATTTTCTCTGCTAGGAGCTACACACTTACAGGTTGTGGGCCAAATTTACTGAACAGAATGGTACTTCCTAGCATCACTGGTTCACTGGCACAATGGACTTGATCCAGTCTGTCGTGTTTCTTCAAACCCCCTCAGGTGGGAGGACAGAAGCAGCTGTATCTTCCCACCAAGGTGTCAGAGAAGGTCAGCATAGCAGAAAGACCAAATTGATACATTTTCTGTGCACTTACCTGGTTTCTCTTCCCTCTCAGCACAGCTCACTCTTCTGGCTGCAGCAGGCAGTTCTAGGATAACAGCGGATTCCCCAGGGTCCTTGGTTATTGTTGCGTAAATCCAGCTCTAGACCTGTATGAAAAGCAGTGGACAAATGTGAAATAAAAAAATGAAAGGTGAGAATAAAGCATTTGTTTTGTTGAATCATACCACTGATCATCACTTTTGCTCTCTTTTGTCTACTCCATTTTTGTGGACAGAATTTTAATTCTGTCTCTCAGTGTTCCTGTGACATTGTACTCACCCACAGTTTTCTTACCTGAGTATGGGGTTTTACCACGGTGAAGCTTGCAGGAGCTTTCCTTCCCTTTGGAACTCATACCCATCTTTATTTTGTTCCCCGCAGTGAGGATGGAACAGCATCCATTGCTGGTGCTGTGCTCTGGTTAGGCAGAATGAGTTCTATCAAAAAAAAA
>VXBT01008848.1:178059-250565 GCA_013400235.1 Oriolus oriolus | reverse complement strand
AAAAAAAAAAAAAGAAAAGAGTGGGAGCATTTCTTTCCTTACTGGGGGGCTCAGCAACATTTTGAGGCTTGGGCTTCATTAGAGCAGTGAATGAGACTTGGTATTTTAAAACTAAGCAGAGTCCGTAGTCCTTTCACAGTCATGGATGACTGCACATTGTGCTCTTAGCAGTTTATTAGTCTAATGTTTCACTTGCTTTCGCATTTTTGAATGGTGATTTCTGCATCCCCAATAGGCTGGGGAAGTCCTGGAAACAGTCTTAGTATTGCATATTGTTGGAAACTTCTCAGCAGACATTTTTCTTTGAAAAAATGCTTGTTCATTGAAACTGAGTGGTGCTGGGGGATATGAATTTTGAGGTTTTTTTGCACTTGTACTTTGCTGTAGATGATGCTATTATATAACTCTCATTTTAGCTGGTACAGGATAAGAGGCAGAATAATAAAGAAGGGTGAAAACAAGAACAAAATGTTTTGATGTACTGGATTTTTAATGCTCTTTTGCAGGAAACTTCAGTTTTTCAGTCCACTCTGGAATGAAACCATTTTTTCAACTTCAGTAGTTCATGTGAGAGACATTTTGAAATTGGCCAGCACTGTGTGCTGGTCTGCACTGCTTGTCCACCTCTATCCAGCTGGCTGTGCTGTGCAGCTTTTGTTGTGGCCAGGGGTGTGACCTGTCAGGAAGCACTAGAAAGGTTGTCTAAGTATCAGTCTGGAGAAAAGACTGTGGCAGCAATGAGCAGCTTCTGCTGAAGCCAGGCAGAAAGGATGCGTGGATCACGGAACAAAGAGGGAGCAGCCTCGCTGGCTGCAGTCCTGGCTTTGGAAAGTCTGAGGGGAGAGTTTCAATAACTTTGTTTATCATTTGTATGACAGTGTCCTCTGCAAAAAGGAGAGGAAACAATGAGAGTCCTAGGAAAAGGTAGCAGAAGAGTGGAAAGAAAAAAGAAGGAAAAAGTTGATGGAGTTTCACATTAAAAAAAATAGTAGCAAAATTACTGAAAAGTTTGTTAGTGGAAAAAAAGGGAAAAAAATGAAGGTAATGGAGCAAGAGATGACTCCATGTTTCTTAAACATGCTGAGAGAAAAGATAGGATGGCTGTGACTGAGAAGCTACAGAAACTGAAATAATAGACAAAAGTGGGGAGAAAAAGGAAAATCAAGTGAGGAAAAAAGCAAAGAACATGGTGAGGTTCCCTTCCTGGTAATTTTGTTTGTAACAAACAATGGTTCTGGGTATGAGGTGCTATTTTCTGTGTATTGAAGGAATGATAAGCACCCTGACTTTTGGTACATTTTCCCATCTACTTCAATGTCTTGAGAGGCATGATATTGCCCTGAAATCTGGTAACAGGAACAGGTTATGCTGTGAAGTTCTATCATTTTAATTTATCTGGCCACCATGGATGTCACAAGGAAG
Source organism: Oriolus oriolus (assembly GCA_013400235.1). Lineage (NCBI taxonomy): Eukaryota > Metazoa > Chordata > Aves > Passeriformes > Corvidae > Oriolus > Oriolus oriolus. The sequence goes on along the minus strand of VXBT01008848.1, from coordinate 249,143 downwards.
GAGTATCTTGCAATTACTCTTTAATTATATGATTAGTTAATAGGGTTTCCTATTAAACACCATGTAACTATGTGGAGATTACCATGTAATTACCTTTAGTAGATCCAAAACTAATTAGCATATAACCTGTATTCTTGCCTTGTGGTTGGGAAGGCTATAATCTTGTAATGATATGGTGCTCACTGTGTTGTCAGCCTGCCACTACACGCTAATTTCCATGTAGTTAAACGCACAGTAGTTTTCACACAAGTAGTATTTGTGTTCTGTTACCAATTGTCCCATAAACTTGTGCCCCTGTTGGCACTGACAATGACTTAAACCAATTACATTTTCAAATTGCCTATGTGAAAGTCTTTTGTTATACCCTGTGCTTGCTGCTACGCTGTAAACTCAGCTGGATGTGAACAGTAAAAGCAATCTTGAGGCAGGAGACTTGATTAGCTTCCTTCATTTGCTTCACCAAATCTAGCGCAAAATGCACACGTCCGTGTTACTGATGTTTACTGTTCATTTCTGGGAAGCAGTGGCTTCTGGGTAGTAAATGCTGCAGGTAAAGCACCAGTTCAATAATCATAATAAAATAATGTGTACTTTAAAGATAAGCATCCCTGTCCAAGTTTAGGTGGAGGTAAATTCTTTCTGTGTTGTTTCACTTCTAAAATTCAGCTGAACTATTGGTGAGCAAAGCTCGCTTGCTGAGTAAACAGAGGCTAGGTTTTATCTTTTACCAGACGAATAAAAATATTTTTAAAATAATGGCTCTATGATTTTGCATATATAAGAACAAATAAACTGTGTTTATTTGCAGTGTATTCTTTGCTATTCAGTTTCTAATGAAGAGCTCCATCATACCTCTTGGCTAGGATAGGACAGGAAAAGTGACCACTATAAATACAGTTTGGTTGATTTTTCTGTTTTCTTTTTCTTTTCCTATCTCTTTTCCTTTTCTCAACATCTACCTTTCTGAAATGCATCCTGTATGTTTTACAGTTTTCCTTGAACCTAGAGTAACCTCCACTCTGTTTTCCCCCCATTCCTCCCTAACTTTTGCTCAGAGGGCTTCCTAAGCCCTTCAAGGCGGACCTTTAAGACACTGGCATTTGAAGTGGTGGCTAAGACTTACTAGCAAGGTGGGCTGGTTGTGGTTTGGGTCTGTTTAATTCTGTTGCCCAAATAGTTCGTGCCCTGTTAGAGTTCTGTCACCTAATTGGAATAAATTCACGTTCCTATGTTCAGGCTGCCCAGGAAATTATTTAGCAGGAGAAGACACAAGGTGAGAGCAGATTGTTGCAGATCTCACTACCCAGTCTCTGTATCCTTCACTTTGTCAGTGACATTCTGCTGGGTTTGAATGTGTTGGTTTTTTCCCAGCTAGTTCTGTACCCATCTTCCAATAGTTTCATGTAGACTGCATTTCCCTAGCCTATTTGTGCTAGCGAATATAGTGAGAGATGGTGTCAAAACCCTTAATAAGTCAAGATATATGACGTGTACTTATTCTTTTCCTTTGCCATGTCTGCTTCTTTGACAAAGAAGGAAATTACAAAACCTTGACATGGCTTGTTCTTGGCAAATCCATTATTGGCTTTTACTCATCTCTCTTTCTCTCTCCCTCTCCCTCTTCTTCTAAGATCTTTGAAGTAGTTTGTTTATTTACCACTTTTCCTGACTGCTTTAAAAAGATTTTTACTCCTGAAACCATCTCTGAGGTTTTTTTATATATTACGTCATTTGTCTTTATAAAATTCATTATGTCTCCCTATCAACCCTTTCTGGTGTGTATCTCTACACTGCCTAAGCTACGAAACTCTGCTGCTGCTACAGTATTTACACGGATTGGTCTGAAATTCCCTAGCCCCCCGTTCACCTCTTTTAAATAAGAGCATGATATCGCTCTTTTTGCCTTTTCCTAGACCTCATGCTTTGATATTCATGAGCTCTGAGAGAGAACTGCTAATGCTCATGACACTGTTTCACCTACTCCTTCAAGTATACTATGATAAAATCAGCCTGACCAACTGAACTGAAAACATCCAGCTACTCTAATGTCATTTTTTGCTCTTCCAGGCAGCTGTATTAATCCATCTGTTTTGGTTACTACTGGTGTTATCAAACTGACTACATGAATTCAATTCTTTGGCCTCTTACATATCTACTGAGAGCTTTCTCCCCTATGAGCAGCAAATCAACTCTTGTCTTGGTCTTCTTTTTACCTATAACCTCTTTATAGAAATACACTTTTCTTGCCCAGGATGTTTCTTCCTAGTTGTATCTCATCCAGCCCTTTTCTGGTTTTTCCACACCTTTATTTTAGATCCATTCTTCTGTACCCCAGCTTTACACTTCCGAGTATGTTTCCTTCTTGTCTTGAGCACAATGAAGAACTTAAGATACAGAGATGAGGAGATAAGCACCACTTTATACTTAAGTATTCTAAACAGATACATGAGATGACATGTATGTGAGATGTGTAAATATACGGCTACACAGGAATTCAGATGCACAAGTGGACACTGGTTCAGCAGAACCAGCGTTAGAGAAAATTTTCCTGAGCTATGGGTGATCTCTGCGGTGGAGGGGTCTCTTTTGTGCAGCAGTTAAGGTCCAGCTTTGCTGCATGCTGTTACTTGGGACTGATGATGGGATTTATCATTTCAAAGGAGATTTCCAGGAACTGAGATCAGGCAGCAACACTACAGAACAGAAGACTCACTGAGCGGGAAAGCTGCAGGATAAACTTGGAGGCATCTTTTATCTTCCAGATTGTTTGTATTGGTCTTCATTTTTCTCTGTCATTCTGCTCTTTCTCACATTTCACTTTTCTTGTCTGTCTTGAGATGTCAGAAAACTATGAAAATCCACGTGGAAGCTGGGAAAGCCCAGCATGGCGCAGGCAAAGGTAGAAAGTGTCAGGAAGTCAGCAGGTGCTCTCAGCTGCAGTATCTGTTGGTAGGCTGCGAGTGAGCCACTGCCTACGAGGTTTTATTGTGGTGGAACTGGAATCGTTGGTGGAACAGAGATTCTTATTCCCAGAGGGCTGGAAGCTGCACTAGTGATAAGGTCTGCTGTGAGGTCCTCCTTAGCATTTTGTTGATATCAGGAGTACAGCAGGACTATCATGTAGCGCCTGAATCTTGTATGCCTGTACTAATTTTAGGGACACAAATGAGGAGAGGAGCTTTGGCAGCTCAGTTGCTCCTGCTGACTTGCAATCTCTGAAGGTGACAAACCTGTGGTCTCTTTACCAACACTGCAAAAAGAATCAGTTTCTTTACTTGTGGATATATTTATGCTACTGTGAAATAAATGATCTGTAGTGAAGCTGGTTTCACCTGAGGTGCTTGAAATCTGGTGTTTGATGAGAAAGTGAGTACAGCATTTTCCGTCTTTGTCTACTGTCTGATCTGTGATGTACTCAATAACTGTGGGCACATGTTGTGCAGCTTGTGCTGGCTCTGAACCAGAAGCAGCTTTGTGTGTTTGCTAATGAGATCAATGCCATTGGGGGCAGACTCAGTCCTCACTCTCAAGTTTAGTGCATGATGTTTTGTGCTGTCTGCCAATAAAAGATTTCTGCAGTACTCAAAGTCTGGCTGCCTGAAACCTTTTTTTTTCTTTTTATTGTTGATTTCTCACCTGTTATGGAAAAATCCTTGTGATTTGAGATGATACTGTTCTGGGTGGTGAGTATATACATAGTTGTCTGGACTCTTAAATGCAGGAGAGGGACAAGTTTGTGAGATATGTTAAGTTCAGATCTGGGAACGGGTGCAGGCTCTTTCTGAGGTAGTAATGTGGATATTAAAAGAATAATATCCTAAAATGACAGAAGTTTCATAACTGACAGTAAGAACAGGTGGAGTTCACTTTTCAGAAGGATATGAAATGTATTGGTGGGCATTCAAGGTTTGATTTCTTTAAACTTCCTGTCCTCACATGATCTCTGGTACTTTTACCTGTTCTGAATGGAGCTGGAGAGAGCATCCTGAAAGAGTCATAGCACTGGTATTTTACTGAGGTCTTAAACAGAGCTGCCCTGGTGCTGAGCTGAAGGACTCTCCTGGGTCTTGGTTCTCCTTCCCTACCTAAGGCAGAGTCCTTTGGCTGTGTGACTCACAGACCAGTTCATGTGATGACAGATACACCAAGGGTAGACTCTGTACTTCCAGCTTTTATTAGTTCTGCTCCCAGATCTCAGACTTCCATATGGGCCTGGAAACCTTGGCTTACCTCCTTGTGAATGGGGTGCTGTGATCTGGATAACACAGCAATGGTGAGTTTTGAAAATTGTTTTTGAATTGTCCCAAAGAAAAAGTTATTTAACATGTTTTAATTTAATTTAGATTTGTTTAGTCATCTATAGTAACCTTTTTCGCCTCTCTTTTATAAAATGTGGCTTTTAAGAGTACGTTTTTTCCATCCATCTTTCTGAGTCTCAGTTGAGAGCAAAACACAGTTACTTGTCAGCAGCTGCATATGAAGAAGTTTTCTGAGGAGCCAGTCTGCTGTTTTCCAAACATTTTGTTTTGTTTCTGTTGCAGTGACTCAGTAGACACAAAAATCACCCCAAGCACTGTGGTGTGTTTAAACTGTATGGTTATCTTTCCACAGTTGGAATAAACAAACATAATTTGTTTAGAAACTTCTATTACCCTCTACTGTTCTCCACAGTAACTCACTTGAAATATTCACCCTGCAGATGTTAAAAATGTAAGTGTCAAAATCATCATCTGCTTGTGCTCCAGCCCTGTTAGGGAAGTGTTACTAAATGGTGTCATACTATTGACAAAGCTACATGATTTAAGTGAAAATAAGTCTTTCAACTGTAAACATTTTACCTCTCAAAATACTACTGAAATAACTTCTGGGGGGGAAAAAAAAAAAAGAAGGTGAGTCCTAACAAAAAAGGAAGGCTAAATAAATTCCAGATGTATAAGATGGTATGTGTGCTTTTCAAACCAAAACTGACAGGAGACTGTTGTGAAATGTACTCTGACCATCATATAGCTATTCATGGACAGTGTAAGACTTGGCAATGGAAAAGGCACTACTTGTGTATGATTCATGTTTTATATCCACGTGGCATTACCTCAGTCTGCTATCGTACAAAGCTATGCTCAAACAAATAATCACCAGAACCATTATTACATTTTAACATATCTGGCACAATGTTTGAAGGTGTACAGACATGATATAATGTATTTTTCTAATCTGTAATGGGATGAACATGTGTCTTACCAGCCTTTGTCACAGACATTTCAAAGACTGAATATCCCAAAACCATTACAGCATCTCAGATACTGAGACAATTGTTTCTCTTTTTTGAGCAAAAGAAATTTAAGTCTTCATTCAACTTGCTGGTTACATGAAGCTGCTTTAGTACCATCATTTCTCTCTAGGTTTTTGCTTTTAAATCTTCCAAGGGTCCTGTCCTTAGGCTAAGCTTGCAGTCATAAAAAATTTGACGATGAGTTTGTTCCTCAATAAATCTGAATTAATTTCTGAGTCTTTGCTGTTTCTATAATGTGCATTTGATAGAAACAAAGATAGTGCCCTGCTGCCCATATTAGAGATTCAGTTTCAAGAGGAGACTTGGACTATTTCAACTTCGGAATCTGCTACATTATATAGCAAGGCAGGACAAATGTGCTCTGGATAGATGATATCCTTGCATAACAAAATTAAGAAAACTGGCTAAAATTGTATTCGTCCTATCCCAAAGATCACTAAATAGAAATCACATTCACAAGAGAGCACAGATGAAAGGACAAAAAAGTGGCAAAATAAAATGAAAACAAATACTTTTTCACCAAGGTGCAATGTGATTTTGGGACTCTTAACCAAAATAATTTCCAAGTGCAGAATTAGGCAAAAAAAATTTAAGAAGGAAATTAAACATATAAATGAATTTCAAGCAGAATATATTGCTTGAACACAACAATGACTGACAGAGCATTATGGTAACGGAGCATTATATATAAAACCAAATATTTGTCCTCCTGTATTTGACCAGAGTTTTAACAGCTTGAATGAAAATCGTGTCCTTTTTCTTTACCTCTCAAAAAGCTGTGTATTTAATCTGAGCTAATCTTCTAAACATTGTGTGTAGTGTCAGGGGAGAAGGAGAGACAAGGAGCTATTTCCTTAGCATTTTAAAGCTTTGGTTTGGCAATGAGCTCTCTATCTGCACCAGACAGATACTTCATCAGGTCTGGACAGCAGGAGCTCTGCTGCTCATGCAGAGCTTGGGTAGCTAACACTGCCTGTGAGCGAAGATGCTGCCTTTGGACTGTGGGCCAGGGCAGGGACAGAATGGAACCACACAAAGCTTCTTCAGGACTGGGACATGAATATGATCTATAGTGATTACTCTTCTAATATCATCTGTGTCTAGACAGATGAGTATGCTCTTGTTAGCTGATGAGTTGTGTTAATGGCATTGGTAGCAATGTGTCTTCAGACAGCCATTTACTTCCTCTGAGAACTGCATTTATGATGTTCCACGAAGACTGTACACAATTCAATAGATGTCGAAGAGCCTCTGAATGTTTTTTTCACAGTCTTGATGTTTTGTTTTAAATAGCATGTCATTTACAAGACTCCTAAAGACAGATAGCTTTCCCTGCTAGCTCGCAGTCACTCTGCAATTATATGGAACAGACGTTGAAATGATGATGGTGGCGTCTCACTGCTACATTTTGCTGCTGCTGTGATCTAATGTATTTCAGCAACAAGCTATTCTCCCTGCATTTTGTATTCATCAGATGTCGACATTAACACACTGTCACGTCTACCAGCTATACTCACTTTTTTTCAAACTTGTAAAATGTTTTCTAATCCAGAAAAAGTGTCACCATATAGCTGTAACTGTAAAGGTGGAAGTTGTCCAGTGCTAAAGTAGAATGATGTCTTACCTTTTAAAATCTTATTCTGAGTCTTAAGATACATGTAGTGGCCTTTATGGAGTTAAGTGTACTGGGCCAAATTTCTCATGCTGTAAGCTGAACTTATATTGTTCTCTGTAAGTGTCTGCTTTTGACAAAAACACTGATGTGATGTGCACACCGACATTTGTAGCTATTGTTTTAGTTTGGTTTCATGATGATGATCTAAAAACACCTGTTGAGGTTCTGTCCATCCTTGATCAAAAGATAAAAAGCAGAAGAAAAAAAGATTATATACGCCAGATTTCGCTCACAGATAGTATCACACTCATGCTACTGAAAAATTCTCTGTGAGGTTCCAGCCTTTCCTAAGTATACTGCACCTCCCTGGGGGACATGTGCTTGTTTACTTCACAGAGTTATCACCTATCTTTAGAGAAGTACACAGTTCACACAGTACATTCTGTATCTCCTGTTTATCTCTATGATATAAAAGTCTGTCAGGTTGGTTTTTATAATGGAACAAAACAAGGTGTTCTAGAAAACAAAGGAAAAGTATTTGTTTGGTTTTCATCCCCATGGCTGTAAATCAAGAGATCAAAGAAATATTGAAAGCACAGAATAGTGAAACAGTGCGTAGAGAAAATTTCCTCAGTGTGAGTTGGATATTAATACATGTGGAAGAGTCTGAAAAAAAATGAACATTTTCTTTTACCTCTTATCTATTTATTTCTCTCTACATATTTGATTTACAAACATATTGCAACAAAAGTTCTTTTCACATATCCTGCTGGTTGAAGATTTAATTTCTTGTACATATCTAAAAATACATAGATAAAAAAAAAAGGTCTGCATGCAGCAACTTACCACCATGTGAGGACTTCCTCTGCATATGCTCAGTGTTTTAAAACTGCATCAGCAACAAAAAAACTGCACACGCAGCCTTTACTACTGACCTGCACTAACTCTTCACTCACCAGGCAAAACTCCCCACTGGAATTTTTTCCCTCAGCTAGTTTGTACCAAGGCTGCACCTTTGTGCACTGTACACAGCTGAAGAATCTTCAAGATCAAAGCCTCATGCCTGAGCATAATCTTGTTCCTGACATGTCGTACCAGGCCCTTTTCACTGTGAGTGCTTTGATGCAGCAACAGCCAGGAAAAATAACAAACCAAGAACAAACTGAGAGAGGAAGGAGGCAATGCAATGTGTTCTTGTGGCTCTAGGCTTCTGCATTAAAGCTAACATGTGCAGCCCCCTGGTTTGGATAGGTTTCTCTTCACTACTATTGTTTTTCTCAGTTTCTGTTTCCACAGTCGTGTCTGGAGACTTCATTCTCATGTTCTTGTAAGGTGAAAACATAAAGGATTCAGGATGAGAGCAAGAGACTTTCCAGCCATTCCCAGTGTGGAAGGAATGGTGCATGCCCCTTGATTCACCCAAATCGGCACCTGGCCGTCAGTAAATGGAAATGTAATGCATGATATTATGCAGTATCACCAACCTGGGAGGTTTGCAAGAACCTTGAAAACTCTATGTTTCCCTTCTATGGAGCCCTTCTTTGCTCAGGAGTAGCTGTTCTCAGCGACTGATGCTCAGTTCTGAGTCTCCTAAGGGACCCTCAGCATATTTTGTTCTGCCAGAAGAGGCCAGGGCACAGGGCTGATAGTGGACATCAGAGATGTGGCAATTCAGGATGATTTCTAGGACTTCTGAAAAGATAAGCAAGGTTCCCAAATAGAAAATTATTACATGCACAGAAGAAAAAAACTCCTTTGTGAACCCTATTTGAATACTACATATTTCAGTAATGCCAGGAAATGGGGGAAAAAGGACCACCTTGGACGCCAATGAGAAGCAATACAGAAAAGTACAATGCTGGTATAATTAGTATTTCAAACACAGCTTCTGGAAGGAGCCAGAAAAAAAGCTTTCTTCTTTTTTCCTCCTGGTAGAATAGGACTGCTACCACCTTGGCTAGCAGTTATGTTGCAATACCATGTTCCCACTGACACTGTCTTTTCACCTGAAGAAGATGGCAGTTCTGTGTGGGAAGTCGCTTTGGTTTCCTCGCTGTAGAGAGGGCAGACAAAAACGGTTGCAAGGAGAAGAAGGTTTTTCACTTGAGTCAGGGCCTGGTCCTTCAGGTCACTCCTGGGAATCTGTTTGTGCAGCTGCAGCCAAAGCACCTCAGAAGGTACCACAATACAGCAGAAGACAATTGCCCAGTTTCACAGTAGTTCTGCAGCTTCTGTCCCTGGGCCCAGCTGCACCCAAGGCGTTGTGAGATGTGTGTTGGCAGGCTTTCAGCTGCAGACGCCTGAACCCCAAGGAACAGGAGTTTTGTGTCTGTGGCATGTCAAGCACATTTCTTTATCCAGCTTCTGCAGATGTATGGGCATTCAGTTACAGCCAGAAGAATAATGGCTTGATATTAAGCAGATATATGATCTCTTTTTGCCTTCAGCCTTTACCTAGGGGAAAGTCCTATTAAATTCAGTAAAAATTTGCATAAGCTGGGATTTTAGGAATGAATAAAAATATGGATTAAAATTACTTTTCTGTGATTATTTATGGGAGCACTTTTAATATACTAGACAAGTTAAAAACTCGTAAGGATGATAGTGAAAAGTTCACTTGATGAAAACAAACACTGGATTGTGTTTAGAGAGACATACAATAACCTAAGCAACTACTCTACTTCAAAGTTGTCATCTGTACTTGCTTCTCCTGGCCTGTCCATAAGGATCTGCCAACCCATAACCAGAAAGCTGAGAGCCAGTAGGGAATACAGAGATTTTCTTCCTTGTTAGAATTAATGCTTTCTTTACCTTCAATAGCTGATTTTACTGAGTTTGCCAAGGCTCACAGCTGTTGTATGTTCTTGCTGCTTCCCTTGTATCTTGTGTTTCTTTAGGCTGGTTGCTGTGATTACTTAAACTATCTGCTTTTAATTAGCTATGAGCAGATGTTTTAAGGTACCTATGAGTAGATTTCACTTATTCTTGTTTTTTGCATAATCCAGGAACCAGTACGTGCCAGGGGTTGTTTCTCTGGCACAGCTGCACTACTTCCACTTTGCTACCATCTTCAGTTTTATCAATAAAAATCCTTTTGATTATTCCTTTTGCCAGATAAGCAGAAAAATCCTCTTCTGAGGCACAGATGATATTACTGGGTGTGGACAATGCCAAGCTTCCACTTTTGTTTTCATTATTTTAATAAGAGATTTTCCTTTCTTACATCAACAGGAATAAATGTTGATAGCAGATAAACAGAACATGGGATAAGTTCCGCAAGTGGCGTTAATGTTTGTACTTTTACAAATGTTGCCTGTAGTAATTGCACTTAAACTCCCTATCTGCTTTCCACCTTCAATCATTAGGTGATGTCACCTGGGTTGTAAGGCTGGAATTCACTAAAATAATACAACATGAATCCAAGTGCCCTGCGTCTATTGTTGTCTCATCTGAGATTTCTCTCCCCTTGGACATACCAATTCTTGAAACACAGGCCCAATAGCAGGACGTAGTACCTGCATCAGCAGTTAGAAAACAAGCACAAAACCCGAAGCAAACAACCCCATAATGTGCTGCCATTAGAAGATCTAAATGAGAAAGCTGCTACACACACTGTACTCTTTGAGATGTTTGCATCATGTGATTTTTAAAGCATTATATTTGCAGTGTTAACCTTTAGTTGGTCACGGGAAAAAGTTGGCATCCTTCAAGATGTCACATTATCCTAGTGGATATGTTATCCTAAAAAGCCTGTGGGTATATACTTCTGACTGGAAAACATGCTAATGAATTGATTCAAGCCAACCAAATCAGTCCATTTCAAACTTGAGACTTCTGAATAAAGATCTAACACCCATGCAATATAGATCATCCTCAAAAGTCTTCATTCTGTGCCACGAAAGTTCAGGTAAGTTTTCTCTACTGTCTTGCATGGGAACAGGCTCAAACATGTTATCCTGCCCACGGTGATGTCAGCATCAAAACTGGCAGACTTGATGTTCATTGCAAGAACATAACTGTCAGCCATTTGATATCTGAGCAAGCTGAGCAGAGAATGTTCTCAGTTGTTATAAATAATAAAAGTAATAAAATTATTTTTTCATAGACTTTGAATAAAAATATTAATACCTTTCAATTCAGAAGAAACACAAATATACGTTGACTAAAGATTAGAAATACGTAGTGTAAATACTTTTTTAAAGGTCAATACATTTGCCCAATATATATTCTCATAATTGTTTTTGTAAGTTGAAGCAGGTGTAACTTGTATAAATGTGAAATGATTTGTGAAATGAACACAAGACTGTTTTCCTACAGACAGTGATTGTAGATGCCACTGGATAGGAAAGACTTGAATAACTTTTCTTTGCAGACATCATCCCGTTTATACAAATACTTACACTCTGGTTTAAACTTTATGTTTTATAATAATATGCAATGAAAGAATGGTATACAATAATGAAGTAGTCACAGAGCTAACAGAGATTTTTCTTTATCTTCTTCAGAAACATCTCCTAGATACAACCTTGTCTTAAAGTTAAGGGCAAAGATAAGGAAGTTAAAACCAAACCTCTAATCCAGATTGCCTCTGGAACAATGCTTTACGTGCCCCTTTTTCATTTTGCATTCTTGTACTGCTTATAGCAGGCAAGGGAAAGAACAATGTGAAATATTACAGCCTGTGAGTGGTGAGCCTGTGGGACACATGATCTGTGTCTGGTCATATTTCAATTGTAACAGAGATGCAACAGCCTTGGTGCCGAAGCATTGACTGTACACATCACAGCAAGGTTATGTTAACTTGATTGATCTGATTTGATGAGCTGCATTAATAGTACAAGCTTCTGGACCTCATTTGCATTAGATTTAACAGGGAGAGCAAAAAGTCACAGTAAGAAACATTTTTCACTATAAGGGAATGAATATGTGAGCACACAAATCAGTAGGGTCACTGGGAACTGCCTTTCTGGGGAATTTTGGCCATCTACTTCAGAAGTGATCAGAGTTAAATAAATAACAAAAGTGATGAGGCGCAAAGGCTGCGTGCAAGTAACATCCATTTCCCTAATGAATTACCCACTATCAGTTCTGGAATGTGTTAACTGCACAAGCTGTAATAGAAACAAGAGAAACTTCTTTTTTCAGTGATGTGCAGAGCTGCCAAACTTATTATCATATCACAGACATTCCCCACGAGTTGTGTATATCCTGCATGCTTGTGCTTTCTTATCACTGAACATTAGAGTCTATATTGCACTACATATTGCTCAGCTGCTTCCCTTTCATGGAGGCTCATTTATCATGTATTTTGGCTTGTGCAAGGATGAGATTAATGGCCTTCCAGTTGCTGCCTGATTTACTCCTACTTTTCATAACTTCTCAGTATAGTCAGCCGTATTTGTTCTTAATGGGTGTATTAATTATACTTAATCACCTTGTTTAGCTGAGAGAAACAGGGTTCCCTGACCGTACATCTTTGATCACTGTTCTCCATGAAAGCCAAACACTATCAGGAAAGGATCCCCACTCCCCGTCTTCAATGATACTACCTCATTTCTCCCGTCCCATCCTTTCCCAAAGCTGAATATCTTTAAATTTTCTTTGGTGTGTTTTCTGTATGCAGTTGGGTTTTGGTCACTGCTTCCTCAGGCACAGACTTCTCTCTAAGCTTCATCTTCTGTCCTTCCCTTGTTTTCCTGATGCAGCCCAAGTAATTTGGCCAGTAGTTATTTGACCCACAGCTACAAGCTGTGGTAATACTGAAGAAGGAATGAACATATAGGGTATATTCACTCTATGCTGTGGATACTAAAATGCTGCTAGCAGGAGAATTTCTCAGCTTCTTGCATTAACTCTGTGAGAATTTTTCCTTTACCACGCACGTTACGAAAACAGTAACATAGGTTTTGTAAATAACTTTCACATCTGGTGTTTTTCGTTAAGTTCTGTTTTTAGTACATTGGACAAATAGTCTGAAGTGGGTGTCTGGTGCTTCAGCCAATCACCCCACGACAAGTGTGGACACTGTCCAATGGTTTTATGGAACTCGGATATATAAATGGTATTGTAAATTAATTAATAATTCATTCTCTCGCTAAACTTCCATGTTGTTGCATCTCTGAATCCCTGCTAACACAGCCACACTATGCACATTTTAAATCCACCTAAGCAAAATGTAGAACACTGTTTTTTCCTCTAATATGTTGATGAGGAACAGTAAACTCAGCCAACAGGGGTAAAATTTCTCTGAAATTGTTACTTTGTCCAGAGGTTTTCCTTTTCTCAATGGATTTAAATACTGCACCGCAGTTATGTTGCTGCCAAATATAAGACTTTGTATCAAAGATGAAGGAGAAATATTCCAAGGTGGAATCCAAGTTTCTCCTTCCTATGCATGTATGTTGTTTTATCTATTGCTACTTCTCTGAGAGAGCAGCCAGGGGATAAAATGAAGAGCATGTTCCTTCAGTGGTGCAAAAAGCCTGTATTTCAGCAGTAGAGGTCTGTCTCCTGGCAGGCGTTGCCTAGAGCTTTACTCTTCTGGTGCACTTTGTTTTGCTTTCTATTCTTACGCACTATCAGGCTCTTCCCTGGAACCAGTGCCTCAAGACACTTCCCTTCTGGACACTGCTTCTGCCCTCCCCCACCCTAACTGCACGTTGAACTCTGCCAGTTCCTGTTTTAAGAATGCAATGTTCTTGAGAGCTGACAAAAATATAATTTGCAGTGGCATTTCATTGAGTTACCCAGCTTTCCAAGGGTCAGGGTAACAGCCTGCAACAATGTGGCCTGCAAAAAAAAGTCAGCAAGTTGCTTTTCAAAATCAGTAATGCACAAATAGCAAGTCACGCTCCTCTGCCTTGCTTCTGCTCTGTCTCTAAAACTTTGAGTTCCCATCTGTCAGTATTTTCTCTGGGACATCTTGCGTCTCAATGTAATCTTCTGTGCCATTTTCTTTGACAACATTTACCAGAAGTGTCTTCAGCAATTAAGGCTACTTGAGGTGAACAAGATCTCCTCTATTTTATTCACACTCCATATTCTTTGAAGAAATCTCTGGTTGTCTCTTTTCATAAGAAGAAACATATGCAGCAAACAGCAGATAGCCATAAGCCTGCTTCAGTCATGTCCATATTTTGCCTGGGTGTCAGATAATTAGTTTAATAAAGCCCAAGATGTTAGGTTCAATACAACTTAAATGCCTAAACCCAACATGTTTCTTTTAGAAGCCTAACCTTCAGTTGTAATATATTTTAACCTTGTAGGCTAATTAATCACCCGTATAAGGGCCTTTAAAAGACATTAGTCTGGAACACCTAAAGACATTATTATGTCCATAGGTCTGGGATTAGGGCTGTGGCATACTGAGCTTTTTAGTGCCCTGCATCCATTCCTATCATCCTTTGAAACACAGAGTCTGAGCAATACATGGTTAAAAGACCAATCCAAGCCAGGGCCATGCTTCTGTTTCAAAACCTTCAGGGCATATTGTATAGACTGCAGTTGCCTTGTAGCTGTGTCCTTGAACTCCCAGCTAGTGCTTCCTGGCCTTCAGCTGAGGAGTATTTCGGGTTGACTGGGTTAGTCCTCCTGGCCCCTTCCAATGCCAAGTCAGACTGATTAGGTTAAGTCATTTTGGTAATGGTTAAACTTTGTAGTGAAGTATATTAAAGTGTTTTCCTGCATTCATCTTCTGCTTCTCATCACTTTGAAACACCAGGAATTTACTATCTGGAGCAGCTGTGACATATTTTCTTCTTGAACTGCTACAGCTGTTTCCCAAGCAAACTGAGGAGCTTGGCACCGACACTCCTGTACTTTTCCATTCATACTGCCTTTGAAGAGAAGGTCAGATTCTCTTAATAAGGGCCTCTAGCCCTCTGAGGGCTGAGAGACTTCCTTGCCCATTGGAGGAAAGGCATCCTGGCTTAGCTGCGTGGCTGAACAACAGGTGTAGTGTTGTGAGGGTCTGGTCTCAGTCCCAGGTCCTAGATACCGATGTGCAGACCAGAGTTGCTTCTGGCTTAAGTCATTTGACATTAACTCTTCTTGCACTATCACTGTGATAAAATTCAAGCAGCTTGTTTGGTAAAACCAGCTCTGGGAAATAGTCAGAGTCTGTGCAAGCACCAGGAAGATTATGGAACTGGCCCCCAGAACAACTCTCACCATTGCTGTACCTGATGGATTGCTGCCCTAACCTTGCAGAGGTCTGCTCATAAACCAGTGGGCTGGTTGAGAGTGGGTGTGCATCACTAGAAACTGAGTCTTATACCTGAGATCTGTACTCAGCATAGTTTGCACGGGAGATTTTTGCCAGTAGCTCACTGAAAACTCCACAGGAAAGTGCTCAGGAAATGGGGCAGTACAATGATAGCCAGGAGGACATGGGTAACATTGGCACAGCAGCCCTGGATGCACTACAGAGGAATATCTGAGTCTGCTGCAGCCTTTGCATGCGAATAACTGATTCTGTCTGCCATCCCTTCTAACCTAGGAGAAGCAAAAAAATCCAGAGGAGACTGCTATTACTGAGCATTTTTTCAAAAATAAAAGATAGTGGCTATTAATTACCTCAGTCTCAGCTTAGGAGTAAAATAACAGTAATCAAATGAGCTGGGGACAGAATTAAGCCCTGTGCCTAAAAACCAACAATCTGAAAAGAATAAGAGGGGCTTTGTACCATCACCATAATCAAGTTGAGTGAATGCACATTAGCTATCACATTGATGTTAATAAGAAGTGAATTCTTTTTTTCTGGATGTAGATTAACAAGTGAACCCTATGCATTAGTAGTAATGGAAATACTTTGTCTAAACCAAAGAAAATCAGAAACTGTTGTTCTCTAGCACCCTTCCTATGAAGAAACTCAGCTGCAAAGATTTTTCAGCCAGCATGAGGCAAGGCTGCATGTAGGGCAGATCCCAGCATTATCCAGCCCTCTAGCAGCATTTGCAGATTGACACAGCAGCCAGCTGCCCATCCAGCTCTCCCAAGGCTTGGCAAGACTTACAAAAAAACCCGGTCACTTGGAAAGTGCGGGTTACAGTAGCAGGGGATGGTACAGCTCTGCAAGAGAAGTTACAAGTGTTTTATCCCACAGGGGTGTAAATCTCTCTCCTCAGTGGCTGCTCTAACTGCTTTGGGAGAGCAGCCAGCTGGGAATTGCATAGCTGCACTCCTGTCAGGGCCTGGGTGCTAGGCCTCTTTCCAAAGCCTGGCAATTAAACCAGCAAAACATTCAGTTGGGGGTTAATTTAAAGCCTTAACTGTAGTACTAACCAGAATAGGAAATTCCATCATTTAGCAAGACTGGTAATAGTTCTTTGCTCTGCAACGAATGGAGAAGGATGAAACAAAATCTTAACACTGTGAACAAATCTTTGCTGCTCTGGTGAATCAAGATTCACCTTTGTACCTATTTTACTGGATAATTTCAACCCAGTCATAAAGAAAGAGTAACAAAGAAGCCTTTCCTCTCTCCCCCACCGCCCCCCAAAGAAATGGCTGCTCACCTGATGAGCACTGTGGGCTCTCACTGAGCTCTCCTGCAGGACGCTGCTCACCACTCACAGTGTGACAGTCCCCTGCCAGCTGTTCGAGCAAGGCACTGTGCTGCTTAGAGCAAGGACTGTGTGAGAACAGGGATGTCCCTGGAAAACAACCTCTGTCACAACAGGACAGCCTGTGGGTGCAGTCAGGATGAGCTGTTCTCACTGCAGGGAAAAGCTCCAAAGGGATTGCTAATGGATATTGTACATCTCTGACAGGGTTTCAGTACAAGCTTTCAGCATGTGGAAAACTTGAAGATGTTGCTTAATCTGTTCATTAATTTTTGTGGTTTCTTTTGGCTTGTGAAGAGGCATGGAGTGAATGTAAATTGTCCGTATTTCTGTAGTCCAAGACAGACCTGTTGAACTTTCCTTTGAACATTGCTTTTCTACATATAAATATCCCTACTGGAGGAGAAACTGAAGTGTATTTTTTCTCGGGATGTGTCTTTACTAAGGCTATTAGACTGGTTTTTTAAGCTCTTTGTCCCACTGAATATTTAAGTGCTTTATCCAGACTGTTTAATTCAATCTCCTCTAGCAGCAGGAAACAGTTTTGCTAAACAGCCAGGGAAGGCTTTGAGAAGGCACAAGGTAGTGAGTGTAGGTAGTAGCAAAAAGTAGGTGGAAGCTACTCCTACTTTATATTTTTTTTTCCCATCTGCTCTTTGTTCCGTTCTCAGTCTACTGTTTGGGCAGAGCTTGATATGAAGAGTGTGGTGGAGGGAAGATGGAAAAGCAAGGGAGAGCCCTTGCCCTTGCCCTGGTTGCTGCTTCTGGATTGCTCACTGCTCACCTGAGCTCAGCCACGCTGTGAAATATCACAAGGCCTGACCAGTTTTATGCTGTGTTTTGCATGACAGAGTGATGTGACATGGATGCTGATGTCTAGAAGAGGATCTAAATGTGAGTTTTTATGGTGTCTTGAAAAGTCCATGAGCATTCAAGCTCTCAGGCTCCAGCCTTTGCAGTGTTTCTTACTGGAAAGCTGAGGTTGTTGCTTGGCCTGTCAGCTGATGCCTGTGAACCCTATTCTTTAGCACCTGTTTCTCTCTGTGAAACATGCAACAGTGGGCTTAGGACCAGCACCCACTAGGCAGCAGGATGGTTAAGATGTTGAACCCAATTCACCTTTAGAAATTAAACGCCTATTTATTTCCTCTGTACGGTACTGTTTGCAATCTGGCAAGCGCAATTAGCTCTTGTCTCAGTCTCTATAGATACATAATGCTTTTTGTTTGCTTAAATCCTTCTGCAAGGGCTCGTGTGTTTGAGGACTCATCAATAAATCTGGCAGGGTGACTGCTGTATGTTTCTAATCCTTTAACCATTTATTTACAAACAACAGTTGGGTGTCTATGCTGTGCAAATTAGTCAATAAGAGGAGAATTTAACAAAAGGCAAATGAAAGAGGATTCAATTTTAACTATTTGGTTTTCAGTTTCTAAGGAAATACACGTGAATACCCATTTTTGTGGAATTTACATCCCTCAGAATTTATTACCAAGTTCCTTATTTTCCTTTTTGAGATACTTGCTTTGTGTAGCTGTCAAGAGTCCAAGTCTAAAGGTGGAGTGAGACAAAAATACCTGTTCCATACTTCGGGATATCTTGAGTGAAAAAACTTCACTAATTCAATTTAATATCACGAATACAATTCTAGGTCTGAAGTACTTCATTTCCATGGAAGCTTTTCATCTGTACACTCTCATTCATGCACCCTAGTGAGCATGCCTACTTAAACCTCACCCCATTTTGCATGGGAAATGGGAGCACAGATCTGAGTGCCTTCTGCTGTACAGCAGGCACACCTGCAGATCTACACAAAGTCAGGACCCCCACCATCTAACAGATACTGGACTACACTGTTCAGTGTTACTGGTATATGTATTGTTCTTAAATTAAATTCAATTAAAACATCATCTGTATCCAAGCTCCTCTGTCATATCTTAGAGGTAACTGCCAATTTATTATTTCAATTAAATACATATGTACTTATCCTGAAGGAAAAAAAAATACTAGAAGCAATTGATTTTCACAAATGGTTTGGTTGATACCAGTTTGGGGTGCCAGGCTTTAACGGATATTAGCATGGACTCTTGACGCTGCGGTCTGGGATCTGCCCAGGGAGGCACAGCATCCTTCCTGAGGATGTCACAGAGAGTCGCCTCAGTTTGCTCAGGCTGGCTCCGCAGCTAAGCAAGCACGTCCCCAAATGACCGGGTGGTTAGCACATCTTCAGAGGCAAAGAGGCACGAGAGGGGTTCTCCCTATAGGTTCCAGACACGTTCACTCAGTTGGATGAAGTAAGAACAGCTTGAGGGCAGGGTCGAGGGCTTTTATGCTCAGATGAAAGAGGTGGAGTAAATGGTTGCAGCCAATAGGGAGAGATAATATGGGAGGAGCAAACATAAAGATATCCAATAAAAACAGCTTGTGGGAGGGAGCAGAAACAGGGAGCCAGTGGGGTATCGAGTACAGAAGAACTTTCTAGCACTCATACATATTGAACAGGAGTGGTGAAAAACATGAACTCATACTGGATGTCAACCATGTAAACCAATCACTTACCAATATTCAAATAAAGGACATATCGGGCTATGAGAGCCTGTGGCAGGTAAGGGGAGATCCTTTGATCTCAGTGCCTGTCCACCAGGACTCTGGACTTTAGTCTGCCTCTAAGGCAGCCACGTGCACCGCAACAGGCTCTGTGGAAAGATGCTTCAGTACATTTCAAAAGGTGCAGGTTTTAGAAAACTCGAATGATAGTAACTTGAAAATAATAGCCTATAATATTCTGTAGTAGAACTCTGTAATTGCTACATGTGTTTGGGCTATTTTTTTCTAGAATGCTGTTGTGTTTTTATAAGATTGTTTAGACAGATGTTCTTCCTTTTTTGTACAAGAGCTATTTGCTCTTCTGGGGCTCAGAGATGTTCCTTCTGATGTTGAACTGACATCTGGTCTCTCTGTAGCAGGATGTCTGCAGGTAGAATTGCTGTAGAAATACATCTGTTAGATAATTTAGGTATACTGAGTTTTAGAGTTGTGGCAGACGACAGATTTATAAGCTCACAAATCCTGACTGGTATTAAATGTACACTCTGCTGAGTGTGAGAATTCAGGGACTTTTCAGGTCAGATTTTTTCTCTTAGATGTTTCTGCTGTATCTTGAAAGTACAAGGACAGATTAATCTAATCATTAATACAACATTTATCTTGTCTTGAGAATCTGAACAGTTTTCTGGGAGACTCAAGTCAGGGACAAAATAGAGAACTCCTGAGCCAGAGGGAGCAGTATTAGAGGTACTTACCTCTAATTGCCTGGCTGTGAGACCACTCTCTCCAGGGTTGTTGGTGAGTTTGTAGGGATGGATGAGCATGGGAAAGATCACAACGATGCTTATCCTCACTGCCCTGTCCTACTAGGATGACACAGTGAGATAATGGGATGAACTTCCATCAGTTCAGAGAATACTTTAGTGTTTGAGTCAGAGAGTGTCAACAAGTACTGAACTGGTTATCTTTGGTATCTGCAGACCATTGGAGTATTTTCACTTTTCCAGATACTACAAGTTTCACCCTACAGAATATGCCTCTTTCCAAAATGTGGGGCTCTCATATTTCTGTCCAGGATTTCAACAAGGGAAACATTTGTGTGTGTACACAATGTTATTCATGTGCCATAAATCCAACTTCTGGATATGTCACACTTACTGTGCATACATTTAGAGTAATTTAGAGTCAACCTGATCATGATTAGTTCTTATCTGCTCCAACCAGGATACCAGATATCCAGAAAAATAACATAAGTCCTCCTCTTACACCCAAACATGTCCAGAGTGAGTAACTCAGACATACCTCAGCCAGACAAAGAGTTAGACTGTGGCTCACTCTATGAAAGAAACAATGTGATTTCCTCATGTTTTTTGAACCTTTTTACATGGACTCCCTGCAGTCAGAGATGAGAAATAGTGCCATGTTTCTCAGTATGGACTGATGCTGCTACCCTTCCAAAGCAAACAGGGCCACTGTATCCCACATCCAAGCAAAAGAAGGAATCTCCTTAACTGGTGTGGAAGGGCTTGCTCCTCTGTAGTCTCAGTCCTCTGGGTCATGAATTCCCAATCCAGCCAGGCCAGGTGTGAAGCTGCCTCAGTCCCTTTCAGATGGTTGTTTGCTCAAAACGTGAAGCCTGTTGCAATCATTTGTCCTTCCCTTTTGCAACTACAACTTTCTGTTCAAGTTGTGTCATTTTAGGAGAAAGTTAAAAATATAGGAATGAGATCTAGCTGCCAGTAGAAAAGGAGAAAGGAAATACAGCATTGAATTATCCAATGTGTAATGGGAAATGCTGTTGGAAAAATAAGGTGCACGTCTGCCACAACCTAAGAATGTACCTCATCCGGGGTAGGATGTTTGATAAGCAGCTCTCTGTTTACAGTTCTGCTGTCACAGCCAAATTACCTATTCATGCTGCTAGGACTACTTTCAATGGACCTCCCTACAGAATTCCTGTGCTTACTAGGTTTGCTGGTGTTTGTAATTCTAAATTTGAATGTACAACTGGGTAGAAAGCTGTCTTCCTGCCTCAAAACACTGAACGCTAATTAAATATGAAGCTACTTGCAAATGAGTTCTGTATTCACTGGCTAGTTTTCACTGTGGTACCTCATTTTTTCAAGCTATATAATTGTCCTCTAATAGGAATTCTCATACTGGATCTTATTTCCTTCATGTGAATTTCCATAGGTGCACCATTTCAAGGCACTATTTCAGCTGCAAGATGTTGCAAATGACATAGTGCTATTTAAAGCCTGTGCTTCTCGAGGACATAAAATCCTTTATTTTGAATCATCCATAGTCAATCAGCTAAAAGCATCCAATTTGTCCTAATCCAGTAGTGGTTCCAAAGAGTTAAATACATTCCTCTGGAGCGATGCCACTGAGACAAATTAGATATTCCAAGCAGAACCAGGTTCATTGTGTAGTTTGCACATGTGAGACAGTGCTATTCATGGAGTTTTTATCAAGAAAAGATACTGAACTTGTCAGAAAATAGTATGTATTGGCCTAAATTGTGCAATTCTCATTCATGCTTGTGAACATTTGTACAAATAGACCCATTGACTTCACGATGAAAGTGTTTCATTATGATCATTCCTATTTCAGTGATCTTTGTGTGATTTGAAATAATAAAGCGCCACAGGCCCATTGACTTCAGTGATACTACTTGGTCCACCAACATGAGTAAGGGCTGTGCAATGTAGTTAAAAGGATCTTAATAAAAAAACCTCTGTTATCAAGCTAAATATAACCCCACCACAACCCTGCCACAGAATAGGCACAGAACTGCATGGGCACAAGCTCCCCCATCCCTGCACATACACACATCCCCCTCCAGTTTTTCTTTCGGAACAAAACCAGCTGTAACTAGAGTCTGAGTTTTACAAATTGAAAGGAGCTTGTAGCAAAAAGAACAAAAGTGCTAGTGTGCAGAAGCCACCCTGCAAAGAATGTTGGCAGGAGAGGAAGCCAGGCCCTTCCACTGCTGTAACCTTAAACTATCATTTGTTGGTGTTGATGTATTTCTAATAAGAGAGGAAGCGAGAACACAAGAAAAAGGGAGATGGAGAGCTTGAGACCTTTTGGAGACTAGGCTTTTCACATTTTCATGCAGCCTGGTAAGGCAGAAGGAGCTCTTTATTGTGTGATAATAGCATACACTGCACAGTTTACCCGTGCGCTTATGCGAATGGGATAGTGCCATAATCTTCAGGCTTTTCGTTTTACAGGAGTGAAACCAGTAAAGAAAAAATGCTTTGTTGCTCAAGTCTGAAGTGCAGACAGATATGGGATTGTGGGTCCAGTTTCAGAGAGAGCTGATATTTTTCCACTGAGCAAGCTATTTAGCCATCAGATCAAGTGGTGTGATCTGGAGCACAGCAGTGCATTGCTCCAGTGTGAGAACACTATGAAGTTTAGTCTCTCCATGCACACTGGGAAGGAGTCTTAGTTGAAAAAGAGCACCATTTTAGTAGCAGTGCTGCTGGTTAGGGAGCTGCAAAGCCTGATGTATGGATTAATCTATAGGGCTGAAGGGCTGTTTTTACTTGCAAAACAAAAAAAAAATCTCTTTAAGCGTCTTCTGTTATGTGAAGAAAACAAACTAATGTCCATAAACAGTCACTTTCTACCTGAGGATCTCTAAGCACCTCAGAAATAGTCAGTGTTCTCACACCCATTTGACAAACAAATTGTGACCAACAGAAGTTGGTCATGCCATACCCAGCACCCACATTTGCTGGCTCGCTCTCTCTGACCCCAGGACATACCAGTAAAAGGAGTTTTCTATGTCAGTTTTACAGCTGCCTTCGGCTTTGAGTGGTTGAGGTTGAAATCACAGTTGCAGAGAAGTCAACAGCAATTCTGTCCCTCAGTGCATTGTCCCAGTTAAGTAGTAGGTATTGTAATAAAAATATTTCACAGTCATCAACCCAATATGAATTAGCAGCAGCTGTCAGTTTTTATACTGAAAAATATAGGACAATAAAAGACATGGTATCTTTTTAAGTTATAATGCTATAAGAATGAAAAATTCAGTCTATTCCAAGGGTTAAACCCAAGCTTCTTCTCTAAAGTTTCTATGGCAACTAGATGCAATCTACAGTGATATTGTAGCTAATGAAATGTTTCTTCCAGACCAACAGGGCAACATGTAGCATTCAGTAATGAGCAATGTCTTTGGGGAAAGAAGAGTGGCATAAAAGATGCCTTCTAGCAAACTATATTGGATGATAAAAGCCTGCAGTAAAGTGTGTCCTGAAGTCCAAATTCCCTTCTGTTTATTCACAGTGCTTCCTTCATATCTGCTCTGATGATGGGAAATACTGGTAATAAGAACAGTACTTGAGAAGGAAGAGAGTAAGGAAAGAAAATATATTTGATTTCTTCTTTAATTGAATCATAAAAAAGAAAAAAAAGTTTGTAAAGAAGATCTTTTGTGTGTTTGAAAGAGGTTTACTTTTCTTTATGAATGGAATAGCTAAACATTGACATTTGGTGTCAGTGTGCTGTATCATATCTGTATGTGCTCGTGTGTGAATCGTGTGGGTACAGATTAAATCTCTCTCCTCGTCTTGACTTCTCAGAAGCTGAAATCTGTATTAGCCTCAATGCAAATCCCAAACCACACATTTTTAAGCTGTATTCCACCCATCTCATAAAAGACAAATCAGATGAAAGACACGAAAGCCATGCATGTGTATCTGAGAGCTGGAGGCAGCAACTTGGACGCAACACTGCACCTGAGCAGTGACACAAACTCCGCTTGTGCCCTCTGGTCCCTTAGGGCAGGGGCTGGCCAGGCTGCCGAGACCCTCTGCTTCTGGAACGCAGCTCCTTTCCTGTGCCCAGGGGCAGAGCTCCTCCCCTGCTGAAGAGGGAAGAAAGGCAGGTCAGAGCAGGGTGCAGAAGCTGTCTTGTGGCTTTGTGGTTTGCAT
Source organism: Oriolus oriolus (assembly GCA_013400235.1). Lineage (NCBI taxonomy): Eukaryota > Metazoa > Chordata > Aves > Passeriformes > Corvidae > Oriolus > Oriolus oriolus. Next base: position 225,185 of record VXBT01008848.1, on the reverse strand, counting down.
GGGAAGGCCTTTTCCCTTCTCTGCTCTGCAGAGAGGCTTTGCAGGCTGCTTAGCCACTTGTGCAGCTTTGTCCTTGCAGGCCCTCCAAACTTGCGAGAAATCTAACAAACCTGTAAGTAAATATGACCACACACACACACACACCTGATTTTAGACCTTCAGGTTTCTGAGTTTCTATAAATACTTTCCTACACACAGGCCTTGAAGAACTGTATCAATATTATTATTGAACATAATTGAGTATATTTAATATAATTAATATTATTGGGAGGAATCTAGACCTAATGGACCGCCTCATTTCTGTGCAGTTAGCTGTTCTACGTGTGTGCTGTGTTTATGTTGTACATGATATATCTGCTCTGCTGTAGTAATGCTGCTGTTGCAGCTATGGCAGGCTAAGAACATAAAGAAAGCAAACAGGGCCTCCAACACAGAAATCCTTCTTCAGGGTTTGGAAAATAGCTAAGATGCTAAACTGCTTTCTGCTTCTTCCAGTGCTGTAAAGGGATTCAGTAAGGAGAAGCATACTTGTTCTTTCCACTTCAGACACATACACAGAAGAGAATAAAATGGGTTAGAAGCAACACAAATTCTTACCCTGGACAGAGAAATGGGTGGTTTATTTTAGCAGGGGAGTTTCAGAAATGCACTGAATATGGAAGCGAGAAGCAGCTTGTGCTCAGCACCAGCACACTGGCTGAGGGGCTGCAGTGCCATGGTTTCTTAGCCACAAGGTAGATGTTTTGTTACGCCCTGGGTTTTTGGGTTTTTTTTGCAGAGGACTGCTGAATAGTGAGAAGGCTATGTCCTTTTAGCTGGACCTGTCAAGGATCTTTGTGTCCCTGTGACATTCGGTGCTTTCATTTAGATATCTGCATTTGAAGATTTTTAGCAAATCTAGTTTTAAATGTATAAACTGAATTTGAAAAAACCCTCACAGCTGTATCCCTGCCTGTGTACTATTAAAATACAGTAGAAAAGACTAAACTCATCTCTAGTGGTGTGCTGGATAAAAACCAATGTTTCTTTAGGCAAAATTACCAAGAATTTTTATTTTACTTTCTGCTTCTTGAAGTGGCATTTACAGCCACAGGAAATAAAGAACAAGGTACCTTAAAACACCCTTGTAAACTTTATACAGTCATTTAAAGTGAAGCACGGTAGTAATTTAGTTCCAAAAGGTTGAACTTCGTAAAAATTTTTGTCACTCAGAGAAGCTTTCCCTCTCCTTAGCCAGGTTACATTAAAAGGTATAATGCCTCTTCTCTGCAAGACCCTGTGCCCTCTGTCTCTCCTCTTTTCTCCACTCATACCAAATACTTTCATGGCTAAAGTATTGATAGTTAAAGCAGTGTTAGGTCCAGAAACTTTATCTTCATGTAGAGGGATGATATTTGCCATTGTTTTAGCAGCTGCCTAAAAAAAGTCCTACAGTATTAAACAGAAGCACTCTGTTTTCAGCTTTCTCCTTATTTTGGAAGCTGTTTGGATCACTAAAATGAAAACAAAACTGCAGGCAGGAATTTATATGCCTGAGAGAAGGATTCTAGAGCCTCATTTTTACAGCCTTCAGTTTTGTGAAATATAACATCTTACTACAGATCCTTTGCTATTATCTATCTGAGGTTCAGAATAGAATTTCTGTTTTAGATTTCACCTCTGTGAAAAACAAAACAATCAACAGAGTCCATGAGGATCACAATAAAATCTTGTGTCATCAAAATTCAATGAACCGTTCACAGGCAGCGAGAGCGCTTCAGTAGGACAGACAGTCATTTTGGTGGCCAGGGTATTGCACGTGTCAGCATGGCAGCTGCTGTGCTATGAAAAGATCACTGTGCATAGAGCTGCAGCACAAATAAAGCTGGCTGGGAAGCATGTTAAGTTTGCTATGGCCAAAAATGAAATTCTTCTGCAAAAGTAAGTCAACTTCGTGATGAGTATACGCTTTGCATTTTTATTAATTTTGTGCGAGCTTCATTAGACAACCAGCTCATAAATACACTCACTTTTTGAGAACAGTCTCAGAATAATTAATGTGTATGAGCACTGATCTGTTATCTGATGAACTGTGTATTGCAACAGCTGAGAAAAATTTCTTTGAGATGGACGATGACTTTGCCTTACAGTGTTAGGAAACTGAAGATACTGAATAAGCCCATCCAGAACATCTCAGGAGATAGACTGAACCTGCTGAGACCCTGTCCTCACTTCCTCACTATGTTTGCCCTGCTGCACGTGGTTGAAGAACAAATTGTTCCAGAGAAGGGATGAAAACTCATCTTGCGGGAAAAGTCATTAGTTCATGGTTAGATCAGCTTTCTGGTCAAGCAAGGCTAGGAACACACAAGCAGGAACAAGGGGGAAAGACTTAGGTGGATTTAAGTTGTCCTTGAGGCATTCTCTGGGGTTGCTTTTGCATTCCATTGGTGAAATTCCTGAGAAGGGTGTTGGAGGACCAAACCTGTCCATGTATATTCAGTGAAATTTGTTGCTTTCAAGAGGAAGGGACCTGGAAAGCCCTGATATGAGGAGGCTTCTTCACCTTTGCCCTCTAGGTAGATCTAGGTAAGCAGATCTGCATGCGTAGCTTTCGCTTGCCTTGCTCACAGTAATCTGGCTGATGTAGAGCTACAAACAATTCCCATGGTGAGTGGATTTAATTCCTTCTTTGATTTCTGCACTGTGAAAGGTAGAAAACAGAAAACTCCTTGCTGAATGTCTGCCCTTCCCAGTTTTTCACGAGTCATTTTTGTTCCATAGCTAAAGAAAGTGTGGTCTCACGCTGCCGAACCAGTACCAAACAGCACACACAGGATCCCTGCCCCTTCTATACCACGGCAAAAGCACTGCGTCCTCACTGCAGTTTGTGAAGTCCCACACTGCTGGTACAAGTGACCTGCGCTCTCTCTTTCATTATTGATGCGCTTCCTCGCTGCACTGAAAGATTCTTGACTCACAGTATTTTTCAGCGCACGACTCTCATCCCAGTGAATCAAACACTGTAATATAAAGCTCATCATTTATCAAATAGGTGCGGGGCTGAATTCAGATCCGGTGTAATGGCTATATAAAGATTACTGTACGTGTGGTTTTTCTGGGTCACTCTGATTGTTTTGTGGCAGTATAATGCTTCATATGAGCTAGGCTGATTGTGGCTGGCGTGACAGCTCTAGCAATGTGAGATATTAGTGTGTGCTGTTTTACCACCACACCTACAAACTCAGTGTGCAGCAGCGTTGATGAATGTGATGGTATAAATCCTGAGATGTCTGTAAAAGCATTCCAAGCAGTACAATTGGGAAGGGTTTTCCCCAAAGCACTGGCAGGGGAGCATGTACAGGAAACCCGATTTGGATCCTGAACTTGTTCCCTAACTGAGAAGAGCTTGTGTGAGTTTTACACGGAGAACATACTGGTCTTTTAGCAAGAGCACTGCACTTTTGGAGTCGGAGGTGCAGGACAAGGAACACCAACCACAATGATGCTTCTCAAACACAGGGAGGGTTGTCATGAGAAAAGTCCAGTTGAGTAAGGAGGCAAAGATAATTAAAAAGAATGCATTGCACTCTGGGAGCAGGCCTCCTCTTTACACACTGCTCAGTCATCGTAGATATGAAGGTCGAGGCTCATCAGTATTCCCCCATCTGGAGTCAGTGTCATAGCTAACAGTTTGTTATTCTTTATGATGAAGTCTTTGCTTCCCCAAATACGTAAAACTGTCCCCATCACGTTTGTCAATTGGAAAAAGTTGTGCAGATTTGCGCAGCTCCCGGCTCCACAGGAAGCTCTAAACCCGAGAATGGAGCAGGCTGAAAACCTGGGGAGTGAGGTGACGTGACGGAAGCAAGGGCGCTGTTACTGCTGTCTCAATGTCTGCTCGCAGTTTGGCTCGTTCCTCTCACCAGGTAAAGCAGCTGGGGCAGTACCAAGGCGTTTCCAGGCTCTGATAGGGCCCAGATCCCCGGCGTGTGCAATGGGGTGAGGGCTCGCCTCCCCCTGCCCTGCCGTCAGCGCGGTGCTGCCTATCCAGCAGCCGGGAGCGAGGGACCCTGCCGGGAGCGAGGGACCCTGCCGGGAGCGAGGGACCCTGCCAGGAGCGAGGGACGCTGCCGGAGCGCCCCAGGCCCTCCGAGCCCCAGGGCAGCGAGCCCCGCCCGGCCGCGCCCGCTGCAGGGACCGCCCCGGTCAGCGCGGCGCCCCTCGCAGCCGGTCCCCGTGCCCATCCCGCCGTCTCACGGCACGAACCTGCACTGCTCGCCGTGCACCTGTATGAACTTTCTTTCTTGAATATTCTTCTAGCACCGGTAATGTCACTAGGTGACCTAAATCCTTCATTCACTCACATTTATTTTTAGTGAATGTCAGATAAAATAAGAGCATCACTGTGCAGGGAAGAAAAAACGGACTGTATGAACTTTTTTCCTAGAGGTGAACGGTCTGTGGGGAAATTAATGTCAGTTTTTAATCACAACATCACAATAATATTTGACTGCCACTGAATTCTTTGCATTTCAAATGCAGGGGAAGAACTATAGTCTACTCTGAAATGCATGAAGTAAATAAATACAAAGGTATACAAAACTACTTTTGAAATGTGTAATTTAAGTGTAAGATGATAGCTGAAAACAAAACTGCTGTTCACTTATAGATGAGAAAAGAGAGACACTAATTCTTATAATTAGGCAATTAATTGTCATAAATGTTATTTAAAGATTTTAATCATAATCATGCATATCTAAGTAAAAACTTGGAGACTATTTAGCTTTCATAAACTTATTTATTCTAATTTATTTTCTATTCTAATACATATACATTATATGAGCATATAAATATATATAGCTCTATACACACAGCACATCCATTAACATGGAGTCATCTATTGTAGCTTTGCATGTATTGCAGATTGTTCTGTAAGTCTCCTTTTCCTTCCCTTTCATATGTACCAGGTGTGGTAGAGGGCCTCACTGCAAATGAAAGCTAACGCTGTTGTTTAAAAATAAAATTCCATTCAGTCATTTTACATGTAAAACAAAAGTTATGTATGTGTATGTAAACATACATATTTATGATTACAGTACTCATAATGGTAGTGTGGAAAGGCTGAATGTCTGCCTGAATGTAGGAGAAAAAGCTCTGCTGAAGTGATAAGTGAAAGCTGGCCTCAAGTACTCCCTGTATGCAAACTTTTTGCTGGCAGAATTTAATCAGTGTAAACATTTTTTTATTTTGAATGGAGCAGAAAGAAAAAGGGTCACTAATAATAGGTCATGAAGCAGAAAGGTAAAGTACTTGAAATGAAATAATGGATTAGAAAATGGATTAAGATAGAATTTTTTTTCTATCAGGAATCTCACCATTAATTCCAGGCAACAATATTCACTGTGTCAGTTCCAGGTTTCCTGTAAGTTCATGTCTGCAGCAATCACTGTTTAATCAGTGACACAACAAAAAGACTTTATAGATGTTAAAGGCTTGGCTTTGCTTTACACAGGGAACAGCCTCTGCACTCCAGTTTAACAGTGTGTCTGGGACCCTGCCTCTGTGAACCTGCTTCCCCTGAGCCTTGCAGAGTTCACATCCAGGCCTGAACTCCATGGCATTGGTCTGTCAGCCTGGGCAGAGCTTTTGCTGTATGAGTAACAACCTCTGATTCCCACTACTGTGTTTGCTACACATGTTCCAGTGAGACTGGACACAGGACTTGTCAGGGAGAGCAGATTAGCTTCACTGAGGTTGAAGTAGGAGCAATGTATATGGTGAAATCAATTACAGACGCCTTTTATTTCTGGGGAGAACAATATTTTGTGAAGTGGATCAGTAGCAGAAAAATGTTTTAACTTCCCTGCTAGATTTTTGGGGGCATTATGTAGAATTTCCTGTGCAACATTTAGCATTGCTCATGGGGAAAACAAACTCATGCCTGAAAGAGAGCCATGCATAAAAATGATCTTAAGAGTACTTGTTTGTTAAAGCCTGCTTGGACTCCATTAGCTGTAGCGACTCCTGCCTCCTGTCGCTTGCCATCTGCTGGTCCTCAATTAGACCTTCCCCTGGGAGCTGAGCTGCGCGGCTCCGCTCTGACTGGCACGTGCTTATTCCCATGGCTGGTCCTCACGACTCCCATGAAAGTGCTCGAAGCTGCACGAGCTGCCCAGTCCAGCTCTTAGTGGCTCTCCAGAGGGACCAAGTAGATGGACTGTGTTCAAAGTGTTTGGCAGGAACCATTCCCTCAGTGGAGGCAGCACCTGTGCTGGGGACCCTCTGGGACAGAGCAGAGAGGCTGGATGTCCATGTGCCGGTACATCCAACAGGAGCTGGGACAGAACTGCATGCTCTGGTACTCTTCACTAATTTGCCACTCCTAATGGCTTTTATGCCAGTGTTACATGTCAGGGAATCTTCTTTGTGACTTTAGTGCCACAGTCTTATAAGCCGAAATCAAGGACATTGTCCTAATAGCTTCATCTGCTGCCCAGCTGAGTGGAATTTGGACAAAAAACAATAACTGAAACTTCTCCTTTATGAGAAAACATTATCCTAAAGCACTGCTAGAAGTATTGTCTAGAAATATTCCTTTGGAAAACCTCTCAGTGCCTGTCCAGTTCAAGAAGTGCCTTTGCAGGTAGAGAGGTGGAAATGTTGCCGTTAGAGGAGTGCTGTCCTGCTGTAATTTGGTTGGCTTTGTCCTTCAAGTGCTGCTTTTCAAAACCAGACTATCACTGCAGCAGGCTGCTAGAGATTCCTCATGCTGGAACAATTCCTTAAGCAATGATTTGCAGCTAAAATAACCAGGCGAAGTTTAAAGACATGATCCTGAATTTTAGGAAGATGAATGAAGTTTTCCTGCTTTTTGGAATGGCAGTGTAGTTCATTATAGCCTGTAGTCCTCATGATGAGGATAACATGGCCATGCTCATAGGAAGTAACTGAGGAAGTGGCCATTTGTGCTGTTGCTGCCCAAAAGTCTACAGCATGTGGTTATTTATTTATCCAGTGCAACAATTGCTCTATAAACATACAGTGCATTCTTGGAGAGGAACAAGTCAGGATCTCTCAGCAGGGAAGAGGGAGCCCACTTGTGTGTCCCACCCAGCAGAGGCAGCCAGCCATTGTTCGGGGCTGTGCTCAGTTATCGCACGGGGGATCTCAGCCTGAGCTAAACACAGCCCAGAAAGCCATTCCTGTGCCAAAAGTCAGCGTCCTCCAAGTCCAGATGAGAAACTTGAACTGAAGCAGGTGAAGTTGTCCACAAGGAAGCATCCCCTTTTTGTACTGCTTTCCATGTTAAATAAAAAGTGTGAGAAATTAAGCATAGAAAATGATACTAAAGTAAAATGGTTACTAAAAGGATACAAATTCCATTAAGCACCAGCAGCACTGAGTTCAGTAAATAGAAAGGTCATCTTTCTGTCTCTGCCTCATTCCCAACTGCAGCATGACTCAGAAGAACAAACAATTGAATAGGTTTTGTTAGATGCTTGCATGCATTCTGGGGTTTTTATTACTTGAAATTTCATTCTATTCCCTGATTGTACCACAATCAACAAAATAAATACTTAAAAAAATTAGTTGTAAACCAAACAATTTTTGCATACATTTAACAATCAAGTGTCCTGATTTCAGAAAGATGTCAGCCACAGATAATTTTATTACATGTCCCTGCTTTGATGGAATTGTAGAAATCGAAGACATAAAAAAGGGAAGGGAGAAGTGAGAAGAAAAGCCATCCTAGGTTTGTGCATGGATTGAGAGGTTGAAAGTGCATACACAGCAGGTGTGCATGTGCTTTACAGGTAACCATACCAGTGGTAATGGTTGTCATAATCTGAAGTGAAGAGGAATAAAAGGAGAGCTGGACACCACCAAAACTTCACTTAAACCATCAGATTTGGGCTGCCTCTCTCTGCAGGGCAGGCTTCTTTCCAAATACTTTGTGCCCTCTAGGACAGGCAGAAGAATCTAATCCTTGTGACCTTTTTTAAAAAAAAGCACAAGTAAAGATTGCAGCATGGTATTTGTATGCAGGGATTAGCTCTCGATTTCTTTGCTTGGCACCTTAGGGTATATTTTTAAAGTACTACACAGAATTTCGGTCTCACTTGTCAACTTCTATTGACTTTAAACCTCATGAGTCACTTTGACAATATATCCCAGAGGGTTTTGATCTTACACTGGCTTTAATTTAAATTCCCCTGGTTTTGGGGGGTTATTTCTGAATTTAGGGTTAGCTCGCATGGGAAGTTGGCTTTCGGGAGAATTTTCCTGTCTTAAAGATATTCTGCTTCCAGGTTTTCACAGTATTATTTTATGTTCTGGTTTTCTTTGGGGAAAAAAAAGAGACATTTTTGTTAGTATCTGCAATTTCTTTTACTTATTTGGTTTATTCATTCCAGCAATGGCTGCATTACCTCAATGTCAGTATGCATGGCCCCCTCGTGAGTTCTATTGTAACGTATGTGTCACTGTAAAAGTATGTACTTGGTAAGACTCACAGTACAACAAAGGCTAAACTCTGTAAGTAAAACCTAGCCAAGCATTTATGCGTTATTTTCTTTGCAGAATGGCTAGGTTCTTCTCTCTTAAGAAGAAAATTCCAGCTGATTTTCCATATCAAAAATTCCAGTGAGTCATGTGATGCCATAAAGCTCTATGGGAGTGATATGCTGCTCCATGGCACCTGGATGCACATCAAGCCCTCTGCCTGGTAATCTGTTAAGGTGCCCAGACTGGTGAATTGGTCATTATTTGTGGCTCTCACATGGAAGTTATGTCAAACAGAGACATATACAAGGGTGAGAGTGACATTTTGCCAGTCCCTAGAAGGGTTTTCTCACAGTTCACTCCATTGCTCCTTCAAAATGGTAAATAAAGAAATGACATTTAGAAAGGGAGCTCAGTAAGAGACAGGTCTGTGTTCTGCTAAATATGGGCGGCAGCCCGAGTTATCCTTAACTCCTCTCACTGACTGGTAGCACCAGGGGGGCTAAAAGGCATGGCAAAGAGCCAGCTTCCTCAGCTGGAGAAGTCCTGGGCATGGTAAGCACCTTTGCCAGGCTGCACCATCATGTACATCTGGGTAGAGCATCAAACAAGTGTGCTAACAAAAGGGTAAGTATTTCCCCTGAAGTGTTTGACAGAAAATAAACAGCTGGAGCAACTGGCAGTAAATTCTAGTTTCCTCAGTAGCATTCTGGTAACAATGAGAGGAGGAAGGAGAATCCAAATAAACAGTACCTCTGTTATAATTGGCACAATAGTCTGATTTCTCCTCTTGTGTCTTATGTGGTCATATACAAATACGCAAACAGCAACAAATACTGCCTTTGCTAAAGACAACTGCTCTCTGTGTGGGAATTCAGGTAGCAAGATAGTGAAAATTCAGGCTGAGCCTTGCTTTCAACATAATTTTCTACTTTGCCATGAAATATGAGCTGATCTTCCATTTTCACAGTGTCTTTCTCATCTAACGGACAAAACATTACTCCAGGATTGGTAAGCATATTGAAAATACTAAACAATATCAATGAAATTCTTATTATTGGGCAGAGAAAATAAACTCTCAGTCTTTCCTTAGTTCTTGCCAGGATAATAACTATGGCATACATGGCATTGCTACACATCATTATCAGCAGTACTAGTTTCATTAAAAGAAACATTTTCTCTAGCACCACTAGCCATTTCTCATTTGATTTTTTGATTCAAATGCTTTACTGACCTCTAATCAGCATAGGTGTACTGCATTACCTTTGGCTCGAGAGTTGGTTATCTTGGAAAAGGAAGATAAGATTTTGTTAGTATTTAACTATTAAGTGAGCTCTTGTTATATAATGACCATTTTCATTGCACTGTCAGGTCTTATTTTTTTTCCCTTCAAAACTCTTTCTACAGCTTTGCATTTTGTTTGGATCAGTCTAATGGGCCTGCCATGGTCTCAACCACTCCTTTTTCTTCTTCCCTGCTACTTCAGTTGCACCTATCACATACATAATTTTCTGGTTACTTAGTAGCATTCATTTGAATAAATTTATTCCTAATATTAAGTATGAGATCTGGAATTTTCTGTGTCCCTCCTTTTGAAATTCAGTTAAAGAGGTGACTGAGCCCTTCACATGTGGACATTTGCTTCCAAGACAAGTTCCGTAGCCTTTTTCCAACCTGTCCTTGCTTAATTTTAGGAATGTACCTATGTGTCCCTTAATAAGTCTCTCTTCATGTATAATGAGCTTAATTTTATCTTTACCTGCTTTTCAGTTTTATGACTAAAGGGCATTGTTTTAATTTCCTTTGAATATTGAATATATTAACTTTATTCTTACACCTCCTGACCAGCAAAATCGTTGTTTCTTGGCTGACTGTTGGTGTTTTTTTGTGATTTCCTTATCTTCAGCAATGTGTTTGAGACTTTTCCTACAAACCTCTGGCTTAGTATATACATTCCGGATAAGACTGGCACCTTTGACTTAATGACATTCCCACCTTCCTGAAGAAAAAGGTGAGCTGTTTTGCCTGGCTGACTTCACTAGTCCCCTCACTTCCTTAAAGTTTGTCCTTCTAAGTCTGGAGCTTTCACTATTATGAGTATTGCAACCCTTGCAATAATAGTAGGGTAGTGTAAACACCCGTGGCAGCTTTGATTTAGGTTACTCTTGCACTGCTCTAACTGCAGCAGTTAGTTTTGCTTAGGCTAACTTACTCAATTTCTTAGGTAGGTTTTGCAGCCTGCCCTGAGCTCCAGGCTGCTTTATTTCAACCTGTGCTAATGCCTCAGTTCATTACAGTTTACTGAGTTACAGCCCATGCTTCTTGTTTGTTCTTCCATTCCATTTAGATGGCATCGGCTTCAGACCATTCAATTCACAGGTTCCTGTGACCAAATTTTGTTATGAATGTTCTCACTACTAACAAAACAAAGCTTAAAATAGAATTCTGTCCAGTTGTTTTAACAGTTATTTGGTAAAAATTATCAGTTGTCTGTTGTACTGGGGAATAGCAGGCCTCTGCATTATTAGTGGCATTCCTCGCAATCTTTTTGCTTGGATAGCTCATGTCACTTACAATTCGTCTCCTTCTAAAGCCAAATTTCTCTTTACGAACACAGAATTTCCTCTAAATAATACTTGGTCAGAGGAAAAGTGGTTTTGACTAGACCTCATTTTGTCACTTGTTCCTTAGCAATAGTCTTTATTTTGGCTCCTGTTTTTTCTACCATCTGAATAATTGGATGTGTTTGCTCTTAAATGTCTTCATTCTCCTGTGGTGGAAGTTACATCACTTGTTCCAGATCCAAAAGAAAACAATAGATGGCTATTTCTTTGATGGACTTTCTGCTGAAGTTTGGTATCCTACCATTACCTCTTTGTGTAGCATCAACCCTGACCCTGATGAGCAAATGTCTTTTTTTATCCTCCTACCTGGCAACAAGTCTTTGCAACACTTCTCTGTATATCTGGTGGAGATACCAGCTGTAGCAGCGTCTGCAGGCAAGTGAAGAGCAATTGTTATTGAGTTGTAGTAGAGAGGCGTTTCAGGGATGTGCTCTTAAGTATTGCTGAGTTGAAGTGCAGCAAAGAAAGTCAGGGAGAATTCTCTCAAGGCTACGGAATAAACCACATTCTTGTTCCTGTGCACTGCTTCTCTACTGACATCCCTTCAATGAAAATCTGATAAAAAAATGAGCATCTTGAGCAAGTCATGCTTTATTTATGGAATTTGGTTTGGTATTTATTTATTTATTTTGTATTCTCAAAGTTTCTGCTGAAAGGGTGGAAAATTGGTGCCTGGAAGCAAAATTGGAGAAAATTCAAAGCACAAACATAGAAATTCTCCTTGCATATTCATGTAGAATAAATATTCCACATTTTATCACTCTGTTCAGGAGTGACTCTCTGCCGAAATTCGCAGACAGTCTGCAGGTAAGTTTCAGAAAAGATAGTGGATCTCCAGTCACTCTGTTTAAATAAACTTCATAATATTAAAAGGTAAATGAGTATATTAACTGTACAACACAAAGATTTATGTTCATACTAATGTCATTTCAATATCTGTGAGAATTTTAGTACTTTTTATTACTATTTCTGAAAGAAAATAAAAATTACCATCCAACATTCACCCTAATGCATTTTCATTTATAATCAAGGTTTGATTACAAATGCCAATGGAAAAATATCCATTCAGAAAATCTAAATCTCCGTAAAACTGTTTATTTTTGAGCAGTGTTCTTCAAAGTTAATACAAGCTGTTTACATGCATGCTTGGGCATTTACTTACATATCCAGATTTTTTATTCCTTTTTCTGCTTCATGTATGTACAGGGAAAGGAAAAACGAAAGAGAGGGAGAAATGGGAGACAGTTGAGAAATGTCTGCTTTGATTGCTGATAAAATATTTTCTACAGAAGTCACAAGTGTTCAATGAGCTTGTAGAGAGTTTCAACCGCCACCATCAATAAAATATTTCAATGGTTTATAATCTCAAAGAGTGAGATCCTTTCAAATTTGTTGCTTCTTTCTGTTACAAAATCTGCAGCTGGCTCTTCAATGTGCTTTGCCTGATATATTATGTTAATCAGCTCCCTTATTTTTGCTAGGCAGCAGCCACTCCTTCAAAAACCCCACCTAATTGAGTGCGCTATTTTGGGGTGTTTTGTCTTGCAGCTGGGAAGCCACATTTTTTTGCCAGTAATTTGTAGTCTCTGCTTATGAATGAAACAACTTTGTAGCTTCCTCAAGCTGAGTTTTTGGAAGCTATTTGTCAAAGCATTTTTCATAGTTCAAGACAGAAGCCTCCACTGCGGAAGTAATGAAAAACATTTGGCAACTGGTGGAATTTGTTGATACTGTTTTTTCTGGTTTTAATCATAGAGGTGGTCTCCTGCTGGGAGTTTCCCCTGTTATATAAATCTTCTGTAGAGAAGACATTTCATGTCTCTCTCTTGTAAGACATTTTGGATTCTCCAGATTCTTCCTGAAAAATCTCTTTCTTCTCCTGTGGCTTGCTTTTTAAATTTATTTCTTTTCTTTTCCTATGAAAACTGTACATATTCAACAGTACTTTAAAAAGTTTTAAATAGTCTCTCTTGGGTTTTTGTCTCCTTCAAGGCTTTAATTTTTTTGGAATTTAACAATCTCTGTGTTATTAAGGTTTTCTTCTTAGATTTCCCTGCATTTTCACCTTTATAAGAGCAGTCTTCTGGTTCCTGGTGTTTCACAGTCCTGGAGAGATTGCAAAACTATTGACATGCTCTTTTCTCTCTCTGAGAGAAAACTGCCTGAAACAGATTTTTCTCAAGCCTGTTCCATTTCCAGTTTGGTCAAGCCACTAGGCTGCACCAGTAACTCTTGCTCAGTTAAGATTGTTTAAAGCAAATACGGTGTTTTCCTACTAAAGTATCTCTCTATTTCCCTCTAGAGATGCATTGCTACTAGAGACTGCAGGGCTGGCTGCACAGTATTGTGAAGTATCAATTCTTCCCTCACCAGCTGTGAATAACCCTATTCACAGCCTTCAATCAGATTATGAGTTTTCAGATGAAGGTTGGCTGAGGGTGGTGGAACTGTATAAAACACGGATATCTGTGCTCACAGACACCAATGACAGTGGGTAGTGTAGCCTTTCTCTCTACGGAATGACCATTTCAAGTCTTTTGTTGGCACTCTCCAGCTTTGGCAGACAGGCACAGGCATTCTCCTACTTGAGGGATGGGGTCAGAGTCCCCAGGGGATCATCTCCATTGCAGGAGAAGTCCCATGTAAGAGCTCTGCCACAAAGTGCCAAAGGCAGGAAGCAGGATGCAATAGCCAGCACAACTGCCAAACGTAGCAGGATGGGATTTGGTGCAAATGGAATGGTTAGGAGTTCAGTAGGCTGACGTCTGGAGGTGGTAGAGCTCTAACCAGGGGCAGCAAAGTCTATTTTCCCTTTATCTTCTCCCAGTGTCTTCTATGTATCTCATCAAAATGTGAAATTTTCAAGGGAAATATTGACCTCTTCCCACTTTGAGAGCATGGTGCTTGCTGGAGTGCTGGGGCCACAGAAGGCAGGCAGTTACCTACTGGGCTACCTTCTATTTAGATCTTTGCTTACCTCCTACCAATAAATAATAGTCTAAGAAGTTACACTTGTGGTATTTACGGCCTCTTCTGTAGAACTGAAAGGCATCTTTTCTATTAAAAAGTGAATGTAGAGCATTTCCAAAGGCTCTTGACTTTGGTAAAGAGACCCTTTACCCAGGAGACAGCCTAATCTTTTAGACTTCCTTCCCATGAGCCTGTTTTTTAGATAATTCATCTTTGCCTGCTAGCATGCTACCCTTGATAATGAGCCTGTCGTGACATCAGGTTAAAATGTATCACTACAATTAATTTCTGTAAAATATATTGTTCAGAGGATAATGAGAACTAAGTCCTATTTTAAAGCTGATCAGGCAGGGCAAGACAAGAATCTAATTCTTTTAATGAAAACCGACAGACTTTTACTTCAAAACCAACCATACTTCATTAAAACTGTGATTTTAGCCTGCAAAGTAGAGCAGCTGGGATTTCTTCAAAGTAAGAGAAGGGCTCTTATATTGTTTCAGTATGACATAATGTGCATGTGATGGATTAACTCTATTTCCAGCCACATTTGCACCTGAAGTTTTGATTTTCTTCCTTCCTGTTCATATAATTAAAGGAATTTGGAGCCAGACCCAAGAAAGGACTTCTAGGCACTTTAGGTGGAATTTAGTGCCTATATCCAACACTAGTGCTTACTTTGCTTGGTTTGCCAGCTGATCTTGAAGATACCAGAATTCTTATCTTTTGATCTAAAGCTTTCCAGGCATTTTTTTGTACAGGCTCCAAACTGTCTCAGTTCCGTGATCAGATGTAATCAAAATCACAAACTGGAGAGTAGACACTTTCCTTCTCAAGGGCTTGAGGCTGTAGGTATTTCTGGAATGCATTTAATACTACTGACCCCTCTAAAAATAAGTTACTGGTAGCCACTGTCTTCTTGTAAGGCATAAGAAGAAGCACATGGCGTTTCTTCTAGCTTGGGGCACTGAGGTACCTTAGGAGAACCCAGATCGATCCCTTCCTTTTGACCACATGAGGAAATCACATAGTGTTCTCAAGGTATGGCATATTCTGAATGGGGGGAACCAAAGAGCAGCAGAAAAGAGATTAAATATTTCACTGAGCTAAGGAGGAAGATCACTCAAGGTGGTATAACTTTGTGGCTAGGAAGTTAAGGTAAACCTCACGGATGCTAGGGAGGTAAATTCTGCTTCCACATGTCTTTTTCGGTGTTCAGTGTAAAGCACTATTTTATATCATCCAGTATTTTTTTCCAAATAAACTGATTAAAGGTAAAATTATTTTTAATTTGGTATTATTGTATAATGGTGCTGTCTTCTGATAGAATGCTGGGGGTTTTTGTTGCTTGTTTGTTTCTTAAGTAATTTAACTGCAAAGTGTGCAATAAAAATACAAACCAATATAGGAAGTGTAAAACAAGTACAGAATGACGTGGTGTATTTCTTATTTCTCACATGTTTGTAGCTTGCAGCTTGCAGCAGTATTTTGGCAGTCAAACTCTTTTGGAAAAGTAATGGCATTAGAAGTAGGATGATGTCATCTGTGTGTCATGGAAATAACTTGTGATTCAGGTGACAGCTGAAACCCACTATCCTTACTACAAATAAGTAGTTCAAACACATTGAACTTTTAGGGGTATAATTTTCAGGTATAAACTTAGAGTATGATTTCTTAGTGTTTAAAATTACAAAATTAAAAATTCTCGGTGAGCAATAATTTCCTGTATGTAAGAGTAACCATCCTAGGAGATGACACTGGCAGCCTGGCAGTGCACATCGTTAGAAGCCCTGGACACTCAGAGACAGCCATTGCATGACATCATGGACAAAAGTGGGTTGCTGACAGTTCCATATGTAATTATGGTGATACTCCTATAAACTCACACAGTGAAACCAACTCATCAGACATGGAGGAGGTCACTACAGGGGAAGATATTACAACTGGGAAGCAAGATGATGTTACGTGGCTTTTCTTCACCAGAAATGCAGATGCTGTGGTGATGATGAGGACTTGGATGCTGGATGCCAAAACAGACATTTAAGGGACAGAATCACAGTGCTACAGGAGAACACTGTGAAACATTTGTTGGGTTCTCTGTGAAAACAACACAACAATACAAAGAGAATTTAATTAAATTCAGAGAAGGGGTTGAGAGCAAAACAAAAATATTATTATAGTGCTCTGTGGACCTGCAGTATTCCCACATCTTGATTATTGCTTTAAGTTTGGTGGTTTAATCTCTAAATGAATACAGAAGAATTAGAAAAGAAGAACTGAACAGGACTATAAATATTTTGCATAACTTCTGAGTGAGGCTAGAGTAGGAAAATTTCTGGGAGAGGATAGATGCCCATAGTTTCATAAATGATATGGGAAAAGGAAATGGGAAACACTTAGTGAATATGTGTGTCACTATAAAGGGGATCCTGAAGAAATAAGGTTTTAAAACAAACCAGAGGAAGTTGTGCAATTGTGCAAGTTCAGCTGTAGAACTGAAGGTGTTGTCTAATCCAGAAAAAGATTGGGATAATCTACGAAAAATAAGGCATCTTCATAACATGATTACGTATATCCAACATCTACCTTAGCAACTTCTTCTGCTCCTGATCTAGGCAGAATTCATTCAGTTTGACTTTACTCTGACCTGATATGGATTTTTCAGGTGGAGAGAAGGCTGGCAACATGAAAATGGTAGTTGCTGGAAGAACCATGCTAACAATGTTCATGAACATAAAATACTGCTCAAAACAGCTTAGAGAAAACTGTGAAAATCAGAGTAGAGACCATCTATGGTCTTTCTCACCAGCCCAGTTGAAATGTGTGAAAACTTTTTAAGTCCTAACCTGAAAAAAAGCAGAACTCTTCGTTTCCAGAGATGCTATCTGTAGCTGGTTTAAAGTTACGTACTGTGCAAAGCCTGCTACAATGCTTTTGGAGTGCTGTGGCACAGCCTGCAAACTAACTGGTGGTGAGCATTTTGCAGAAAAAGAGTAAAGAAGTTGTGGGGAGAGGAGCTTCCTAACTGGTCCACAGTGAGAATTTCGATAGCATCTTTTCTGCCTAATTGTAAAGGCAGAAAGCTTTCTTTGTACAGTATTGAGAAGAAATGTTGATTTGTGAAAATAAATTAGTTCCTTACAGTATTTCTTTTAAGTACTGTGGAACATAGAAACCATTGGAAATACCTCTTCCAGTGCTACAATGTGTCTGTTTCCCCTGCATACAAGCATTTTTGTACAGGTCTAATCAGGATTAGACCATCCTCTGAGGCTATGACTTTAATAATTGGTTTGTGAAAGGATATTAAAAATCATTGAAAATATTACTGAGTTCACTGCCTGATCTGCCAGTAGGCAGGATCTGAACAAAAGCGTTATTTCCCCTTGTGAATCATGAGCACTATTGATTGTCTTTCCAGTAAATGTGTAGAGCTATAGAAAGAATATTATAACTTGTCCCTGTAAGTCATATTCTGAGTGAATGAGCTTTTAGAAATGGAAGTTCTGGTGATTTATATTTACAGCAGCCGAGTTTGAATTTCAGGAAGATGCTTGGTAAAATTGAATGATGACGGAGTCTGGATGGCTTAGCTTGTGCTCAAGGAGTCACAGGATGTAAAACAAGTATTATTATGGCTGCTGCTAATAATGAACAGAGCTTCCCTGCCTCTCTTTCTGTAGATCCTTGAGGCTGAAAACGTGCAACTTGCCTCATATGCTGTGTGAGAAGAAACACGTATATTTACTGGTAAGAAATGTATATTTGTACTGGTAAGAAATTTTCTCTTATTTCACGAAAGCCTGGTGCTGCAACCTGATAAGCATTCTTGACATACGTTTAAGGCGGATGCTCATATTTTTTATTAGCCAGTTGGCATATTTGAGTTCTTTAAAATCTTTTGAGCTTTTGGTAATCCCAAAGTGGTGCTGATGCACAAGACTTGCCTTGTCTTTCGTGAAATTTTAGCAATACAGGAACTCTTGGCAAACACGCTGCATCACTGGCCTGCTAAATAGTATCTGTCCAGGTTCCCCTGCATCCAACAGGAACTTACCTGTTGACTTTAGTGAAATGGGAAATTATTTCAGATGAAACACTAATCATATCACTATAAAATTCACCTTAATTACTCTGCCTTAACTTTGGATTTGCTTATTTGGAATGACCACGGCACAAATCCATCACCATGCTCAGTTGGGTATTTTCAGCTCACTTACATCTATGTATATAATAATACAACGTAGACAATCAGCAGAATGCTATCCTGGGGAACGTTTAAGGTCAGCTTGGATGGGGTTCTGAGCAACCTGATCTAGCTAAAGACATTTCTGCTCTTTACAGAGGGGTGGGACTAGCTGATCTTTAAAGGTCCCTTCCAGCCCAAACCATTCTATGATTCTAATGAAGCTGTATCATTGTTATCTCAATGATCAGGAAAAGCACAATTGTGTGGTGGGTAAGTGTAAGAAAGTGGGTGGACTAATAAACCAGATGGGACACAGCCAATATTTTGGGTTAACCTGACCCCCCTCTCTTCCTCTACAGACACCTTCTTAAGAACAGAGAGGAATGATAACAATGCTGCTTTTTAAAATACCCACGTTGAATTATTCATTGTATTTTAATAGAGAATAATCACATGCAACAGGTGTTTTTCCTCTGGCTTGCTGAATTTCAGTATAACTAGCCTCCAGTTATTGGCCTCAGGGAAAGAAGCAGTAGAACAAATCAGCCTTATTTTAAAATAATTACTGCAATCCTACAGTACCTGTCAGTTGTTATTTTCCTGTTTTATGTCAATGTACAGTACATGTACAAATAGGACTCTGAAACTGGGAGAAAAAAATGCAACCTATGAAATAAAATTGAGAAAATAACTGGTGGATTTAGTAAATATGATTTTAGTAGAAGTGAAGGGCCCTTTCTATATGTTGTATTAAAATCCTTTTGAGCAAAGCAATAATGGATTGCTGGCATGATGATAAAAGGAATAAGGATTATTATAATTTTTCTCCAAATAATTGCTATGATATAAAAATGCATTTGGGGCCTCCTTTTGTGGCTTTTACGTCAGCATTTAAACATGATTAATTTAATTTAAGCAGGATTAAGTAAAATTTCAGAAGGGATAGAAAGTATGTTTCACTAGTCTGATTCTTTTACATTTCAAAAATACAATAGCTGTTAATAAGATATTGGTGAGAACTGCATACCTATTTAATTTGACTGATGCAGCAAGGCCTTCTGATGGATCCTGGGTACTTAAGAAGGGCAAATCCAGCTCATTCCCTACTCTCACACTTCTGCATTTAAAACACTGCACAAAGTCTACAGGTCAAGGAAGAGCTTGGAAATAAAAAAATCTCTGAATCTGGGCCTCTCTAAAATCTGCAGAAAACTCACGTACTGGATGGACATTTTGGAAGAGGGCATAGTGATCAAAGACTTGCATCTGCATGTCCACCTCTTCACCTGATGGTTCCTGTTGGAGCCCTTCTCCCACACTCTGGTCAGACTCCAGCTCTGAACGATCTCTGCCTGACGCCTGCTCAGGGAGGTGCTCCTTCCCGCGACAGGACACTGAGTCTGCGCTGTTCTTGCAGCAAGTGTAGGTGCACTCAGTGGGTACAGGTTTTGGTGTCAAGGAATGACCCTCCTGAAGGTGAGCCACCCACCCCTCACAGCAACATCTGGCAGCCTTTGAACAACACAGCACCGCTCTTTGCATGGGGTTAGCTCAGGGGGTTAAAAGGCGTGGGCTTTCCAGAGGTGGTAAATTCCTCAGAGAAGGCTTAGGATACACACAACTGAACAGCTGCTGAATTTCTCATAATTTTTTTCAGTCTCTCCCAGGCTAGCATATTAGCAGGACTGGGAGATGTGGACTTCTGATGAGCTGCAATGCACTGCAGCAAGACCCTGCTCAAGCATGCAGCCTTCATGGAGCTGGTGCAGTGTGAGGTGGAATTCTTCCTTGTAGCGGGCTCAGAATATGAAAAATTTATTTCACTGTCCTCAGATCTACCTATTGGAATGCAAAGAAAAATGAAGAAGTAGTTTAAGTTTAAATTGGAAGTTATTAAACTTATGTAAATGGGTAGACTGCTAAGAGGACTTTCCCAACCATAAAAAGAATATAAATGTTTTTATTATGCTTTATTCTTGTAAGTTGATAATTTTTTAATAACCTATATCTCAGTGCTAGAAACCAAAGACTCTCGTGCTTCTGAATGAGGCTGGGAAAATTTTGTTTCTACTTTAACAATTAAAGATGCTCTCATAGCACAGATATGGACATAACTTGTTCGCAATTTTCACCTTGTCCCCTCACAGTGAATTATCTTCAGAACATATAGTGCTACCCAAAAATTGAAAGATGAGGTAAAAGAGGTATTTTCAGATTTGGAGAGTAATATGAATAAGATCATATTTGTTGAAAAATAGACTAAAAGAATTGATGCTTTGTGCCACAAAGGCTAGGTGGGAATAGTAATCATCACAGCTCTTTTTCACAGTCTGCAGCATCACCAGTAGTGTTTCATAGTATGAAGACTGGACAATAGACCAGCAGGTAGGCAAATGATAACTAATACAACACATTTGTCCTATGTGTTTTTAATTAATGTAATTTTTATTTTGGTACTTTTTAAGTAGTAAAATTCTTTTATACATTTTTTTTAAGTAATAAAAGCATTCCTGCTAGCTTTTTACACAGAGAACATTTAAATAAGAAAAAATGTAGTCCTGCCTGCACTTATTCAGAAATAACAAAAATCATCCATTTAAAATGCTAATGAAAGCTGGTGAGTAATTAAATCTAGTAATTTTGTACATTTATTCTTCAAATTCTTCACTAGCCTGTATTAGTGAAATACATAGATAATGAAAATTAGAAAATGGACTTCACCACTCAATTAAAGATAAAACAGGAGACACTTTAAAGGTCTTCCTTTCTATTCTATTTCTATCTTGTGTCTCTCTGTCTCAGTTCCAGAGGGAAGCCGAAAGTCAAGGAGTTGCTGCACTAACAAAAAGACACTTGCGCGGGTGCATTCCCATTTCTCCCTCTTAGTGCCATGCAAACATTTATTTCCCTTCCCTTCAGCCAGGAAGGAGACACATTGTGTGTCTGATTCTCGGTCCAGAGGAACTCTCTATGCCCTTCAGTGAAGTTATTGTGAACTTACTTTGACCTAATTGAATAGTCACTAAAATCAAAATCCAGCTCTACATCTCTGACAAGAGATGGAACAGCTGAACAGGACTAGGCATGAAGGAAACATTCTGCTTTTCTTCGTATTTTCCTCCTTTGGCATCTTCACAATTCTGTCTGAAAGCAGGAGACTCAGGAGTTGGGAATCCTGCTTTTACGTCAAATTGAGGATTCAATACAGAAAAACAACTATTTCACAACAAATTTGAGAGACGCGCAGCTTAGATCTTGGTGTCTCATTTCTTCCGGGTTGTATTAATAAAGGCCCCTATTTTTTTCCTGTCAAGGAAGATATGGAGCAAGATTATGTAAGAATTATAGAAGAGATTTGAATTATTTTAATACTATTTTTCTTTTGAAACAGGAGGAAACTATGAAATGTTTCCTACCTTTTAAGTAATTTTTTATATGTCATTTATTATTCTTGTGATAAACGGTTAAAAACTTACTTAGATAAAATATCAGGCTAAGCGAAGTTAGCTATGGTGAATCTTTCAGTTGCAGATCAAGATTTGTTGTAACTAGCCTGCATTTTCTTTGCACACTTTAAAAGACTTACATCAGTTCCAGAATTCCTTCATCTAAGAATGCACATATGTACAGACTAACATATCTTCTTTGGAGGGCTTTTCCTCTGTTGGAAATGGTACAGTTGTGGTCCTTTTGGAAGTCTGGAACCTAGTGGAACACTTAAAAATGCTCAAGAGATGTAGATACTTAAAAGCTCAGTAGTAGGTGCCTTCATGCATCTTCAGTTATGTTTAAACTTTTTTTAAACATCTGAGTCAGTTTTCAGATGTTTTCATAAAGTTTTGCTTTGCAGCCATTTTTCATGGTTTTGGTGTTTTGCTTCTATCAGTTAGAAATTAATTTAATGAACGCATCAATACATAAATTAGTCTAAATATAAGTCAGAATCTAAGCCTTATGTCCCACAAACACTGGTTCTTATATCATCTGTGCATGGGTTTTATTCTCATCTTTTACAAGGTGCAGTAGAAG
The DNA here is from genome assembly GCA_013400235.1 of Oriolus oriolus. Classification (NCBI taxonomy): domain Eukaryota; kingdom Metazoa; phylum Chordata; class Aves; order Passeriformes; family Corvidae; genus Oriolus; species Oriolus oriolus. Next base: position 202,892 of record VXBT01008848.1, on the reverse strand, counting down.
GAACAAGCACACAAAATGTACAGTTACTCAGACAGAGTACCTCAACTGTGTGCATCGCTAGAGAGGAAGTTGTTTGGGAGTGTGTCTGTCACCATTATCACCTGCTGTAATTAACAGCATGCTAAGAGCTATAAGCAACCTGAGAAGTTTGATTGCATCACACATTAAGGAAGGACAGCTAAAGGTTTTTTTAAATAAAAAAAATTACAAATGGTCGCCAAAGAAATAACTTTAGATATGGTTCTCTGTTCTGTATGTTCAATAAAAATCCTACATGAGTAGTGAAGGTGATTTGACAAGAAGAGCCATTACAAGCGATAAATAAAATAAAAGAAATCAAGTGAATCACTGATAAGATTAATTTGAACATATATGGTTTGATTTGATCATGCTCAGTGTTTCTGGTTCTTTGTGATTATAAGGTCTGATTTCCCAGCTTTATACTCTTGATTTATGCCAGAGAATGAGGTATACCATTGATTTCAGACTTCCTGTTTTAATGCAATGCTAAACTATGGGTTGCATCCCATTACATTTCTGATTCCCAAAATTAAAAGTGTGTTTGAGAAGCAGAGTAGGGGAGAGAGAGAGTGCAAAGGAGAGAGAAGACAGGAGTGAGGTGAACTGCCCAGCTGTCTCTAGCAGGAGCTCTGTCTAATGCTGGGAAGCAATACAGAACAGCAGTGTTCCCACTTCTCTTTTTCATTTGTGAATGTTTGCCAGAGATTACTATCACACTACTTCTCATCAGAGCTGGAGTTCTAGTTTATCAAAGTGTCAGTACGAAGACTAACACTAGGGAAGATTTGCTGCAATGTGGCTGGAATATGAGCCCTGGTCTGACAGCTACAACATAGAATCAAACTCATCTCTGTAGCTGAAATGTTTTGTAAAAATTATTGGGCAGGAAGGGACAGCTTTTACAGGTACTTAAGCCTGAAATTGTTTATGGTGGAGTGTACTATTATAGTTTTTAAAGCATTTGCATGTCTGGTACTGTTATTTTACTGGGAAGGAGGCATACAGGAATTTTGTAAAACCATAGTGATTTTTGTTTCCTATGCTACTGCACACCTAACAATACAAAGTATGTGCGATTTCTCAGTGGTGGGGGTTTCACACAATAGGAGGTGCCACACCTCTCAGGAGGCTCCAAACTTTGTCCTCAGAGCCTACACTCACAGTCACAAGGGAAGTGCCATCTGGGCTTATAATAGTGCTTCACCCCCGTTCTGTTTTTCAGTGGTTCTAATCAACAAGGAATTACTCACAAATATTATAGATTTTTAAATTATGATACATACAGCAAATATGAGTGCACATAATCACTCTTTTTAGAAATGGAACTCATTTAACAATATAGTCTGCACCAATAAACTCTGGGTGTTCCTTACCCCAATCTTAATTATATTTGAACTTTAAAAAGCTCTCAGACTATTTGCAATCTTTTATATGTTTAGTGTATTGATGGTACAAAAATGCAAAGCTCATGGCTCAGAGTAGGGGACAAAAGGGAGGCAGTGAGATGAGGGCTGGAAATACCAAAGAGCTGACATCCATCACAGTATCAATGGTAGCCCATTGTATCAATGGTAGCTGTATGGACACCTGCAGTGAACTGTTTGGCAGCCTAACCCCAAACCAGGACGACAGAAGGCTGTCACAGAGTCTGAAATGCTTTCTTACAGACCCCAAGTCTCATTACGTAGTTCTGAATCACAGTATCATTTCCACTCAAATCCCCTGGCCTTGCAGAACAAAGCTGAAGAGTCTGGGATTGTAATTCCCAAAAACACACTAATGCACTCATGCACTTCTCCTGGGATCAAATCTTCCCCTAAGTCATAAACCCTTGCTGCATGCTCTGCTGACTAACTAAAACTTTATCTATGCCTATAAATGGATCCTTTATGTCAGCAAAGTTTTTACTATACACAATTTTTCTTCAATATGTGTTTGGTTAGTGGAACTAGAGTAAATATTTTGTAGGATGATAGTAGTAAAACTGAATGGCAAGCAAATACCTTTATTGATCTCGGACTTGCTGACTAGACATCCTAATGGCAGGCACACGGGGAACTCGTCAGTGGGTGACTGGTCACTGTTCACTGTGAAGCATTGTACTGGTACCCAAATCCTGGGCCTGAAGTGCTTATGCAGAGAAGACACTGTCCACTGGAAATCTGTGGGAGACTTGCCCAGGTAAAAGTTGATGGAAGGGTCCCAAAGAGCAGCCATCTACAGGGGAACTCATGGGTTAAGGTCACTGCTGACTTTCTATGGGAGATGAGTCGAGGACCTTCTGCCAGGAGAGCTTTCCTGGATCTAGCCTGACTCAGGCTCTGGTGTTGTTGATAGTCGTAGTGGGCAGCCTCTGTGGTGAAGAATTACAAGGACATCTTTGAAGGGGTGTAATTTTTGGGATCTAAAGAAATAAAAGGCAAACCACACATGTTTAAGAGAGTTTCTTTATACTGCCACTGAAGCGATGTAAACATGAATTGAAGTAATGTTTTTGTTTGTTTTTCTGTGGCTCTGGAGCTTGTATCAAATCTCTACAGTTACTTATTTTTATTTTGTTTTAGAAGTATCTTAAAATATTCAGTGTTCATGGAATATTTTCCCCAGAACAAAGACTGCTCTGAAGGATAATATCAAATACTAAAAGGTTGCATGATCCAAATTTGTCGGTTTTAGAAGAAAGGCACTTCCTCCTTTTTTGAAAGCTCCTGAATTATTATGAGCTCCTTTCTGTAACAACTCTTTGCTTCTAGCAGAAGTATTCTGAATAACCAAAAAAGTAGAAAAAAAAAGTAGCTAGAGAACAACCTTCTACCAGGTCTGTTTTTAAAACTGAACTTTGCTTTCTTCTTCAGAGTTGTGACCAGACATTTATTGCTAAACTGAGGTGTTTCATCAAAAGTCTGAGTAATATGGTGATATACATGTGACCCAAAAGTGTATATTGGATATTGAAAGCTTACCCATGTAATCAAGGACCCCGAGACAGGAGCACTGTGCACTATGAGTGCTATGTGTAGGTAATGCCATGTTGAAAGAAGCTGCACTCATACAGGCCATTTATTACTATTTTTTGTTATTCCTTTTAAAATTGATTCACAGACATTAGAATGAGACAAAAATATGGTTTGTATAAATGAATATATGTCACCATGCAAATTCACTGGTTCACTCTCTAGGTTGCAAGAGATTGTCAAAACTTCAGCTTAGTTGGAAGATGCTGTTTAATAGATTAGTTATTAGGTCTATTTCAGCTTTGTCCAAGGGTGAGAATCTGGCTTTAAATACATTTCATTTATTTAATGAAAGCCTCTGTTGAATTATTCTGTGTTTATTGCTGTGTAAATACATTTCTGTTATTTTTCAACCGAATAGCTTTTCTAAATTTCTGCTATTTCACTTCTGGTCATTTTGAACGTAGAGGATTTTGTTTTTGGGGGGGATGAGGTTTTGTAGAAGTGTTCTTTGAAAACATGCTGTGTGCAATTCGCTGATGGCCCCCTTCAGCGCGCCGTGCTGCTGCCTGCTGCGCACCCTGCGGGTCACCTACAGTCAGGTGCTAGAAAAAACACTCCTGTTTTGTCTCTCTGCCCCATATGTTTCCGCTCCATCCTTCATATGAAATCTAGGCTGAAAAGTGACTTAATTCAATTCACTGTTTTGCCAGAGTTTTAGTTGTTTCGTGCTTAGGTCTTGCTTTAGTTGAGTCAGACACCTGCTAAAGCAGTAAGCTGGCCCAACTCACCCTACAGCCACTGAGCTAGTGGGCTGAATGTGAGTAATGAGGGACAGAGCATACAGATAAGGTGTGACACAAAATAAGTAGTCTCAGTGACTGTTCTTTACTCTTGATATGAGCCGTGTCTGTGCCAAAGTCCACTGCTCCATGGCGCTTGTGCCAGCTGCATGTACGCTGCCTGCAGCAGCAGGTGTGTGTTGCATGGATTTAGAGCTCAGAATCTTCCCCACCCGTGCCTGAGTCGTCCCTCTTGGCAAGCCAGGATGGGAGCAGTAAGAGAGCTTTGGCTTAAGCCTGTGAGATGATATTGTCACATTCTGAATTCCAGAATCTGCAGCCATTTCTGTGAGGTCGGGCTGCCCAGCTGTAGCACCACACCACAAGGGGCTGGCAGAGCACGGCGCTGTCACACAGCCCGTGGTGGGTAACCCTTGGCAGCAAGGGAGGCAGCGTCCCTCTCACCACAGATCCAAGCTCTGGGCATCTGTCCTGTCCACAGTGTGGTGACAGAAACACACTGTCCTGATCTGCGTTTTCTTTCTGTGAAAGAAAATGTGTAAAATAGGACTGAAGAGATACATACAATCTTTCACAGACCTTTATTTTAACTGAGGAATTTAATCTTATGTAAATAGACTGCATTTGAGTAAAACAATGCAAATATGTATATTAATGTAATTAGAAGACACTTATCTGCCTGAAGGACCTTTTAATGATTTTATTGTTATTTTTTTTTCCCTGGAATGAAGAAAAGTTTATTGAATAGAGTCCTCTGAAGTCTCTGGGATGTGTATTCTATGTATCTTCTGCATGTAAATTCACACATATTTTGGAATGTAAATACAGCTGCACTCTATATGGGGGGGGCATTAGAATCTAATAAAAACCACAATAACAAAAAGTGTTCATATGAATAAAAGAAGTGTTGTGGTTATACAGCAAAGAGAGTAAAAATGTATATGAAATTAGGGAACTGGAAATACACATTATTTTTTATCATCACTAGAAAAATACCTGGTAGCAGTCAGTGGGGGTAGTTGGTTACCATTGTCATTAGTCTGAGTATTACCCAAAGAGACAGGTGACTAGAAATAAAATACAGCAAATATTTTTAGAAGAAAAGAGCAAATCACTGTGCAGTTGCTTCTTTATCATGCAGAACATGAGATGCATATTAGTCATAATAAGTGTTGTGCTGAGGGAGTAGATGTTTTAAAAGCTTTCTTCCTCTTCTGGAAACATCTTGAATAAAGAGCTTCGGAAGAATCCCTAGAAGAGAACAAACTATCATGTTTATTAAGAAATCCATCCTATTGATGGATTATTTGGGAGGGTACTAAAAATTTCCCAAGGGAAATATCTATGACTTTTACAATCAACACTTGGAGCAAATTTTTTTTATAAAGTCATAGAAATCCATTTAAATTGAAAATACTTTGTATCAAACTTTCTAATGTGACCAAAGATTTAAATCCAACCAGTAACAGTGAACATAATGATAAAATTAAGCATGTGGTAAAGAAAAAATAATCTGTACAGGTAGTCTGGCTCTAAGTTCAACGTTGCTTTAATATTTAAATCTGTGAGAGTTTATTTCAGTAGAAAAGAATCAAATGCTGTATCTAAAAACCAAAATGCTTTCCTTAGAAGAATGAAAATTAATGCCCTGAATCTACAATACCCTGTCCAAAGGGTTGGTCTCTCCTCTGCATTTCATTTTCATGCTGCCTTGTATTACAACAAAAGTTCTGGAAATGCAATCAGAATGATGTTGCTAAGGAAGAGTCTGCAAGCAGAAGCTAAGGGGGTTTCTGTCTTTGAAATAGAAAACATGAGAAAACTCAGAAGGTTTTCAGGGAAAAGGTAGGAATCAAGCAGGTCAGTGAATCCAGCATTTAACTTTTCTGGACGATTCCTGCACCAGCCATTGCTCATCTTTTATTTAGTTTCTGACCTCTAGCCCCTCTCTGAACCCGCTCTTTCTGTCAAATTTTTTTCTCTCTGATACAGCCAACTTCAAGGAAATTTCAAGATCATCCTCAAGAGTTTACTGTGTCAATTGCCAGCTATTTAGAGCTAGCCTACAAAAAGTGCTACTTATACTGTTATAAATATGTTACCTGATTATAACTGTATCTGAAGAACCAACCCCCCCAACCATAACTGTTGCTAACTGGAATGTCATACAGCTGAGCCATATCAGTTTTTGGAATGTGCAGAAAATTATTCATATCCTTTTTTAAAAAAACTTTGGTGAAAATTAGTAATGACGAACTTGAAAGAGGTACGATTTTGTTCCATACTTTTCTTAACTTCAAAGCCACACCTGTAAGACATGTTACAAGTTTGTTTCCAGTATCTTTACAGTGAACATATCTTACACGCATATTATGAGCTCACAAGCCTGAAAAGCAAACTTCAGTTTATAAATTCAGTGTGCTCTACCTGTATGCTAGTGAAAAAATATAAAAGAATATTCAATTCAGCAATACGATAGACATATCCTTTGTACTCATCCCAGGGAGGATATACACAATATAAAAGATTTATATGGATTGGTTTCACATAATACCATGATTTCCTTGGTCTTGTGTTTTTGTTACCTCGTGTATACAGCATCAGCAGAGACTAGAGATTTGTTTCTATCTGGAGCTCTGCTACAGCTGTGCCTATCATGTAGACAAGAAATTAACATGGCTTTCTTCAAACAAAATACAATTTTTCTTAAGGTCTTTCTGGTTCCAATTGTGACTGAACAGCATTCTGCTACAGGTTTCTGTGTTATTTCACTTCAAGCTAACATTTCATTACCTTTGCCAGTTCTTTCTGGCAAATACAAATCATTCCCATGATGAAGAATGAGAGTGGAAAAGGAAACTAATCTGTCCTTCCTCAGCATCAGACGTGCTCTCTTCCTACTGTCCAGCTGACATCCAGAACCTAAAGCCCAGTTTGGACAGGTATCAGCAGGCACACGGCAAGAGATAGGCAAGTCTGACCTGAAGTTTGTGGTCAGATTTTTTTTTGCATTCACAGTGCTACATTTTTAGCAGAAATATTTTTTCATTTTTCCAAATGACCTCCGTGATGCTCCTTGTATGCTTCCTCTCTAGACTCTTCACCATCTTTGTACCCCCCATTTAGATGCTCTCTAATATCCTTCTTACCCTATCCTATCTAATGTCCTTCTTATACTGTGGCGCCCAAAACTCGACACAATATTCAAGGTGAGGCCACCCCAGTGCAGAGCAGAGCGGGACAATCCCCTCCCTTGCCCTGCTGGCAGTGCTGTGCCTGATGCCCCCAGGACATGGGTGGCCCTCCTGGCTGCCACCACTGCTGATTCATATTCAACTTGCCACCGGCCAGGACCCCCCAGATCCCTTTCCGTGGAGCCTCTCTTTTCCCAGTCTGTACATGCTTTCAGGATTGCTCCATCCCAGGTGCAGAATCCAGCACTCGCCCTTGTTAAATTTCATAAAGTTGGTTATTCCCCAGCCCTCTGATTTGTTTAGATCTCACTGCAGAGACCCCCTGCCTTCGAGGGAGCCAACAGTTCCTCCCAACTTTGTGTCATCAGCAAACTTAGTATACCTTTGAGTCCTGCGTCCAGTTAGTTTATGAAGACAGTGTTGGAAGGCATTTCTTTCTCAAGGGACATAGACCTTCCCAGGCATCTGCAAGTGACTTGTACACACAACCTTCCTTCCCCTTTCTATACCAGCCTGGATTAGCTGCCATGGCAGCATGTTCAAGTTGTTCTACGCAACCGCTGAAAGCAAACACACCATTCAGATTGGTAAACAATTGCCTGGCAGGGCTCTGTTATGATTACATGGTGTGATCTGGCTCTGATGAGGCCCTCCCCACCCTAAGTAGACAATCTCTCAGGCACCTCCCCCTTCTTCTGGCTGTGGCTCACTTCATGGGCTTGTTGAGGCACAAGTCAGTATCCTTCCCCCTGAGGATTTTCTACTCACGATTTTCGTCACATTCTGGTCACTTCTCCTCTGCACTGACAGCTTGATAGTTAAACAAGGTATGGCTCAGCACAATATCAAATAACTCTAGGAAGGAAAAAGGGTTTTCCTGCCACCCATTGGGAAAGCAGGACAAACTGGCAACTGCTGCATTCTTTCTGTGGAAAGCATTTCTTTATGCATTCCCTTTCAGGCAAAGGGACAACAGCAGGGTTATGTGCCAGGCTTAGATAAGGGCTTATGTCCCACTCACTTCTCTCCTAGCTCCTCATGCTGCCAGGTCCTTGGTAAAGCACTCCATTAATACACAAATATGTATCCTCTGAGAATAAGGAAGTTTGGGAAGGCAGTGTTGTTGGTAACTTGGTGTGTGGACCCTGACTGACTAGTTAGGGTCATATGGTCCATAGTCCAAGAATTGTACTCTCTGTAGGGCAGGCAGGTAACATGAAATCAGGAATATCTCTCTGCTGTCATGAAAGGAGCGTCACCCTACGTGTGGTGAAAAGGAGAAGAATACCTGGGCAGGAGAAGGTGAACTTGATTAGTATATCTGCTCATGGCACTTGAGCCACTTGAAAGTGAGAAAACACTGAAGCACCCTGTGCAGACATCCTGTACCAGCTTGCTAACTTGGCTGTAGTGTACCTTTTAAAGTGGTAAAATGTGACAGTATGTTCCTCAGTTTTGGTGAAGAAGGGAAGTTTAAGCCTTGTCCAGGCTCAGCACTGGAACAAAGATTTCTGGCCGTGGCCAGGCTGGAGTGCTGTGTGGTTGATGCTATCTTTTTTTGTTCATGCCTGGCCCTCTGCAAAGGTGAGACTATTTTGGTCTATACCTAAAGCCTGGTATACAGAGAGGCAGGTCTGCTCTTCTCCTGTGCGTGGTTATGGATCAGGTAGGGAATGCTGGATCTCTCCCCTTTGCCTAGACATCTGATGGAGACGGAGGATGGCCCTAAAGTGGGTTTGCTGCCCCTCAGTTTCAGGATGGAGCCTGAAAGACGGCAAAAAAAGCACACTGGGGTGACTGCAGGGGATATCTGTCAGGAAAATACCAAATAACAAAGTTTGGCAAGAAGGAGTGCTTGTGTTGGGTATACTTTGCCAGGGACAAACTGTCTGCACACCTTAGGAGCAGGAACACTGAAGGAGCTTTGTGTGCCACTCTGAAAGAGGCATGAAATACAGGGTGGATCAGCATGGAGGTGTTGCAGTCATAAACAATGCAGGTAATGGCGTCAAAGGAATGACCAAGAGCTGCACTTTGCTTCAATAACACAAAAATACATGTTACTTTTCATGCCCTGCATATGCTAATGAAGTAAAAACTTGTACACGCTTTTTATGTATGACTAGTCACTAAAATTCCACCTAAAAATGAAATTACATCAATTGTAACTTTACGTTTTCTCCTCCCTTGAAGGAAACAATATAAATATAGCTTCAGTGAGGAAGGGGATCAGAGGGGGCTCCACCATTGTATCCTGGGACAGTCGATGGGCAGTACCAATCTCCTTTCCCATAGGGACGCCTATACCCATTGGCTAGAACCTGAACACTTGGCTGTGCCGAGTGCTTCTTCAGGGAATTCAGAAAGCAAGCTTGTGTTTGTGGTCAAACTTGCAGTGCTATATAGTCATCTTGCAATTTAATGTATTTGTTGCTGGCCGTATTATTTATATTTCGTGTATTCGTGCCCACTTCTGAGGATAGTATATCACCATGACAAGTAAGAACCTGCATTTCTGTTGCTCAATAAACCACACTATTTTGCACCTGGCTGAGAGAGATACTGAATGTGACTGGACTTCTAGTCTGGCTGTGAGAATTCTTTGGGCGCAACCAGGTTTCGAGTGGATTGCATTATTTGTGAATCCCTAATCGTGGCTGTTTTTATTGAACATGACCAGACTTACAGTGCCGCTCTGGCTCTGCAGTTCTGTTGCTTAGTGGTGAATTGGCTATCGCTCAGAATCTAAGCCCAGTGACCCCCAGCCACTCTGACACTGAGGACCAGCTGGAATGCAAGGAGGTTTATTTTCTGTCAAATCTTCTTCCTCTTAACAAAAAAGAAAAGTTATCCTTACTCTTAACACAACGTCTGTGGCAGCAGAGTTTACTGAACCTTGCATAGTATAAAAGCTTGTGTTTGGCGATTGCAAAGACCTGTGGGATAGTTCATGGTGCTCCTTCCAAAGCACAAGATGGACATCATTATGGGCTTTGCCAAGGCCACGGCACTGGACTGGGTCTGGCAAATGATATGTGCATCTGTGTTAAAAGAGATAGAATGGGCACAGCCAGAGTAATCAGTTTAATTAAATGCTTTGTATCTATAATTTGTCTGATTTTAGAGCATATTAAATTGAAATTAAACTTACAGTACATTATTGCAGGAAGATATTCTCTTTCCTTTATGTCCCATTATAGCTGTGATTAATATATTCAGAAGTATACATTACACTGTCACAATAATGAACAAAGCTAAATGAATATAAATATCTGCAGTAAAATACAATGAAGTCCTGTGGTGCAATGGTAATGTTAGTCATTTTTGCATGAATAAATTGAAGTAGAGTGTGAAATTCCCTAACTCTGCTGTGAAGCAAAGTCTCCAGCTGGCATGGACTGTCAAGTCTTTGCAGGACTAGTCTGTTGTAAATATTCATTGTTACTAATTTAATACTTAGTCACAAAATAAACCTTTTATTCTTCTGGGTGATTCCGTATCTGCGCTGTGTTCCATTTTCATTCTTTTCTGGAAATGAAAGCTTGAGATATGATTCTGACTGTGAACTTTGGATGTTAAAATAACAGAGAAACACTTTCTCTAGTCTTGTACAACAACTGATTCAGCACTTGTGTCTGATTGCTGAGAATCTTTAGATGTTGAATTGTATTGGCCAGATTCATTGATTTTTTAAGACCAGAGAACAGTATTATTTAGTTTCAGCTCCTTTCATAGCACAGACATCATATCAAATATCAAATGAATTGATTATTAAAATAAAAACATCAGCAACCTGTAATCACTATTCCCTTGATTACTTGAGAATTCTCTTAATTACTAAACTAAGGGGTCCCTTACTATGCAAGTCTTCTCCAGCGCAAACAAATAGAGAGTGTAAACAAGACAGCTCTTATTCTGATGGAGAAATAAAGAGTATAGGGCAAGACAGGCTTTTCAAACTTTTGTCCAAGCTTGCAATGCATTTCTAAAGTCTTTCTGATTTAAAATGCAGATTCTGAACAGGTATATAGATTTTCTAGTACTTTCATTACAAACATGAGTTCAGATGTGCTAGCAATGTTGTTATACTGATGTGTATTTGTAAAATTGGAGAGTCATGTAGTTTGGAAGGGATGTCTAGACCTTGTCTGGAACAACATCCTGCTTAAAGCAGGGTCACCTAGAGTGGATAATTGAGGTTATTCCCGGCCTGTACAAAGATTACCTTAAACCAGTGCACTGAAACTTGTGTTCAGACATTATTTGCTACGAACCTTGATCCTTTTTCTAAGTCACCTCTTCACAGGTAAGGAAGTCCTGACTTAAAGAAGAATTGTCTAGGTCTGTTGACCTTTCGGATGCAATCTCCACATCTTCCTGACAGATTCCCAGTGCATGTTAAAATGGCATAAAGTATCTCCAAAGCAATTCTAAATGTGCTATTAAGGGTACCTTTGGCGTGAAGGAATCCTGAGGTGCCCCAAAGGCAACTTTGTACTTCTCTTTGCTATCTTGCCACGGGGACTTGTCAAGATTACTTTGGGGATGGAAGAGTAAACCAGGCGTGTCATACACTCCATGATCAGTTGCAAGATCTCTAGTTTTTCCTGCTTTTGTGGGAGAATTCTTGCTTGTGTTGGGGCTTGCTTTGACCTCAGGTAGTTTCAGGAAGAAGGGGAAGCCATTGGTTGCTGCCTTCCAGGGAGAGCCTGGAACAAGGCCAGAAAGTCTCCTTAGCCTGGTGAACTGTGCACCTTGAGATCCCCTTCAATCCAGGCTTAGACTGAAGAATTCAACATGACAAATATTGCTGTGACAGTAGGTCATGGACAGAGCCCTACTGCCAGGCTATGGGGCCGCACAAAGAAATTCTTTGAACCTAAAAATACCCAGTTACCTGAGTCCTAGGTGAAATGCTCTCTAAAGCAGCAACTGAGCATTTTGTACTGCTAGGAGGCTTTAACAATTCTTGAATAAAAACCGTAAGTAGGAGCAAAAAAAGGTTACATTTCTACATCATGGCTGAAAAGTCCTCATACAAAAGGAATATGCACATTCTTCTAGGAATCTGGAGACTGTAGAAAATGTTTCTTACTATTTACCTGGCAGATTATCAGGAGGAGATAGTAAGTTCCTGTGCTAACCACTTTTTTGACACATGAAAGGACATTGTCCTACTTAGAGTTCAAAGAAGGTTTCAGTTAAGTGTTTTGCTCTTTTCTGTGTACTTCTGGGCTGCCGTCTTGAGCAGGTTATGCTTGAGCCAGTTTTTTTTTTTTTTTTCTTTTTTGAGACATTCACTACTTCTATTTTTGAAAACAAAGCTGTGAAAACTATGTCAATGTCAAATACTGGGTAAAACTTGCTAGAAGTGATGGTATCAGAATGTGGTTTTGCAGGCTGTATAATTTTTGGAGGTGATAAAAAACAAAAATAAGAATTCCTTTTGTGATATGTTAATTCTTTATAAATATAGCTTTTCTTTGTTCAGCATAGATCCTTGAAGGACTTCAGCAACCCCACTAGAAACCTGATTTTATTAGTATTTTAGAAGAAATACTTGTTGAAAAATCTTTAAAATTTGTTTGGAGAACTTTAGAACATAGCTTTACTTTACCAAGCCATGGTAATGTCTGATCTTTTAAAATGAGATGAAAATTTTGCCCAAATTGAGTAAATGTTATGACAGGGATGGTCTCATGGTCATTTGCAAGCTGATGTCTGATGATACTGTTAAAATACTTAACATGTAGCTTGAAGTCATTGCTCCTTTGTAGTATATGGATTTATCCATGAATTTAATAGTTCTGGTCCTGAGACCTGGATTACAATCAGAGGGTTTTGGTCTATGTTGAGGTCAGTGCAACTACTGTTTTCATTTTCAGGAAAATGGAAGTTTAATTTACAGCAAAAGCAGGTTTCTTTACATTACTTTGTATTGACATTCCCTAGTACCACTTCTGCAGTTTCTGCTGACCCTGCCAACATATTAAAGAGTGCCAAGCAGTCAGAGGACCCTCGGTGTATGGGGATGAACTGAGGAAACCTTTACAGTCAAGCAGTTCTTCAGGACTGTATTTCTCCCACCTGTCCATTAATTTATTTCCAAAATGTACCATATACAAAAACCCTTACTATTTTCAAGGTATATCAAAAGTGACATCAACTCACTTAAAAATCTTAATTGTGGGGAGAAGCAAGAGATTTTGAACAGCTAAACTACCTCACTTTAAAATCCCAGCAATAAGAAATATAAATTAACGCCTTGCCTTATCTCTGAATAATTTAAAATGTTACTTGTGCCACTGTCAGAATGGCTTACTGATCAGAATAATGCACCATTTCGAGTCCTGAAGAAGTGCTAGTGAGTTTTTGCAGCAATTCTCAGGCTGGCTGTGTCTATATCTGGGCTTACACCTTCTAATGCCAGGCCTGGACCTAATTCTTCAATCTCAGGAAGTATGTATTGGAGAATTTAAATCAGAAAATGGGGAAGAGAGTTTAAAAGCTTGTGTTTCAAAGAAATAAAATGAAAATTGGATATCTGTATCAAGGTAGTGCTTTGTTTGTAGTATGAAGAGTCAAGGAATCTGAATGAGAAGAAATGGAATGAGAATGCTCAGTTTGATCACAGCATAAAAATAAACAAGTAGTCTGAACTGAATTAAACTACAGATATTTAGATTAAAATGTAAAAGACTGTAAGAACAGTATATACATTACTGAAATGTCCTAAGTTCATTGTGCTTCAAAACACACCACAGATTTACATTCTTCTGGAAGGTTTATTAAAAATGCAGTTTTTAAAGAAGAATTAAGAAGATGACTATGGTATTTTTGAAAACTAACAAGAACCAAGGAGAAACTTTACCTGACACAGGAGAACGTGCAGCAAACACTTCACAGAATCACAGAATATGCTGAGTTGGAAGGGACCCACAATGATCGCCAACTCCAACTCCTAGCCCTGCACAGGACACCCCAAGAGTCATTCCATGTGTGTGAGAACATTGTCCACGTGCCTCTTGAACTCTGTCAGGCTGGTGCTGTGACCACTGTCCTGGGGAGCCTGTTCAAGTGCCCAAACACCCTTTGGGTGAAGAACATTTCCCTAAAATCCAACCTAGAACTCTCCTGACGCAACTCCAGGTCATTCCCTCAGGTCCTGTCACTGGTCACCAGAGAGAAGAGATCAGTGCCCACCCCGCCTCTTCCCCTCACAAGGAACTTGTAACTGCAGTGAGGTGTCCCCTCAGTCTCCTCTTCTCCAAACTGACCTCAGCTGCTCCTCCTACAGCTTGCCCTCCAGGCCCTTCACCATCTTCACTGCCCTCCTTTGGATGTTCTCTAACAGCTTAGTGTCTTTCTCACATTGCAGTGACCAAAATTGCACACAATATTCAAGGTGAGGCTGCACCAGTGCAGAGCAGAGTGGAACAATCACCTCCTTTGACTGGCTAGACAGATTACATTTATTTAAATGATGGATAAACTGGAATATTACTGACTTAACTTCTCAAGTTACTGTTGAATCTTGTAGCTTTGGAAATTAAAATAATTCCTGGTGATTTTCTTATTGGTTTACTCAGAAGCATGATTGTTATATTAGACACAAAATTTTTATAAGATTTCTGAAAACTGCAATAGAGAAATATTCTCACATCAGCTATAAGAGCAAATGAAAGGAAATACAGAAACCACTCAAACAAACAAACAAACAAACAAACAAAAACCACACAAAAAAAGCAACTATCCAAAAAAAGAACCAACCAAAAAGAATACTAACCAATGGTAAATCTATATGCCAGGAAATAAATTTTCCTATAATCGCCCAAAGGCAACCATTTATAAATTTCGTAGAATCATATAATATTCGGGTTGTAAGGGACCTTTGAAGGTTTTCTAGTCCAAAACCACGCAATAAGCAGGGACATTTTTAACCAGACTAGATTGCTTGGAGTCCCATTCAAGCTGACCTCGAAGGTTTCCAGCGATGAGACATCCAACACCACTCTGGGCACCCTGTTCCAGTGTTTCACCACCCTCATTGTAAATATTTCTTCCTTGCAACTACTCCGAATCTACCTTCTTTTGGTTTAAAACTATTACCCCTTGTCCTATCAGAACAGACCCTGCTAAAAAGTGTGCCCTCAATTTTTTGGAAGTTACAACCAAACCACTGCAAATTATTTTAGAGTAAATTCATTACTGGCTTTTCTTTATTCAGATTGTCCATTTCAAATAGTTAAATAAATTCACAATGCAATCTACAGTTCACAGCTACCAAACTGAAATTAGATCACATCACAAAGTAGGCATCTTCTTTTGTTAGAAAATGGAACCAGAAAGTACAACTTTTTGTATTTTAGGGGCCTCTATGTATTATTTACTATAGATTTCATGTGAAAATAGAAACTTAAAACATTCTTCTACATATGGCATATCCTAATAAAGTCACTTTATCTACCTACTAGATCAGTAAGTGTCTACCTGGAATTGAAGTGCATGTCGGAAAAACTAAAGCTCAGAAAAATAATGATGGATGTTATTTCTTTTAATGTAATTTTCTCTTAACCATCACATGGGGAGAAGCTGTGGCCCTGTAGTCACTGAAATACATGCTCCACATATTCAAACTTTACGTGTTGAACTTGGCTCAAAAGACTAACTAACATGTAGAAAGTTAGCATATAGGGATGTTCACATCCATTATCTTAAAGAAAAACAATGATAGCAAGAGTACTGTGCATTTTTTCTGATGGTTTCTAGATCTTTTACAGATCTGGAATTATGAAGCATAACAATAACCTGAGAGATTGCATTACAATTTGTTTGTGGATCTGAGCTGAAAATTTGAGCTGTAAAAATGAAGAAGTATTTATAGTAAAAGGCAGAAGTACCTATAAATTAGGTGCACAGATGTAAGTTTAAGGCACCTGGTGCTAAGAATAGGATTCAAAACCAGGCTAGATGCTCAGGTTCCCCTTAGCAATTCACGGAGCTTTACTATTCAAAGCACCATCTGGTGAATGGAAAGTGATGTAAAGATGCCCAAAGGAAATTCGGGAAGCCACATTGGAGATGGCTGTGCCTCTTAGTTCAAAGAGCTGAGTGTTGTGGAAAGTCATCTAGGAAAACAGAGAAGTGGATATGTTCACTGTTGTCTTCACCTTTTCTCCTCAGATGGTGAAAATTCAAACTTCTTTTATTACCATAGAAAGACCAAACCATAGACAGAAGGAAGATGTTTCCATTGAAGCCGTGCCACTGGGCAGAACGGAAGGAAAGATTCACATGATTACTAAGAGAGTTAAGAAGGGCCTGACACTGTAGTTGGAACACTAGCTGTATTGGAGGATGCTAAAATGCTGGTCTTCCTATCCATCTTATGTTAGACAATTGCTAGAGAAAAATAAAAGGACTGAAATAGTTTAAAGCGGGGGGCCAGGACTCCTTACTCCTAAGGAAATTCCCTGGCCAAAACAACACAGTGACCTGACAACAGTTGGTTGGGAAGGGTTTTCTGATGTGTTTGTCTCTTGCTTTGTATATGTACTCGTACTTTTTGAATCTGGCCCTAAGCAATTGTTGATTCCACACAGCAATTTAACAGCAAAACTAATCCATGCTTCCATCCCACGACCAGAAACTGTAACTCCTGCAGAGCACGCTTGAAAGAAATTTTAAAAGCCTGAGGCAGATTCAGCAATTCATGTGATGTACAAAGGTGCAAATACCAGAGAATCTGGTTACCTCTCCTGGTGGAGAAAGGGTTTTTGACAGCAGAAAAGGAGCTGTTTTTTTCCTTTGTTGGCCACAATGGGTTGCGCACCCCAATGTAAGGAGGGGAAACCTTGTAAGTACCTGGCAAAGAGTCCTTCCTCTATCTGTATTCTAGATGTAGGTCTGGCTTAGCTCTGCTGGGGATGATTTGCCACACACTGCTTGCATCTTATTATATTAATGAATCATACATGTGCATCATGGGAGAAATTTGGATCCTAGTGGAGATATTGGCAAACATCCCACTGACTAAACAGCAGACTTAGTTGAACCCAGTGAAGACTGAGGACACTAATGGATTCCTGTAGTGTATTTCTCAGCAAAAATGGCCTGCCCTGCTGCTGGCAAGCTTCTGAAACAAGGCAACCATTAGCTGTCCTACCAACTCTTTAAGTCCTTCAGGTAATGCATTTAACTTGAAATAGAAATGAACTGTTACTTTTATTTTTCAGACAAAGCTAAAATGATACTTCTAAAAAAGTGAGAGCAAATGTTCTTTTTTAAAGCAAAGAGCAAAACCAACGAGTCAGTTTTCTGAATGCAGTCTGTGTGATTAATGTGTCTCGAAATACAGACATTTCTATAAAATATTAATCACTTCACTTCTGGACTGTATTAAATTACATTTAGCAGTTTTGAAATTCCTTCCATATACTTTTATGAGCAAATAATATTTATTAAAATTTTTGA
The DNA here is from genome assembly GCA_013400235.1 of Oriolus oriolus. Taxonomy (NCBI): domain Eukaryota; kingdom Metazoa; phylum Chordata; class Aves; order Passeriformes; family Corvidae; genus Oriolus; species Oriolus oriolus. The sequence goes on along the minus strand of VXBT01008848.1, from coordinate 185,447 downwards.
TCCTGTAAACCACTTCCTGCATAATTTTACTCTTTTTGTTAAAAAATCTGATTTGTTTGCCAGGCAAAATAGAAGTCCAAGGAGCTTCCTAGGAGAAGAGATGACTTCTGTGAGCAGGAATTCAAGGAATGTACTTATTTTTCCTTATAGCTATAGTGCACAAAATTTCAGACACATGAATGTTGAAGAGTAACTGATATTTTAAAAAACATTTTGCTTTTTTAACAGGATATCATCATTGTAGCTTCTGTAATTAAAATTATTTACATAGGCAAGTCTATATTAAAGTTATGAATACAGTTTAAATTCTTGATGTATCTCATAGTACCCAGAACGATTGAAATGTGTTTAATTTTCTGTTTTACTAAAAAGAAAAATTCCCCTAATTGCAAAAGTAATGGGGTTCCTATCAGTTGTTTGATATAATAAGGTGTAAAGTTCACAAATTCATCTATCACTTGACATGATTATTTTTGTTTCAGTCTTATTAAGATGAAACTTGGTAAAGAAGAATTAGATTATAAGAAAACAAAATGGCAACAATGATACCTAGTGTTTAATAAACACCGTATTTTCTCTTATTCATGTCTTCAGAGACACAGAGGAGTGCCACACCTCTTTCATGTGCACAGCAGATCCACTGTCAGACAAGGAAGAAGTTGGCAGGCTCATGAATACGCTCAAGGAGGAGAGCAGCTGTTTAGCAACAAAACCTTCCTAGCAGAGCCTTTCAGCCAGTTGCTGGCCCATTTGACGTGGTGCTCGTGAGAGTGTGCGCACGTGTGTGTAACTGGAAAGGCAGGAATGCAGGAAAAAAGCTCACAGTGGAAGCACTGATTGTCATGTTAGCTAGGTAAATATGTAACTTTTATAAGTGGGAAGTATTTTAAGATTTTACGTATGAAAGAATCACTTTCATGCTTTTCTGACACCAGATGAGAAAAATGTCTCTGTTGCTGCTTATTGGGACAATTCCCATAAATGTATATGCACTCAAGTTGTTTCTACTCCGTAGAGTACTTCTCTTGACTGCAGTGTGTAAAATCTGCAGATGGAGAATGGGAAGAATAGGCCTGTTATCTGGAACTGATACCAAAAAAGGGCAAAAGGAGAGAACTGCATATCTATTCAAGGCAATTATCATTTATTATGAAGACATGGCTGTTCCGAATTCTTCACATAGGCTAAAGAGCCACGTACACTTTTGGTGAAAAAATAGAACATTGTGCAGGAACAATGGGTTTCTAGAGGATATATTCCATAGCTGTACTTCTTTGCTGCTGTCCAGGATTCTAAAGCATATTCTTCACACCAAGGATTTAAATCCAAAGGTTTTGCATTTCTTTCTTCAAAATTTGGGCAGAAATTACCTTAAAAAAAGAGATGTGTACACCATAATGTCAAAAATCCTATTACATGAATAAATTTTGATTTGCATTTAAATGTGTTCATATGAATCCATTAACTCATCTTACAATGACAACAAAAGATCTTTTTCCTGTTTATTTTAGGTGGATAATAACTCAAGCTTTTATTTGGAAACACTTCTTAAGACATGTTTGCTTAACTGACTATTTTCATGCATATATGTTTTAATGTATGATGTAAAGTATTTGTCATAGGCATATAGAACTCATTTCAGAGTCATAGCTCAGAATCCATGTTTTAGAAGTTAATGTTTACTGTTTTATTAACTTACTATGAGCTCAGTCTGAACTCTCCTAATGTAGTCTCACCTGACTAAATACTGGATTTGTAACACTGGGCAAAAGAATAGAGATCTGTATTACAATTTTGGTGAAAAAACAGAACACATATGCACAAACAGTAGATTTCCAGAAGAGGTATTTGTTTGCCTTTGTCCAGGATTCTGATACATATACAAAAGAAAAGCCTATTCTGCCTCTCCAACCTTTAAGGCAAGATTCAGCTACTCTTTCCAGCACACTTTTTTCCCAGCTGTCCTTTTACATCCGGGGAGGGAAGACACAAGCACATACAGTCCTATAATTGCAATTTGTCTTGGAACTATTGCAGCTTGGTAGTTGGTGAATATTCTTTATGTGTATTAGATTAGCTGCTTAAGATAATTTCTATATGAGTAAAATACCTTTACAAGGATAGTTGCAATAGTAGAAGTCAGTATGATCAGGTGTGATCACTTTGTAATTGTAATCTATTGCTAAAATGAACATCTTCCCTGCTCCTTCCCTCGGCATTTGCTGCCTTTAAATCTCCTCCGATGTTTGCAATTTGGAGGAATCTTCTCTTCTTGTGATATTAAAAAAACTACAGTCTCTGACAACATGTTATTAGAGAAGGAAAGGTGCTTGCCCTGTAAGAAAGACTGCTGTAAAACACAATGCTTAGTACTGTTTCTTTAGAAATGTAATATTTTAGCATATTTTTCTCGTAACATCTAAACTGTTACTATCTGATAGTACAATAACTTGGTTATTGAAATCACCTTGTTATGCTCAGAATTTGACCAGAAATATTGTAGTCAAATGAAGCAATGTATTATTCATGCTTAGTTAGGTCAGCTGAACACATTTCAACCTCACCGTGTTTGCAATCATTTTGACTAGTGTCATAATATTTTCCATCACCTCTCCCGAGGCACATTTAGCACCTTTTTTTTCCCCCCTTTTTAGAAAAAGAAATTCTCAATTATAGCTGTAAAGCAAACAGGCAGCTGAAACCCAACCATTTCCTAAAGCTCTATTATCCCTGAGGCATCTGAAACAAAAACATATCAATACTAATTACTTAGCAGAAAGCAATCAAGAAAACCTTCTCACTGTCAAATCTCTCTTCTCCCTGTACTCCTATAACCAATGCGCTCCTGAAAGAAAAGCCTGAGCTGTCTGAAAGCACACAGGGAGACATGGTGATAGCAAAAGCAAGCCTCCTTTATGACCTTGACCCCATGAGTCTTTTCTGGTATCTTCTTCTCACAGCCCTCTCCTGGTTCACCTGTGATAAGTGTAATCTCTTCTCAGCAGCTCCCAGTGCTTCAACTCACTGATTTCAACAAGCAAGCAAGCAACAGAAGAGGTGTTGTTCATACAAATCTATCCTCTCCCTCCATCAGGCTAATGCCTGTGCTGAAATGAGGTATCATCAGTAAGTCCATAAGAGCTGGCACCCACGCCTGTGCGGGACTGGCACCCAGCCTCGCAGCAGAATCCTCTGTGGGCTGGAGAGGGTGCTGCGGGCGGGCCTGCTGAGAGGCTCCAGCAAAGGCTGCAGGGTGCTGCGGGTGGCTCGGTGCTCTCCTGTGGCCAAAGCTTCTGGAAGGCTGGGCTAGAGCAGCCAGGGGCTTGGGACAGGAGTTAAAAGTGGCTCATTATAAGTAAAATAACAAACGGAAACAATCCTCTATTTCCTTCTCTATGTTGAGCTAGGCAATCACTCCTCAGTGTTCAGGCTTCATTAGTGTGTGTACATATATATATGTAGCACATGCTAAACCTAAACCCTCTGGAAGGGTTTTTTTTCTTTCTTTCTTTTTCTGAACTAACAAATACATGCAAGGTGTCTGGATAATTTTCTTTTCTGGTTAATTTTTAAAAGAAGATTTATGGATTCCATATTTTTTTCTCAGTCTCCCTCTCATGCTCTGTTAGGTCTTTCTGCAGTCATTTGGGATTTTCCAGTCCCTGGGAGTCATGGGGTTCATACCAGCAGAGCGGAACATAGCAAGGCTTAGGAAAAGGCAGGGCTTCATAACACAAAATGCTGAATGTGTGAATTATGTGAATGCTTGGTTTTGCATAAGCCAGGTTCATTGCAGTCACTGATCATGCTCTTGACGTTTCTTTTGAAATGGTAGATGATCAAAATTAATAAAAAATGATGATCAATGTAGTATTTAATTTAAAAAAGTGAATAAAATATTTGTTTAAAAAACCACAACCCCAAAACCTGAATCCTCAAACTAGAACAAGGGTGGAGTAGGAGAAAGGTAAAGAAAGGGGGGTTTACTACCTGCTCTTTGTTTTCTCAGGTGTACTGATGATCAGAAAACCAGTAGTGCTGGTGAGCTTTCCCCTCAATGCCATGGAATTATGCAGCGATGTGGATCTCTTGGTAAGTAAATGCATTTATCTAAATTATTCCTATTAGAAACCAAACAGTCTTCAATAATTTGATGTGATGGTGTAAGTATTTATGCTTCTATTTTGCCCTTTCTTCCTGTATACAAATGTTTTTACATGGAGCACAATGAATTAACATGAGCATAAATAGCAGAACAATTTCAAAGTGTGTGAAGATATTCTTACAAAGAAGGTGCTGTAACACTGATTCTTAAACTTTATGCAAAACAGTGCCTTTCCCTTGAAGTGAGACAGACCTGGGAGTTCTCCTGTTTTATGAGGGATATTGGGGAAGAGGTCTGAAAAGCAGCTTGTAGTAAAATAATATGTGCAGATTTCATGTTCTGCAACCACCAACAGCACATTGATTTTTGGTTCAGTACACTGGTAAGATTGCTTGTTTTGCACTTCTAAGTACTGCAATGAAAGCAGTGATGGAGGAGCGAGGGCGATTAAGAAAATGCTGTACCCATGAGAAGGATGTGCACTGCTCATCTGATTTGTGGTTTGAAATCCACCAATTCCAGAAGCGTGAGGAGATATGAACTCACCTCTCATTTGGCTTCAGATCACCTGAATCAGATGAAATTGATGTACAGGCTTCTAGAGATATACCAAGTGCTTACTTTATTTGTGTTTATAATCAGCCCTTGAACTATGAGGATATTTCTAAGGGGAAATCTGCTACAGGAAAAGGCTCAAGTAACAATAGTCATTATAAATAACAAATGTTGCAAATCATTAATAACTTTCTTCTGAGTTTCTCAACATTTTCTAAGATGTTTTACTAAGTGCCCTTCTGTATAATTTACAAAACACTAACCTACTTAAATTATTAATTGGTTTTCATTATTATAGTTTATTTTTATGCCTTCTGAGTTACTGTGCTCCCTGTATTCTACTCAGTCACTGAAAATGCTTTTTGAAAGATATCTTCTGACAAATGTTCACAAATGTTTCTGAACTATTTTAATAAAATTTTATATTAAAATGCTGTGACAGTTGCTTTCATTTATCTTACTGCTTCATTCATGACATAAAATCTTAAAGTAGCCCTAGAAATAGAAATATTATGCTTTCATAAGGGCATAAACCTCCCTGTTCTCTCATGGATTTGCAATTTTCTCACCACTTTCCGTTTGAAACTTTATAAACCTTGCATGTCTTTTTAATATGCATCCGAAACGGTCCATGGCTATATCTCTACCTAATAGTTAACATTAAACTGCAAAGTTATAAATATCAGAGTCTAGGAAAAACACTGTGTCACAAATCTGCTTAGAACCCTGCTTGTTGGTCCATTGGACATAATTACTGACCTTTTGTAGCTTTATGCAAAGTCAAGGGGTTTAATAAGTTCTGCAATACTATAGCAAGCTGCCTACTGCAGCCTGACAGAAGTTTTGCATGCTTCCTGGAAGGTTACAAGCAAAGTGTGTTTCTGCACAGCAGTTTCCTCTGATTTTGGTGATCTGATGTGAGGAAATCTATATGAAAATCAATTTCTGGCTTTACAGTCTTCCTGTGTTGTATTAATTTTTGGAGGACTATTTAGGACCAGACGAAGAAGAATTGGCTCATCTAATTCTGCCTGAAAACCTGTTTTTTTCTTTCAGCAAGGAGTTTGGAGCTGATGGTGTGTCTTACCAGGGTAACATCACAGGAAACTACTGGTGCCTGTTGTCTGGCTGCTGTGCATCCTTGTGAAGAAGGTACCTCCACACTCCCTGCAGCCAGTGATGCTGCTGGCTGTTTCCAACTGAGGCACTCCAACTGCTGGCCTTGCACGCTTCAGGTTTGAGCTTGCTGGGAAAAACTTCCTGCTATTCCCAAGCCTATTTACCTTGCTGAGTTTTTTTTTTTTTTTAACTAAGATCAGGATCAAAGTAATTTATCCAATCAATTCCTACATGAGAGATCTTATACGTGATGGAGCTTTATGAAAACTCTGTAATATTAACTGTTTATGGCAATTAATACCTAAGCAGAGTTTCAGAAGGATACAGATTTCCTTTAAATTTGTGTTAAGATAAGAAATCTCAAAAGATTTTTTTTATCATATGAATATAAGCTTTTGATTCTGCTAATGCAAAATGGGACTTTAATACTCCAAGGTATTTATATTCAACTCCCCCCCCTCTTAAGTTCTGGTTATATGCTTGTTTAGCTTGCATTTTTGTCCTTTCTTTTTTTTTTTTTAGGATGTGACTGAAAAAACTCCTGAGCAAAAGGTTGATTACAATGTCAAATAATTTTACATTTCTTTAATGTGGACCTACCTAAAATGAGTACTTCTAGAAATATTCTCGTGTAAGGCAGTGTCCATACTAGGCTGTGCAGTCAAATACAACACAAAAAGTTTTAGCCAGTTAGAATTTTCTCAGAATTTTACAGGCAATGTGTCTTTAGAGAATATCTGATTTTGTAAACTTTTTAATTTCCTAATTTTCAGATGTAAAACTTTAAGATGTGCATACAGTATGTAAAATTGCACAGAATGAACCATATTGTTATTAAATATTATGATTACAAATACAACACTCCAAACTTGCACTGTGCCAAGCATGAGGTAGCTAGTAAAATATTAGTTTGTTCCTTCGTATGCATACATATAAACGATCTTTAGTAATAAATCATGCACAGAATATGCATTTCTGTGTGCACAGAAATAAAGTGTACGTGCATGATGACCACAGATGTCCTGTTCCCTATGGTGGATAGAATGGATTAGCACCTACCTACTAGCTCTTTTATATGTGCCATGCCTCACCTGCCACTGCCTGAGGAAACCCAGCCCCAGAGGCAGGAGCATGAAGCTGCTCAACCCCATCCCTGTGGGGCTGGGGTTTACATACAACCCTGGAAGGCTCTGAGAGTGAGTTTTCATCTCCTGCAAGCCATGTGGGGACCCCTTCGAGTGCCTGTGCTGCCTTGGGCTGCTTAACCCGACTTCCAGGCTGTCCAGTGCCCGGTATGCCCTGAGAAGGAATGTCCTACAGTGATTCCTGAGCTGCCCAGTGCCCGGTATGCCCTGAGAAGGAATGTCCTACAGTGATTCCTGAGCTGCCCAGTGTGCCCGGTATGCCCTGAGAAGGAATGTCCTACAGTGATTCCCGGGCTGTCCAGTGCCCGGTATGCGCTGAGAAGGAATGTCCTACAGTGATTCCCGGGCTGCCCAGTGCCCTGTATGCCCTGAGAAGGAATGTCCTACGCCTTGTCCCACGAAGGCGGGCGTCACACCTGCGAGCAGCCCCACTGCAGCGAGCAGCCCCACTGCAGCGCTCTTTC
>VXBT01008848.1:0-174572 GCA_013400235.1 Oriolus oriolus | reverse complement strand
CCCCCCCCCGCCCTCGAGGCCCCCGCAGGGCCCGGCGGGGAGCTCGGCGCAGTTTAGGGGGGCTCCCGGCACGCTGGGAGTTCCGGATTAGCACTCCCGGCGCTTTTTCCTCCCCTGTATCTGTGTTACGTCTCTCCTAATGGGCACACAAAACACTTCATCACTCTTTAATCACTCTTTGTTTGGTTCTTTTTTTCTTTTTTACTCTGAGAATTTTTAGCCTAAAGGTCAGTGTAAGTGAGCTGGAAGAGTATTGCATTTTACAGATTATTGTTTGACCCATCTCATCACTTCCTTATATTTAAAGATTTTGTGAAATATTTAGAGAAAAATAAGTTCATAATTCCTCGCAAGAAAATCTGAAACAATTGTGAAGTTATTTTGAATTTGCATGTTAACTGTGTTCTTCTAGTCACAAACATCGATTGGAAAACAAGATAATTAATCTGTGGCTAGTTCTGCACATTATGTTTTGTGGTAAATAAGAGTTGTTTCTTTGGCTTTGAGTTAAAATTCCTACGCATTTTTGCAGTTCTGCATCAGTTGACATTCAAACATGACAGAAGAAAGTTTGCATTTAAAAAAGAAAAACTGATACCTGCATGCACAATTTTTGGAAAAGTGTATGTTGTTGATTTTCGTGCTTATTTATTTAAGTTGGTTAATTTTTATGCAGAATATTATTGGCTGCTTATGTATGCCATTTCTCTTTCTCATTTTGTGATCTTGAAAAAGGGATAACCAGTGTTGTTTAACACAGGTAGAAATGACACATACAGCTTGTACAAGGTCAAACAACAAACTAAGCTTTATGGTGTTGAGTCTTGGATTCTATACTGCAGTTGCTCATGAAGCAAAATTATATGAAACGATCCAGATCTGGGGATCAGTGAAATTAGTTGTAGTTGCTGATACCAGGATGTAATTTTTTCTTGTTTTTTTCTTCCAGGAAATGCATTTTAGCCCTTTTTCTGTCCTTACTTTGATCCCTCCTTCTTTGTCTGCTTCTTTTTCTTTCTTCTATTTTTATAAGTTTTTTGATGGATCCCCTTTGTGAGATTTCTTGATTAGTTCTTTTGTGTTCTTCCTGAGTACCTCCGTAAATAAGCCTGATTGGGAGACTTGCCCTGAGAAACTTCTCTGACCACTCTGCATGTTTTCGGTTGGAGCTTATCCTATGCAAAAAGAATTAAGAATTTATTATTTCTGTAAACTTGCACTTCCCTGTTAAAATACAGGCTTTGAAACTATATTGAATGCTTTCAGATATTCAAAATCTGAAGATAAGTAACTTGAGAGGCCTAAGTTCAGAATACTGCTGTGCTGGTAATTTGAACCTTTGCAGTTTACCTGTTTATTGTACCTTGATTTAATTTATGTAGGTTGGTTTGGTTTTTCTCTTGTTTGTTTGGTTTTTTTTTGTGGAGAGCAATAATGATAATAGATGCCCCGGGACTGCTAGATTCCACCTAAAGAATGATGTTTTGTTTTGAATTCAGAAATAATATTTAGGCTCTTGATTTAATTTTAAGTAATACACAGGTAGTCTTCAGTGTATTATTATTAACAGAAGACATTTATTGAACTTAGTAGAAACTAAGAGCTTTGAACTTCTGTTTTTTAACACAGTTTTTTGTTGCTTTATAATACGAAGTCGGGCAGTTGGGGTTTCTCTCTCTCTTTTTTTTTTTTAATACATTGATTACTTTGCTTTTGTATGGAAAGAATGATCTAGGTTACAGAACTCCTTTAGGGATGGTAGTTGGCCATGATACTAACCAAATCTGAAATGAACAGCGGTTGGAGTCATCCATTCTCATCCTTCATTTCCCTAGCACGATTAATCAGCGTACCACTTAAACTGTATTCCTTTTCAGCCAGAGGATCACTCTTGAGGGCGTTGCAAGATAATGTCCTTTACTGTCTGGCTGTTGCTTGATTGAGCTTAGTTTGATAAGCAATCTGGATAATGTTTTTTCTTGTGTTGGCCGATACTTGGGTAATTGTTGTGTTTACTATTATTTATGAATAAGATTTCAAGTGTGGTTAATTAAGGTTACCAGCACTTGTGAAGTCAAGAATATGGGTGTGTTTGTAAAGTGGACAGGACACATTAAGTGTTAGGACCTCAACAGACTTAGGTGATTTGAAATTGTGAAGGTGACATTGGTATACTCTGGTTTCATTTCTAAAAAGGATTTTCACTTGAAGGGAACATTTCTTATGCTTGCTTGAGTGAAAAAGATAACTCCTGGTAAATACTGAATGAGAAATGACAACATTACATTAAGGTACATCAACTTTTTTTTTAACGGGTTGTAGAAGGGAAAACAGTTGAATTCTCATTCTGCTTTGGGTAGGGCTATAGTTGTTGTTGTGCTGATAGATCTTGGACATTGGGTACTGTAGTAAATGTTTTCCAATGCAAAGTTTTGGTTCTCAAGAAGGTATGAAGTGAGGAATGACTTGGTATAAAAACGTGGGTGTCAGTAGTAACTTGAATCTGGAGCTGTAACTTTATTGGAATCATGGTGTGTGATGTTTTAAGTGCACGACACTTTCATACTCATCCTCCAAACAATTTCAGTGATACCTAGTGTGTTTGAATTTACTTTGTGATCTGCTGTAGAGGTTGCAGTCAGTTTCTGTTGGTGTATTCGTGTACCTGGTAAAGCAGACTAGGCTGTTCACATGTGCTCTCCTTTGCTTGGCCAGGTTATTTACAAACAGAGTTGCAAGACTATGCTAATTGAAACTAACCCCAGAAAATACTAATCCATAAACAATTGTGTCTACACAACACTACAGAGTGAGTAAAGGACTTGGGGAAACAACTCTTCGTTTTCCCTGTTGGTGGCTGCTTAAATAGTCGATGGTCATAAGCAATTCTGCAGACTCTTTCAGACAACATTTTTGCTTCAGCCATGTTAGGTCTAAAACATTTTTAGGTTGAGAAAGCAGTTTTGGAGGGTATTGAGAAATACTCAGGAGTATTTATCTGTAAGTGATTTTCTTGACTGTGGACTCATCTACAAGTTCCTGTGCAGCCACAATTACTTAATAATGATCGGTGATTAACTCTTCAAGTATTTATTACTTACTAATAATATGACACTCTATTCCAGTGTTCAGAATTCGGCTCAGAAGACTTTGGGAAACATGTATTTGTAAATCGGGCTTTCTCTGGCCTCTTAATGTTTCTGAGTGATGTTGTGGGGGCCTGTCTTTGAGCTTTCTCTTGTGGCAATGTCCCTCAAGCCTGAGATGCATTCTTGCAAGCAGAGACACTTTTCTCTCAGTCTGTCTGCTCTTCCACATACTCTGAGTTCTTCAGAATCCCATTGTCTTTTTCCTCATGAGCAGCTGTCTGCTCTGCTCGGCTAGCTGTGGATGTAGAGGGGGGCCACACCTCGGAGGTAAGGGCAGGGAACAGGACTTACTGCCTGTCTTCTCTTTCAAGTGATAGAATTTGGCGCTGAAGCTCAGCCAGGCTTAATGCAGCACTGAGAGACTGCAGCCTGTTAATTTAAGTGTTTGGTACCACAAGCTTCGTTGTTGTGGAGTTGGTACATTGTTTATCAATATTGCCAAACCTTTTTTGTCCAAAAGAAAATTTACTAGATCTTAGGCTCTTTCAGTTACCTGCATTATTCCCAAAGCAAAGTGAAATTACTAAGAATATAATTGTAAATGGCAAAACAAGAAAAAGCCCTGCTGTTTTGATATAGTATTTAGCATATATACAGCATGGTGCTGCATCTTGCCTAAGAATGACACCTTTCCTTAGTTAAAAATGGCTTACATAATATTCCAGTGCAAGTGTCTCAAGTTCCTTTCCTTTTCTGCCTCATAATATATGGATCACTGGCCTGGCAAAGTCTGGCTTTTGTGTGAATGCAAAGGGAAGAACAATGGAAGAGAATTCCATTGTTTGTTACTTTATAGTAGCATCCTTGCAGTGAGATCAGCACTTAAGAGGGTTATATTAATAATTTGTACCCTAGTTGAGAATTCAAAATCTTCAGATACAATTACACTTTCAATTTCTGATTTGTCACAGTTTGTGAGGCCTTTTAATTTGGAAGTGGTGTAGTACAGGTAAAAAGGTTTTGAGGTAGACTGTACTTTTTTCCTAGTAATAAAATATATGTACATAGACATACATTTGTTTAATGTATTTTTTACTTATGACTATACCAACTTCATCTGACAAAGCTATGTTCTAAATACTTTAGAATTCCAAATTATTCTACAAGTGATTAGTGATTTTTATAGCTTACATTTTATATGTTATCTGAGAAACCACATTAATTTTTTTCAGACCAGGCTTCTGCAACCTAGCTATTGTTGAAATATCAAGTTGAAATTCAAATCACAGTCACATAAGAACTCTCCCCTTAATAGGTGTGCTTACAGGATTTAAACCCTCTAAACTTAGATAAATACCAGCTTGAGCTCTTGAGTTTTGTTTAGGGGTTTAAAATAAGGGAAACAGTCCTCATGCATAGGTGAAGTGTTGTACCTTCTCTGATTGCTGCTTCTTCCTTCATAAACTTGCAGCTTTTAATGGTTCTTATTTTTTGTTTTCAGATCCCTCAGGGAAGGACTTACTGAAGGGCACTGTTTAAATGTGTGACATTACTGCAGGAAGATCACAGCAGGATAGTCATCTTGCTTTGCACCTCGTTTTCCTAAGGGTAAGTTTGGGCTTTAGGCCTTTATAATGTGTTTAAGGAGGAAGGTGGGTAAATAAGTACAAGATGCTACCTTATTTTCTTTATAACTACACTTGGAAATCTAAAAGTCTGTAGAGACAAGGTCCTACAGTGCATCTGTAGACGGTCAGAAATTATTCCTGCAGTGATGTCGGACACTTTGTGTCTTCTGAGTGCCTCAGAATTTTCTGTTTAATCATAGACGTATTATTTTCAGTCCTAAGATTGAAATTAGTTGGGGAAATCAAACCTCTCCTTTGAATCTGTAACAAAGGTGGAGGGGAGGGTTAGGTGAATCGTAGTGTTTACAATTTGTTATGGTTGAATTAGGCAGATTGAACTAAGATAATGGAACTAACTTACAGTGAATTTCCAGTGTGCCTGCTTTAAAACAGTACGAAGCTATAAAGTATCTTTACATTAGTGGTATTGTGAAATGAAAAATCTTCCATTTGGCGAGCAGTTTAATGATGATTACATATTAAATGTGAAACTATTATGATGTCAGTTTTTTACCAGTTGTGTTGCTTAATTAACATAGGTTTCGTTTTGTGACTTAGTACAATCAGTGCAAAATAGGAACTGTATTTAAAAAACAAACCAAACCCACACTGGTTTTAAATCTCTTTAGTGATTCAGCTTCTACTATGGTTAAAATCTTCCATGTCAGAACTTTAATGAGAGACTGATGCGTTTGTTCTCCCTTTGTCAGTGTCCCCTTTCACCTTACTCTTTGTACTTACTTGCTTAAAAATATATTGATTTAACAAAACGTTTTACAGATGGAGGAGGAACAACCTTTGCTACTGAGGATGTAGAGTATCTGAAAGTATTGATTGTTTCTTATAAACTAATTGCAAATTGACAGTGTCTTCCTGATGAAATGAAGTAATCCCGTGGATGAAGTTTGTGTTCTAGTTCAGTCCCCATGAAATCTGTATTGTGCTGTGGCAAACAGAAAACATTTTATGGTGAAAGTGCTGACTAAATTTCTCATTCTAACAGTTTGAATGATGCTACTATGATAAGCTTTGCCTTAGAAAGAAAACACTGGGTTTATTTGTAGTAATATAAATACTGCTTGTAAAGGATGTTACTTTTGCTAAGTATTTTTATTCCTGGAGCCATTTTCTGTTAGCTCCAAATTCTGTGTTTCAGGAGTATAATAAACACAGTGGAAACAGTGAAAAGCAAAATTCAAAATACAAGTTGTCTTTCTGAATATGTCTTTGAGTAACCTGATTTAAACAAAAAAGAATTCTAAAATCTGGCATAAAAGTTTCAGTTTTTGCAATAGAAAAGCTCTCAAGTGTGAAAGTTAGATGATCCTCTTCATTTTGTAATGAAGTTGATACTTTTTTCCTAAAAAAAGTACTTCCTTTTTCTGTGATTTCTATGAGTAATAGCTGGTTTTATATATGTAGTTTCTATTTTGTATTTTGGTTAGTTAATTGAAGCTAAGAAGGACAAAGTATGTAACACTAAAATTTCAGTATTGACGCTTGTTATACTTGTATCTTCTAAGGGCTATTTACTGGTTTGTTTAAGTACATTTATGTTGTTACTTTGTAGTCTACAAATGTAAAAGCATTAACAAACACATTAAGTACGGTGGTATCTATCTTTCGTTTATAGTGCCATGTAATAGTTGTCTTTTTACCAAGAAAATGAGAAGTATTTTTGTAAAAATATTTTCACAGACTATAGAACAGTGTAGGTTTAAAGAGACCTCTGAATGTCATCTTGTCCAGCCTCCTTGCTCAAGCAGTCACCTAGGGCAGGTTTCCTAGGTCTATGTCCAGGTGTCTTTTGAATATCTTTGGTACAGGAGCCTTTACAACCTCTGTGAGCAAACCAGACCAGTGCTCAGTCACGCTCGCAACAAAAAAACTGTTTCCTGATGTTCATATGGCATTTTCTGTATTTTAGTCTGTGCCCATTGCCTCCTGTCCTGCCCCTGGGCACCACTGGAAAGAGTCTGGCTCTGCCTTCTTTGCACCTTTCCTCCCAATATTTGTACACATTGATGAGATCTTCCTCGAGTCTTCTCTTTGCCAGGTTAAACAGTCTCTCGTAGCCTTCCCTTAAATGGGAGATGCGGTGGTGCTTTAACCCCTTGCTGCATTCTCCAATAGTTCTGTGTCTCTCCTGTACTTTAGAACTGGGTACAGTGCATCAGATGTGGCCTTAGCAGTGCTGCAAAGAGGGGAAGGTTCACCTGCCTTGACCTGCTGGTAGTAAATTGTCTAATGCTGCCCAGGGTACTGTTAGCCTTGTTTGCCACAAGTGCACACCGCTGGGGTGTGTTTGTGTCCGCTGGGATCCCCAGGTTCCCCTCTGTACAGCTGCTCTTCAGGCAGCTGGCTCCCAGCATATACTGGTCCATGGGGTTTTTCCTCCCTTCGTGCAGGCCTGTATCACCTGCGCCTCCTAATTTTGTCATCAGCAAACTTGCTGAGGATACATTCTCCCCCATCATCCAAGTCATTAATGAAGGTATTGAACAGTATTGGACCCAGTACTGGCCTGTGGATTGCACTGCTAGTTACTGGCTCCCAACTAGATTTCATGCCGCTCATCACGATCTGCTGGGACCAGTCATTTGGGTATTCAGTTTTTGCTGTCTTTCTCCTAATGTAATTGATTCAAAACCAGCAAATGCATTTCCATTTGCAGTATGCATGCAAGCAAAGTCTTCTGATTAATAACTGAGGCTTAGTGGTAGTTGTTGTACTTGATGACAGCTTCAGCTTACTGGAACCTTGTAGTAATACTCTTAATTCCTGTATGTAGATATAGTAGTTTTTATTTCCACTAAATGAAAGTTTGGTTTTTTTAATAGAGACAGAAGGAATGATGCAACATTGTGTTCTTAAAATCTATGCATGTCCTACTCTTAGTATTTGTATGATATTTGTGTTTTTCTCTAGTATTCAGGTTTGAAATATCTCCTTAAAAGCAGTTTGCTGTTAGAGTACAAATAAAGTGGTCTCCTTTGGCAGATGGGTAGCAGCTGAGCCATGTGACCAACTGCCTGCTTTTACAGCTACTAATTTTGAAATTTTCTTTACCACAATCTAAGCTCAAAACTACAAATGCACATAAAAGTAGTGTTATTTGTGCAGATGAGCATGATATCTAGTGGAAACGTGAATGTGAATAGAAGTACATGAATATTGGGTTGGGTTTAGTGTTTTTATGTTGTATTTTTGCTTTTTAGTGCCTGGTATTCATAAGCTAAGGAGGAAGAGAGTAATTTGGGGATTTGGGTGTGGGTTTTCTTTTTTTCAGAAGTATGCTGATCAGCTATCAAAACAGCTGACAAACTATTACTAAACAGTGCCTAAAAGCTGTTTATGTTAATATTTGTAGTGTAAATAGCATTAACCATAGTTCATACTCAACTATGAATTTAAGATCTCATTCAAAGAAGTTGCAGAATTTTCATATACACAGAAAATCAGGGTGATCAAACAAAAGTGCTTCTTAAAATCTCTTCTTTTTCATGAATATTTTAAAGAAATACCTGCAATCTTGAAAATTTTTTTCTCTCTGTATTTTTTAGGAAGATGATCCTCCTTGTCCTGGTTGTCTGAGGTTCTCTTAATCACAAGCTGAAGCAGGAATGACTGAAAGCAATTTCTGGAGCCCTGGATATACAGTTTAAATTTGTAGGAACCTTGTCCAGAATGAAAACCACATACAGTTACCTTGATAATTGCAAAAGGATGAGAGGAAAGTTATGATGGCAAAAAACAAAGAGCCACGCCCCCCATCTTATGCTGTTAGTGTTGTTGGACTGTCTGGAACTGAAAAGGATAAAGGTAATTGTGGAGTCGGAAAGTCATGTTTGTGCAATAGATTCGTTCGATCAAAAGCAGATGAATATTATCCTGAGCATACCTCTGTGCTTAGCACAATTGACTTTGGAGGAAGAGTTGTTAACAATGATCACTTTTTGTACTGGGGTGACGTAACACAAAGTGGTGAGGATGGAATTGAGTGCAGAATTCATGTAATTGAACAGACTGAGTTCATTGATGATCAGACTTTCTTGCCTCATCGGAGTACGAATTTACAACCGTACATAAAACGTGCAGCTGCCTCCAAACTGCAGTCCGCCGAAAAACTAATGTACATTTGCACAGATCAGCTAGGCTTGGAGCAAGACTTTGAGCAAAAACAAATGCCTGAAGGGAAATTAAACATAGATGGGTTTTTATTGTGCATTGACGTAAGCCAAGGATGCAATAGGAAGTTTGATGATCAACTTAAATTTGTGAATAATCTTTATATCCAGCTCTCAAAATCTAAAAAACCCATAATAATAGCGGCAACAAAATGTGATGAATGTGTGGATCATTATCTGCGAGAGGTTCAGGCCTTTGCTTCAAATAAGAAGAACCTTGTAGTCGTGGAAACATCGGCAAGATTCAATGTCAATGTTGAAACATGTTTTACTGCACTGGTACAAATGATGGATAAAACTCGTGGTAAACCTAAAATAATCCCCTATCTGGATGCCTATAAAACTCAGAGACAATTAGTTGTTACGGCAACAGATAAGTTTGAAAAACTTGTCCAAACTGTGAGAGACTATCATGCAACTTGGAAAACTGTTAGTAACAAACTGAAAAACCACCCCGATTATGAAGAGTACATAAATTTGGAAGGAACAAAAAAGGCCAAAAATACATTTTCAAAACACATAGAGCAACTTAAACAGGAACATATTAGAAAGAGAAAAGAGGAATACATTAATGCATTGCCAAGAGCTCTTAATACTCTTCTATCAAATCTTGATGAGATTGAACTTTTGAGCTGGTCAGAAGCCTTGAAGGTAATGGAGAAAAGGCCTGACTTCCAGTCCTGTTTTGTAGTGCTTGAAAAAACACCCTGGGATGAAACTGACCACATAGATAAAGTGAATGACAGAAGGATTCCATTTGACCTTCTCACTACCCTAGAGGCAGAAAAAGTTTATCAAAACCATGTGCAGCATCTTATATCTGAAAAAAGGAGGGTTGAAATGAAAGAGAAATTCAAAAAAACTCTTGAGAAAATCCAATTCATTTCACCTGGACAGCCATGGGAAGAAGTTATATGTTTTGTGGTGGATGACGAAGCGTTCAAATACATCACTGATGCTGATAGTAAGGAAGTGTATGGTAGGCATCAGAGGGAGATTGTTGAAAAAGCCAAAGAGGAATTTCAGGAAATGCTTTTTGAACATTCAGAGCTATTTTATGATCTGGATCTTAATGCAACACCAAGTACAGATAAAATGAGTGAAATTCATGCAGTTCTGAGTGAAGAACCTAGATACAAAGCTTTACAGAAACTTGCACCTGATAGAGAATCTCTTCTGCTCAAACACATAGGATTTGTTTATCACCCGACTA
This sequence comes from Oriolus oriolus, assembly GCA_013400235.1. Taxonomy (NCBI): domain Eukaryota; kingdom Metazoa; phylum Chordata; class Aves; order Passeriformes; family Corvidae; genus Oriolus; species Oriolus oriolus. Next base: position 164,455 of record VXBT01008848.1, on the reverse strand, counting down.
AAGAAACTTGTCTCAGTGGCCAAAACTGCATGGACATAAAAGTAGAAGAGTTGCTTGCCAACAGTCTTCTGCAACTAGACCATGGACGCTCAAATTTATACCATGATAGTGCCAACATTGATAAAATCAATCTTTTCATTTTGGGCAAAGATGGCCTTGCACAAGAATTGGCAAATGAAATTCGGACACAATCCACTGATGATGAATATGCATTAGATGGAAAAATATATGAGCTAGATCTTAGGCCAGTTGATGCCAAATCCCCGTACCTGCTGACTCAGTTGTGGAGCTCAGCCTTCAAACCACATGGTTGTTTCTGCGTGTTTAACTCTATTGAATCACTGACTTTTATTGGGGAGTGCATTGCAAAAATAAGGGCTGAAGCATCTCAGATAAGGAGAGACAAGTATATGGCTAATCTTTCATTTACATTAATATTGGCTAACCAGAGGGACAGTGTTAGCAAGAATCTACCTATTCTGAGACATCAGGGACAGCAGTTGGCTAACAAGTTACAGTGTCCTTTTGTAGATGTGCCTGCTGGTACATACCCACGCAAATTTAATGAGGCCCAAATAAAACAAGCTCTGAGGGGAGTACTGGAAGCAGTTAAACACAATTTTGATGTTGTAAGTCCGGTTCCCACCATTAAAGATCTGTCAGAAGCTGACTTAAGGATTGTCATGTGTGCCATGTGTGGTGATCCATTCAGTGTGGATCTTATTCTTTCACCTTTCCTTGATTCTCACTCCTGTAGTGCTGCTCAGGCTGGCCAGAATAATTCTTTGATGCTTGATAAAATAATAGGTGAAAAGAGACGTCGAATACAGATAACTATATTATCATATCATTCTTCAATTGGTGTAAGGAAAGATGAACTTGTTCATGGATATATACTGGTCTATTCTGCGAAGAGAAAGGCATCCATGGGAATGCTTCGGGCTTTTCTTTCTGAAGTTCAGGATACGATTCCTGTCCAGTTGGTGGCTGTTACTGATAGCCAGGCGGACTTCTTTGAGAATGAAGCAATCAAGGAACTCATGACTGAAGGAGAGCACATAGCAACAGAAATTACTGCTAAGTTTACAGCTTTATATTCATTATCTCAATATCATCGTCAAACTGAGGTTTTCACATTGTTCTTCAGTGATGTATTAGAGAAGAAAAACATGATTGAAAGTTCCTACATGTCAGACAGCACAAGGGAATCAACGCATACAAGTGAAGATGTTTTTCCGAGATCTCCGAGAGGAAATTCCCTTGATTATAATTACCCGGATTCAGAGGATGATGCCGAAGGACCACCGCCTTACAGTCCAATTGGTGATGATGTAAGGTTACTCCCAGCACCTAGTGATCGTTCAAAGTACCGACTGGATTTGGAAGGAAATGAGTACCCTATTCACAGTACACCAATCAATTGTCACGACCATGAACGCAACCATAAAGTGCCTCCTCCGATAAAACCGAAACCACTTGTTCCAAGAACAAATGTGAAGAAACTGGATCCTAACCTCCTGAAAACAATTGAGGCAGGTATTGGCAAAAACCCCAGGAAACAGCCTTCTCGAGTGCCTGCAGCACCACCAGAAGATACAGACCAATCTGACAACTATGCTGAACCTATTGACACAATTTACAAACACAAAGGCTTTGCAGACGATATCTATGCGGTTCCAGAGGATAGTCAGAATCGTATTATTAAAGTTCGAAACTCAATTGTTATAAATACGCAAGGTGAGGAAGAAAATGGGTTTTCTGACAGAGTAGCCAAAAGTCATGGGGAAAGAAGGCCTTCAAAATACAAATACAAGTCTAAGACACTGTTCAGCAAAGCCAAGTCTTACTATAGGAGAACACATTCAGATGCAAGTGATGATGAGGCTTTTACCACCTCTAAAACGAAAAGAAAAGGAAGACATCGTGGAAGCGAAGAAGACCCGCTTCTTTCACCTGTTGAAACGTGGAAGGGTGGCATAGATAATCCTGCTATTACATCGGATCAAGAATTGGATGACAAGAAAATGAAAAAGAAACCTCACAAAGTAAAAGAAGATAAAAAGGTAAGACAATTAAAATTTTATTTACAACTTCTGGTGCATTGTAAAAAGGGAAGACACAAAATAAGCAAGAGTTGCACCCTGTTTTGGAACAGGTGCTCTAAAATTTTCAAACAATATTTTAAAAATTTTTTTGTCTTCGGTTCCTATTAAGTTGCTTGGAACTAGCAAACCTTAGGGAATGAGATGGTCTGTCTACCTTATCAGACTTCTTCAATAAATTTCAGTTATTTTCTTCTCTGTACTTAAATGTGGAGGCTTCCTTTCATTTAAGTAAGGTGGTGGGGTTTTTTTTAAGGAAAAACCTGCTTTATGACTTCTTGAGTAGAACCAGTTCTTTCAGTTCTTGCAGTTTTTGCTGTTGGAATGAGATTTAGGGCTGGTAAATGAAAGGAGTGATTCCTTTTTAATTCCTAGTTGTCTGCCTGGAACTCTAGAGCAAGTGCATGAAAAGGAAACTTTGTATAGTAGTTCTACTGACTGCTGCATTTTCCTAGTGTGGGCACACAGCTAATGAAGGTGAAAGTTGTACTACCTGTACAGTTCTCTATTCAAGCAGAATAAAGGGAACAAAATAGGGAAATAAAAGGAAAATATAATGTTGCAGTTTACGTGAAAATTGTTTCATTTTCATCTTTATGCCTGAGAGTTACTTATTTTTTGACTTCTGTCTGAGAAGTCATATCATCAAGGTAGTGTTGTGGTGTGGGTTCTAGATGTACATTCTTTATAGTTTAGATTTTAATTTTAGGCCAGCAGTCATTGTGTTGGGAGATTTGACATGAAATCAGGAGTGTTCCTGATCAGTTAGATGCTTTCTTTCTTGTCTCAAAATAAGGTGACCTTTTAATATTATCTTTTGTAGCATTTTCAAAATGTCGCTTTTTTAGTGTAAATCTGATGGTACTTGAATACCAATTAGAAATAAGTTTTGTTAAAGTAGAGCATAGTTACATTTTACTAATAGATTAAATTCTTCCTGGTATGCAGCTGTGATTTGAATTACACATGACTGATTTAAAGGGCACTAAGTTTTCTTAGGGCTTACTCATAAGCATGGATAATGATGTCTTGTGGGTATAAAATCATATGGTTAAAAATACTTTGAAGTTATTCTTGTGGAGAAACTTAGATTTTTTAAAAAACAATAATTTATATACTTTTCATAGAATCATTGAATATCCTGAGTTGAAAGGAACCTACAAAGATCGCTGAGTCCAACTTTTGGACTCCTTTTGCTTGAAATAATCTTGCTACATAGAAATCGAAATGTACTTTCATAATCTTCCTCCTGTCCCAACTGTGTTGAGTTGACAGAAAGTTACTCTGTATTGAATATTTATGTTTTAAACTGAGTAGAACTAGTCGAGTAGGGTCTTCTCTTCCTGGAATTGTGTCAGGAAACCTGCTGATGCTTCTACCAAAGCCTCCACTTTTGGCTTTGGCCTGTTGAGAAGAAGCCTGAGTTGAAAGTTTCAGGCTGTTTTAATTTTTGTAGTAGATAAGTTTCTTGAAGAGTAGAATTGTTTAAGTTTTGGTTGGTTGCTTTTGCTTTGATTTGTGATTTGTTGGTTGTATGAGTTTGTTTTGGGGGGGTGTGTGTGTATGTGTTTGTTTTTTGTTTTTTTTTTTACTTGCAAATAGCAAAGCTGCTACTATTAAATTAGAGAAAACTTCCAATAATCGTAGAAATTTATTGTAATGATTGAGAAAACAAATTTAACTTGATAGCTCAAATGTTCTCAAGTTTGCAAAGTGTCTGGAGTGCTATCTTGAGTGCTCAGTGCTTTTGATAAGTAGTGACTTCTCTGTGTGTTGGCTTGAATGAAGTTGAAGTGAGAGTAGTTCCAGTTCAAGTGAGTCATTGTAGTTCATTATCTGTTCCTTTGGGTTTTTTAATGCTTAATTTTATTTCAGAGGATATGCAGTTTTATTAGTTTTGGAACTTTTTCCACATGTTTTCCTGTGTTGTTTTGATGAGCAACTAGCAGTCTTTTATTGCAGAAAGAAAAAATTATTCAAATTATATTTTCCTTGTCAAGTGTTATTTGGTCCGTGTGAGAGATGTTAGTGCACCACTATTTACTTGCTGGTTTTTTTTGAGAATTTTGACCCCTTGAATGTGAAAGAGATAAATAGAATTTGTGTACTTTCTTTCTGACTATTTCTTAAATCTCTTGCTGATACTTTTTCTGAATTGTTCAGCTCTATGTAAGGGGAACACAGGATACATGTGTGACTATTCTTGCTTTAATTATAGTGATTCTGAAATACAGAAATCCTATGAACAAAATGAATTTATTTGGAAAAACTCGAACTTTAGAGTCTGAAGTCCTAATTGTGTTCTTCAAAGATTGATTTTTTTATTTTAAGCTCAAGTAGGATGTAACATTCTTGATACTCCTTGCAGTTTTGTTTGAGATGTGGTGTTTCTGGGTGGGTTTCTTGTAAGGTGTCTTGTCTCAGGAGAGACAGGACTGTGCTGAAGGATGCTCATTCTGTCCTGATGCTTTCAGGACCCCAGTCTCCCAACTCACAAGATAAAATCACATAAAAATATGGGCATTAGGACAGATATAGGGAGGCAGAGAAGGGATGTAGAGTGATTGCAGGGTTCAGGTAAAAAAACTCAAGGCAAAAAGGCAAGAGTTGGGTGGGTAGGAAGGAGGAATCAAGATCTGACAAACAGTTGAGTGGGAAAATGAGCAGCTGTAGTTTGGCTAACACATACGTATCAAACTTTAAAATCTATTGTAAACACATGTTATTAAAGGCAGAAGTAAATACTCAGAGTTGTGCTACTTGTTGCTATTTGGGAGCATAAATTAAAATGTTTGACTTTGGAAAGTATAGCAATGACAAATCTGTGGCAAGCAGGTAACATTACTTGCAAGGTCATATAATGTTTCTTATTACCAAAAGAAACAATTTAACATTCAGACCAGTTAAGCAAGTACGCTTTGATCTGAATTATTTGCCCATTATTTTTGTCCATGACCTGTGCTAGTGTTCTTAGATCTTCTTTCAGTATACTGGTAGTCAGAACTGGAAGAGAATCATCCTTGAGCTCTTCTTCCAATTATCACAGAAATAATTCCTCTGAAAACTTTTATCCCCTCCCTCTCACTACTCTGAAAAACTCATCCAGAGCTTCTATCTCCTCTGTATTGTTGAACAGTCTTGCAATTCCTAGTTTTCACCCTTCCTTGTGGTAACCTTTCTCCTGAAATGTTTCTTCTTCTGTCTGGTCACGTCCAAACTGGTGAAGAGAAAATGCCTGCTTTTTGACCTGAGTTTTAGAAGATTTAAAGAAAAATTGGAATTGTCCTCTGAACCTGTGTTTTTTGAATGAGGGTGACTGAAACTGTGCATAGTATTGCAAGGAATGTCATGACAGTGCATTCATATAATGTTTGCTGATGTCTCCTAGAAATTACTGCCCGACACAGTTGTGTGATTGCACCCAACTTTTGCTTAGCTGCAGTTGCTGTCACTTTAGGTACCTTTGGCCTGCTCTTATCCTTGATAATTTCCAGGTAGTGATTTCACACTGCGTAGTACAGGTGGTTTATTGTACATACACACATGTATAGTACATACACACAGTACCTGTACATGAGAGCACGTGCTACAGGCACATTACAGGGCATAACTTTTATTTGTTGCGCATTCCAGTGTGTGATTTTTTTCCATTACTCTATGACTTAGTCCTTATTGTTGTTGAATATCATCTTTTTTCTGCTCCTCCAGTTGTCACTGTAGTTTCCTGTATGCCATCACCAAGTGCCTTACTTAAGTCCAGATTGGTAAAACCAACAGATGGCGGTTCTATCTTTGCCTGTAGAAAAGAAAAAGTGGAAAAGGTTGAATCATTATAGTCTAATCTGTGATAAACCCACCTTTATCCTGTATTAGCATATGTCTAAATGTTGTGAAATATCTATTATATGGCCTTGCATGTCCTAGTAGCAAGTTGACCATTGAACTTTTTCTGGTATAAATATGAACTTTTTCTGGGATAAATATGAAGAGAAGTGAGGAAGAGAAGAAAGCAAGCAGGCTGACTTAAATCGCAGGACTTTTTAGCCACGTTCATGTGGAGTTGTGAGCACACTGAGCTTGAAATATTTCAAGTGCATGTTGTTCAGTATTTGAAGTGCATGTTGTGTGCTAGTATTTGTTAAGGTGTAGTGGCCTTTTTTCTTCACCTACAGAACTTCTTCTGTGAAGTTTCTCTTATGAGAAAAGCACCTTGTCCTTACTGCTGTTGCTAAACAAAATAGCAAAAAAATGCATTTTTCAGAGTAAATTCTCCCATATATTGGCATGCTTTCTATGTTTATTTAGTTCCATCATGATGTTCACAAAGTTAGAGGAACTAAGCACGGGCTAAAATGTTAAAATGCAGCTTTGCCCTGTTTCAGCTTTGCCAAGTTAGAGCTCTCCAGCTGAGATGTATGCTCACTCATCTCCATGTCTTTATCAAAAACTGGAAGTGGGAATTACAAGTAGATGCTCGTCTCAGTTAGAATTTTTAACATTAAGGTCTAGTATAAACATTATTGGTGTTGGTACACATGAAAAGCAGAAGCCTTGCAAGCTGTATCATAAATTATTTTCGTCTTCGGTTTAACTTAATGAGTTTAGAGATACAAACCAACAGAAACTGCAGAAAATTTCAGGTCATGAAGGAGCATGAACATTCCTAGAGGAAAAGGGTCTTGCTGAAGGAAGCCTTCTAATATCTTAGATAGGAAGAAATGCTTCATGTGAGTGCAATAACCTTAAAACTGCAACTGATGAATTTTATGCATTAATACAAAGCCCAAACCACAGTAGTCCATGGCTTTTCATTGTTCTCACGGTGTAAACAAGCCCAGTGTAAATATTTTAAAAACTAGTCATCAATTATTATAGATGATTTTTTATTGTTATTGTTATTATTACTATGAAATAATAGCAAGTTGGTTTTGATCCTTGTCTTAACTTAGTAATTCCCTCTTCAGCAGGAAGCCTGCCTGATGTGGAAACCTGTAGCTATTCCATATAGTGACAATTAATAACCTTATTATTTGTTTTTACAATGGAATTGATGTATATTAAAACTTTACCCACCTACTTTAGAGCTCTTATCTTTGTGAACACTTTGGGATATGTTCAGTGTCTAGGCTATGTTTTTTTCTCCTCTTATAGATTATAGTTGTTTAGGTTTTTATCCTCCACAACATATAAAGAACAGCAAATATCCGAGTAAATTTCTGGAAAGGGAAACACAGAGCCTTATCTTGAATTTTTTAGGTACTTATGAAAGCAAATCCTAACTAGAGAGATCTTGTAAACAATGTAGTAAATTAACTGTTCAGTGATAATTCTATGGCATGTCATTGCTGAAATCTGAAAAAGTTTCACTATTTATGTTCTTTGACCAGTTATCAACAGTTTGATTATTCAGGGTCTGATTTTTTTTCTGTGAATGGACTTTCCATCTGTATTGCTAAATTAAATCTGAGAAACAGTGTTTTAAAACATTCTGCCTTGTAACCCTGTTTGCAAACAACACTCGTTGCTTCCAGAGAAGTTTGTGAATTACTTCTTTCCATTTTTCTTTATACCAAGATGATTGATTGTAAGATGCTTTTTGCTTTAAATGAATCTGAACACTTTGCTCAGTATTTCAGCAAGAAAAATCCACTAGCATCTTGAAGAATTCTCACATATTTTACTTTGACTTTTTAGAACACTATATAAGCAGTACATTTCTCATCCATTTTTCTATGCTTAAACTTGCTTGCTGCCATTATAATTGCAAAACTGTATGAAATTTTATGGTAAAACTATTACGGAAATAGCGTGACGAACTGTAGAGCCCATGTGTGTTGATCTCAGTTGTAATAAGACTATGGTAAACATGTGAGCAATGGGAGATCAACTTATATTTTTATTCAGCTGTTCTTGTGTAAATTCAGTGGTTAATTTAGCAAAATACTGTCTACTTCAGACTGGAATGTGCAGTGAATTTTTTTTTTCTCCTGAGGAGTATAGGAAATATCAGAATCTGCACTTTCAGGTTTCATCTGTTCAAGTTTAACACTCTTAATATGCATATTTAGAGCCATATGCCTTCTTGAGCCTCTGTGGTTTAAAACAGTGTAACAAGCTGGAATTCTAAAACTGGCAGAAGGCATGAAGGGAAGAAAGAGCATGTTAGGGACAATGATCTGCATTATTCTTATATCATATAGTTTCTGAAGAGATAGCTGTGAATTAGAGATTACAAATACTTTATTAAGCCTATGAAATGAATCCTGTACATGGTGTGTGGTTTTATGAAGTATTTTACTAGTCCTGAAAATATTGACTTTGCCCTTCATGACCCTAGGGCTGACTACAAATGATGCAGGCAGAAAATTTCCTTTGCATCAAAAGTAGTAGTGAAGTCTTTTGGAGGTGGAGAAGTGGCTGAATTTCTTCTTTAAGAAATAAATTACTGATGGTAGTTCTGGTGGGATGGGAGTGAGAGGGAAAAAAAAAGCCTGTCTTGAACAGAGGGCTTACTAGAGTAAGCAGCCCATCCACAAAGGGGCTTGATAGGATTTTGGCAGTTTTTAGTTTTCTAGGTTAATTTTAAAAGGTTGTATTTAAGTGCATTGTACCCTCAAGACTCAAAGCTGGCTGAGGTCTTAGCCTAGTTTCTCTCTAGATGAGTGCTACATAGCTGGTTCCCCAGTAACTGCAGTCAAAAGGGTTAAGCTTGGGTATTCTTTACATCTATATTTTCAAAGTCAATGTTCTTTGTAATAATATTTCTGTTTTTGAAATCAAGAACTGGATACTGTGCCATACTAGAGTATGTTTTTGTGTTTACCTTGTCTTATGTTAAGAGGACTTTAGCTAATCTTTTGCAACATGTATTTTGGTGGTTGAAGTACTACAAAATAAAGCAATTTTGCAAGTAAATGCAGTGCAAGGCAAGTTTGGAATTCTCAGCGTTAAAATGCTTTCCTGCCAAAATATGTAAGGATCAGTTGGAGGTTTGGCATTAACCCCTGTATGAAGAGAAGTTGTCTTTGGCAAGAAGCAAGTGGTGAAGCCCATGCTGAAAGCTCAACGTAAGTGCAGCAATCAATTATACAAAGCCCCACAGATCCATACGAAAACTTAGGATTTCAACTTTATAGTCTTGGGCTTGTGTTTTAATTACTAACATGAAAACAGTGGTATGTGAAACAAGGAGCTTTTTGCTAGGCTTAAGTCACAAAACTTTTGTGCTGATTCCTGTCTTCTTTAACTTGGTACCTATTAGTTCTTTTTTATGATGATGTAGGAGAAGCATACAAAATTGGTTATGGCTGTGCCTGGATTAGCACTTGCTGCATGCAGTATTACATGACTGCTGCGTTGTGAAGCGTAGGTGTATTTGGGAGAATGATTGAACTAAAAATACCTGGGGCAAAATCATAATCTCCCTGCCAAAATCTAGGAATTTTGAAATGGTTCACCTTACTGAGGTGCTGTTTAACTAAATGAATAATTTAATGTTTAAAAGTTTCTGTTTATTGTTTCATTAGAGATATTTTAAAAGTTAATTTTACGCAATAAAGATTGTTAGTCACTATCTTGACTAGCAAATCTAAAAGTACCATTCTGTGTCAGATGGATCAGAAAAAAATGCTGTTTTCTCAGAGTGGGGAACAGGGATTAAAGAAAAGCTTTCACTAAGACTTAATTTTGTTAGAAATAAGACCCCTATTTTTTTCCCTGAAGTCAGTTGGTCTTTTGGCGAAGATCAGGACTTTTGCACAGTACATGTTTTTGTTCAGAAGTTGTTCTCCACTTAAGAAATCTTCAACAACTTCAGGAAAGTATGGAAGTCTAAAATCAGGAAATAGCATGCTGTTTTTTCTTAATGCCTTGAAGTTTTGTTTTTAATTTACAGAAGTATTTTTTGTAAAGATCATGTAGATAGTGTTATTTGCAGGAGGATTTGATTTATATTGTCAGTGAAGAGTTTATGCACTCACATACCCCAAAAGAAAGGAAAATAATGAGAGAGATATCTTAATATATACTGGACAGGAGAGATACAAAATACATACTGAGACATAGCTGATAAACTTATTGTTGTAACTGCCTTGTGAAATTGTAATTTCATGTTTATGGAGTAGTCTTGCAGTGATCATCTCTTCTACTCTGCTTTTAGACCAGTTTGCAAAGGACTTCAGGGTTGGTGTTTTCTCCTTCCTTTTTGTCTTTATTCTTTATGCTTCATTAAGTTCTTTAGACAAATTCTCACTTTCCAAATTGGGGATTAAACGGTTTTCAGGTAAAGAGTTCATCTAAGAAACCTTTCTGCGTTTCTGTGTGCGTAATGTCAAACGTCATGTTGCAGTCTATTGCAACCTTTCTTCTGAAAGCAGGACAATTATTAGAAAAGAGCTCTTTTTACTCCAATTTTGTAGCTGTGTCTGGTATTTCATACTATGTCCAGGTATTCTACACAGATAATATTTGTAATTTTCATGAAATTTCTGTAGAGTCCTAGTTTATTATTCCATTTACCTGATTGCTTTCCAAGAGACACACAGAGTCTTTTTCAATCTTGTTGATCTTGAAGCAACACTCGAGACCCTGTATTTATTTATTCTACGATGGTGGAGATGTGCACTGAACACCTTGGGGAAAAAAAAATTGAATTGTTTCTCCTTTCTTTACTGCCTTAATATATGTATCTAAAATGATCTTTCATTTAACATTTGACAAAGATGTTTTCACTGAGTTTTATACATTGTTTAGCTTCAGCTTGGCCCTTTCAGCCGTTGCTCGTCTGAACTGGATGCTGCCTAAATAAATATTTTTGATGTAATTTATATTTTCATCAATATTCAAAGATGAAGTATGGTATCTGATACAATATAATTCTTGTAATCATCCAAGGCTGATTTACCAGTTCCACTGATAAAAGTCTTTCTCAGTGGAAAAAAAAATAAAACCAGGAAAACTCCGTATGAAACTTGCCATCTTAAATTTGATTGTGTGCAAACCTCCTTTTGGCTAAAATCCCGTGCCTGTAACAAAACATTCATCCTTAATAGGAGTGCCTGCAACTTTAACTTCAAGACTGATTGATTGTTTGTCATTCTCTGTTGTCATGTTTCTTGTATAGTTGCAATATAAAGATTATTTAGTATTTTTAAATATATACAGAAGACACCAACCTCGTTTTGGTGATATGACACCGGAGTTTTATCCTGACAGTTTCTAAAGAGGTGTGGTTCAGATGTGATTCATGTGAGCAGTGCTGAAAGATTTGTCACGGCGCTCTAAACAAGTGGTGTCTTCTGTTCCTGTGGTCTTTTATTTACTGATATATTGGGTCATCCTGTACCTAACATAATACAAAAGGCATCAAAACTTCTAGAAGTTGAGTGCTTTGTATCTAATGTACAATTACTTTATAATTAAGTACTTTATAATTAAGTACTTTATAATTTTAAAAGTACATTTAATTTTTATTCATTCAGTGTGCTGTAGAGGAATTTTAATGTCTGATAGATGTATGATCTGGTTATGTTTACTGAATGATTGAAATATGAATTGGTTAAAATGTTACTTGAATATTACTTAAATAACTCTGTTTTGTTGTAGCCGAAAAAGAAAACTAAGACATTCAATCCTCCAATCCGTAGAAACTGGGAAAGTAATTACTTTGGGATGCCCCTACAGGATTTGGTTACACCTGAGAAACCAATACCTCTGTTTGTTGAAAAATGTGTGCAATTCATTGAAGATACAGGTAAGATAGGAGGACTGTTAGAGGAAAGACTTTCCCATTTTGCATAATGAGTAAAGCCTCTCATTTTCTGTTTTAAAGTACTTTTAGAATTTTATCCTAGAAATAAATAACTGTGGACTAGGCGTATTTAAACAGTAGAATGTGTTTTCTAGATTGTATGCTTAATGTGTGATGGTTTTTTGACTTTATTTATACAAATACTTAATTACTTTTTGATAAATGTCTGAAGTTTAACATGTTCCCTGTAATTTAAAAAACTTATATCACTGTCTAAGGCCAAATGATGTTTAACCCTAATGGCAGTCCAGTCTTACATGTCTCACTGTTGCCACTGTGTTTTATTTCATATATTTAAAAGCTCTGAAATCCGCCTTTTCCAATTATAGAAGACAGGTACTTGAAATGGCTTCTGACTTGGTATGATTAGTCAGCTTGCTTTCTTGATTTTGAGGTAAACCTAGTTTTGCATTTTAACTTGTTACAGAGACAGAAGCATTTATTTTCTAAACACTGTGTAATTCTCCATGAAAAATGTTAATCTATCTGTAATTTCCCAGTTTAATGTAAAATATTAACATATATGTGTTTACACTAGAGTGAAATTTCACAGTATGGTTTTCTCTCTCTCCTTTCTCCCTGGCTTCCTGGTTGTGTGTTTGTCCCTGCTTTCAGCCTATTTACTGTGTGACCATGAGGCAAGTAGGATGATTTTGCTGGTCCAACAGAAGACTACAGTTAGGAGTGGGGATTTGTTTTGAGGTTTGGGAGTGACCTGTTGCTGGGTTTTGTTTGGGGTTTTGGGGGGACTTTTTTTTGTTTGTTTGTTTCTAAAGATTGTGAGCACTGTTTTTCAGTTAGTGTGTAGATCCTGCTTGCTCTGAAGTTTTATAAATTTTACATTGCTGTGTTTGAAGTAAATGACAGTGTGACTGGACTGAAACGTGCAGGACCATCTTTTGACGTGTGTCTGCACTTGGGTGTTGTTTAGTGTAAAGTAAAACAGCATCTATTTTGTAAATTTGCTTAGATCTCTAATACAATTTGGGCTGTAAGATGACAGTAGCCATTTTAGCAAGAGTAAAGTTGAAGGGTTTTCTTTCTTACAGTAAAATTCAGTTTTGCTGCCATTTGTAAGAATAGTGTTTCCAAAAGAATTACCACAGGTGGTAAGCCTAATAGCTGTTTTTAAAGACTTACATACTGCATTATTGCAATAAAAAAATTAGGTGAAACCTCAGGCGCTGATCTTTTTGGAGTCAGATACTTATATAGATCTGTCTTTAACCTTTACTTTCTATGGATTAAAGGTAAGAGCTGTGTTTTCTTCTCTCTTGCTTTTGCTTTTTCCACCTCACCCAGTTAAAAATGGGAAAGGAGGAAGAAGGGCAAGGAGTAATAGAGTGGAATAGGCAGTTTAACATACTTGTATATTGTGTTTGCTGTTTCCTGTAGCAAAAAAAAAAACCCAACCCAAAACAAACCAGTGTAATTTATGGGTGAGTCACTGTCGGAACTGGTGTTCTTTAAAAATGGGGACATACAGCTACTATGTGTAGCTATATAAAACAGATATTAATTGGTATTGAAGACCAATCTCAAGAGTTTGTAGAATCTAGCAATAACTTAATTTGAGCATGTTTCACTTTTTAAGAATACTTTCAAACAACAAAATTACAAATCTAGTTCTGGAAGTTTTATTTGCTTAAAAGTATTGTTGTCTTTGTGGTAATCTTTCAAAAAAAAAGTATTTCTCCCAAAGAATTTTCACCAGCTTGTGGGGTGAGAGAGAGAACTATAATAGTGTGGAAACGTTATTTGTTGTCTTTTTTTTCCTCATAATTGTCAAACCATGTGACAGCCAAAAGATTCAGCACATCTTTTCTCTTCTGATGATCTATCTTGGGTAAATAAGATGTTTGGTTAAGCTGCTGTGTGTTCAAAATGTGGGGTCTCCTCAAAAGCAGTGACTCAGAAGACACAACTTTTCTGTTAGCCGTGTATATGTTAGTTCATCCTGGGATGCTGCTGTACAGCTGGAGAATTTTAATTCTGGCCGTTAATGTAAGCTGGAGGAACATTGTGCCATCTGCATACTTTGTGACTTTGAAGACAGTAGTTGTCTTGCTAGTTTTGTTTAAGCACTTAGAACAAAACCTCTACTTTTGATCTGTTTTACAATTTTCCTTCTCCTACTCTCGATTCTGTGTAAATAGTTTTGGTGTTGTTTTCAGCTTCCATACTTGGCTGTGGGAGTTTTATTTTTTGATGTGTATTATTTTTATATTGGATTAATATGCCGTAGATATTTGAGATTCAAGCAGGGTTTTGATAGAATGTATTTGTTACCTTTGAGAGAGGAGAATGTTCACTTGCATTGCCTTCAAATCCTATACTGAGATAGACTCACATCATTGACTTTGGGACTGTCTGAGAAAATTCCACAAATACAGTTTTGGAGATTGTCAGTCTGCACAAGGCAAGTCAGGACCTCTTGGCTCCAGGCTGGAGTTCAGAATGGTACCATTCCTATATGATAAAGCTGCTTGGCCATGGGGAGTTATTCAGTACTCCTCTGTCTCTTAGCAGTCAGCCTGCTGTCAGTTTGAGCTGCACTGAGTACCAGTGTTTATTATCATTGTCTTTTTAATCAAGAAGTGCAACTTGGCTAATCTGTGTATTTCTCTTACAGAGGATATAATTGCTTAGCATTTTCTTTTCAGGTACTTTCATGGAGTTCAGCTCCTTCTTATGTAATTTGGGTTGTGGCTGCATTTATGAAGATGGGATTAGTCTCGATTTGAAGGGCTAATCTTAATTTTTAATGTTCCCTCTTTCTGTCTCATGAAATTATGCAAGGCAATGCTTTGTACCCACTCATCTACATTTTGACTGAGGCTGGAAAGTACACAGTGTGAAAAAGTTTTCTTTATTTCAGATGCCTAGATGAGACAACAGCACCTTAAAGTGTCTTTGAAGATTCTTACTCCACCATAAACCTTAAAGAATTGAGCACATGCAGAAAATACTATCAGATTTTTGTTTTACCATTATGTTCTGGAATATCCTCACCAAAAAAAAAAGTGTATATCAGTAGAAGAGGGACAGTTTGGAAAAACTAAAGTAAATTCAGGAGCTTAGAAGTTCTAGCCTTTTATAAATAAACAGATTTTTTTTCTGAAGAAACCGTATTTTTCTTGTCACAGTAGAGGATGATGTGGTAAAGATAAGGGGTCATAAGTCTGTGCCTTCAGGTGAAGGTTACTGTTTCTCTGTTCCTCTTTAGTATTTTTCAACAAAAAGCTTTATTCTAAATTGGTTTAGCTTTATGGAGCCAACCAGTTAGTTTTTGAAATATAATACAGAGTTTGAACCCCCTTGTAATCTTCTGATAGTATTGGAAGCAGAAACTGGGGGGCAAAGTGGTTAATACCTGAGTAGATGTAAAGCTGGTAAGCTGTAAATATGTGTCACAACCTCCATTTCACAGCAGTCTGCACTGTCACTGGTACTGGGAGTATGAAGCAGCAATAGCACATTATACTTGGTCTTGTTGGAATCTATTGATTAAACAAAAATAGCACAATACCATGTGAGACCATCTTAAATTTTATACTATTGTTGCTTCTGGATAAGAAGGGAGGAAAGATTTGCTAAATATTGTAAACGAACTTTGCTTCTGTGTTTCTACATTGTCCATGATTATAGGAAAGCCTTTTTTATATCCAAGCCATTCATTTTTGAATTCATTGTAATTGTAGCAGGATGAGGAATATTGTGGTTGGTTGTCAGAGCTCTTTCTGGGTTCACTGAAGCCTATCAATAGAATTTTTGATTTTTTTTTCTTTTTTCCTTTCAGGTAAGTAACTTGCCAATGGTGAATAACCAAGTTTTCCACCAAACAACTTGGTATAAATGTATAATGTTTTCAGGAAAACAGATTTTTTGTAAAGATATTGTGATCTTATCTGTAACCTTTTACAGACTATATGAACGTTTTTCTGTCACTAGTGACATGTATGATATTTGTATGCTTTTACCTCTGTCACATCCTTTGCAAATCAGTTTGCAACTTGCCCGTGAGGGCAGCTATTTCAATTGACTCCTTGTCACTGGTAGCTATGTTTGGTTATGAGTTTCCAAAAGAGTATTTTGATGATGCAGTTGTTCTGGTCTGTTTTTTCCTTTCTCCTGATGGACTGAAGAGAACTTCATTTTGTTGCATCATTTGAAATGAACTTTTAAAGTATATTGGTTTTCTGTAAACTAGGTTTATGGAAATGTATTTAGCAGGGAAAGTAGAGTTTTGATTTAAGAAAATTGTAGTGGCTGTTTTTGTATAGAAGTAATGGTGCTATGCTAAGACATGCCAGAAAAAAGATTACCTGCTTTTTTTAAAGAAACAAAATCCAATGTAGACCATTACCTTTTTTAGTAGAACTCATGTTTTCAAAATATAGGCAGCAGAATTGAGATATTTTTTGAAACTAAACAGTTCAGCTGTATGAATTGCATGAATTCTGTGCTTCTCTAAGAATTATCATGGAGAGAATACGGTAGATATTCTGATACTCTCATAATTTTTTTTTGAGAGAGGAACAGATTTCCAAAGGCTAATTTAATGTCTTCAACAAAATATGGATATGGTTTGAATTTTGTATTGCAGTATAATGGAAAAATATTCATTGAAGGTCTGATTGTAAGTGTAAAAAATGTGCATGTTTGTGCCAACTTTGTAGCTTGAGTGTTTAGTTAGTAACATTTTTATGGTGTTATACACACCACAAATTTAGTGATGAACTATTCTGTGTACTGTTTGTGTACTATTCAACACCTACTGTTGTTGATTTTTAACTTTTCCCTAACTCAAAATAATTCAGATGAGATTACTTATGCTTACTGATACTATTCGCACATGAGGGGTTTTTTAATATTTTAGTATTTTTTTGTGTTTTGGGTTTACTTTTTGTATTTGTTCAGGTGTTGCTGGAAAGTTTGGTATAGATTACATTTCATTCTGTTTACCAAGGAAGGAGACATCAAATTAACATTACAAATGCTAGCAGTTTTGCCGTTTACTATGTATAGCTCTTGATGATATTCAACTTTAATATCAGTATTTTAATGTGGTTGTTTTCCATGTTTTTAATTTTTTTATAGAATATTCCTATCCATGCACTTCATTACCAGATTATGTATTTTAGATTCCATACTTCATAGAAAACTGATAACATTAATAGAGTGTTAATTGTACATGAAGTAATTTAGCAAAGAGAAGCTTATTAGAATAATTTGTGATTTAACAATTTAGTTACTCAGTTTATGTGAGAGAAGGAATGGAATAAAGATGGAAGAAGGAATTTGACAGAGCTAAATGTCAGTATCTCACATGGTTCCTATGGAGAGCTATAAGAGAAATTAAAAAATGTGTAGTCGGTATATGCACAATAATTACTGCTTTTGATATTGAGACCATTTTTGTAATGCTGCTAAATGTACAGTTTTGGAAGCTAATTCAAGTAAAAGAATATTGCCGCCTTCAAATTTCCTTCAAACCTAGGTTACACCAAGGTCTTTTATGCTGAATCTGCAGTGAGGCCAGATTTTTACACTGACAGTATAGATAAGGCAAAGTTTGTCTCTAGAGAATTAGGTTTGGTAGAAATAGGCAAAGAAAATGAGTCAGCAGTGCTTGTTGTGGTAAAAAAGTCAAGTAAATCGTTGACATACATTCCTAGTGGCTGGAAAATGGAGAGATTCAAGATTGGTTACCTCTCCTTTTATTCAAGGGGCTTGGAAGAGCTAGTGGGTTTTAGGAGCCTATTGTTTTGGACAGAGAGAGCAGCACCGGACACCCCCTTGGCCTGGTGTATGACAGCTGGCATCCTCAGAGTAGTTTCATAAAAAACAGTCTTAATAGCCAGAAAGATTCTCTCCTGCTGTATATTTCTGTCACTTTTCATTTTGGGTACTTGTCAGAGGTCTCTGAGTCAGTGGAGTTCACTGTTTTGAAAAGCTTTATCAGCAAAAATGGTAAAAGTCCTGCTGTGTAGTACTACAGCTGGTAAGTTTAGGGGTCAAATACGTGCCAAAACAAGTGCAAGGCAGGGAGCAGGAGCAAGGGAAGGACAGAAACAATGATTGATGAGGCAGGGAGTTAGACCATCTTTTTCAGTCATATTATTCAGTTAAGTTGACGCAACTGCCCATGAAACTTTGTTTAGCAGAATGCACATAGGCCATGACTCTGTTACTCTTGATTCTGGATAGGTACAGTAACAATAGATTTAAATAGCTCTACAACACATTTTGTACCCTCATCAAGTTGGTGAATGATTCCAGAATGGGTGGTGTGGTTAATGTGTTTAAGACCAGGGCTTCTGCTCCAGGGAACATAGATGAGCTGGAGGAATGGGATAGTAGGAACCTGAAGGAATTCAGTGAGGACAAATGCCAAGCCCTTCAGCTAGAATCGCAAGGACTAAACCCCTGCAGTAGTACACGCTGAGGACTTGACTGGCACCATATCAGTGCTAATGAAAACGATCTTGCAGTCATGGTGGAGAATAGGCTGATCATGCCTTCTGTATTGGACTGTCCCAGTAGAAGGGCAGGCACTGCAGCAGCAGTAGTGGTTACTAATTTGTGCTCTGCACTTGTTGGACATCATCTGAAATTCTACAAGAAAGTTGTTGCCAAGCTTGAGTCTGGCAAAAGAGTTCAGGGGTTAGAGTTCCTAATATGTGGGTTTATTCAGCTTGGAGAGAGAGGCTGAGGAGGCACCCAGAAGCAGCTTCCCATACCTGTGAGGAGGTTACTAACAACGTGCAGCCAGGCTAAAGGACTGAAGTACTATGTCATTAACATAGGAGGTTCTGGTTAGAAAGAAAGGCAGTACTTTTGCTCTGAAGGTTATTCAAGCACTGGTTCAGGTTAACCAGAGAGATTGTGGGGTATCTTGGAGATGTTCAAGGGAAGTTTAGATAAGCATCCAAATCTGAATTCTGTGTTGACCGTTGTCTGAGCAGGAGGTTGCACTAGATGATCTCCTGGGAATTCCTTCTGTGATCATTTCAAAACTGTAATAGAATAGGCTTCAGTAGTTAGGAGGCTGTACACCAGTTTATATTTTGAAACTTTGGAATTAATCAACAGAGAGGAAACAAACTCAAGAGGGTAAAACAGGTGTTAGTCATTTCTCCTAATGGAAGACTGACTGCCAGACAGAGGAGGAGCGCATGCATTAAGTTAGTGGTGTGGGAGAATCACTGAAAACTGTAAACAAATATGTTTTGAAATACTCATGAAGCACATGTTGTGCGCTTGAGTTATATGGCTAATGAGGTATCTCTTCAAAAGAAATATCATGGGAATTACATAAAGAATTCCTAAACAATGCAGGTAGGACCAAGATGCTGGGGTATGTACGATAGTTACGCTGTTCCACTTTTTCTGTCAGCATTCTCCAGACCCAAAGTGACCAAACAGCTGTATGCCTGGAAAACTACAACGCCTCAGTTGTCACCCATTTTTAAGGATGCAATGAATGCACCTACCTTTTCCTGGGCATGTTCATAATGTTTTATTAATTGTAGTCTTGTGTTCTTTTTTTGAAATGAACAGGCCATAAAATATCAGCTTGAGTGACACTTCATAAAATGATTGAGACCTTGTTTAATAATCAGTTAGTGTAAATTATAGAAATGTTAATTCAGCTTTGGAGAGCTTCCTATTATAGGAGTCTTTCTAAAAGTACTGCTTATTTCCTTACACTGCTTATTGTTTATTGAACATTTCAATATGCTATAAATTATTTTATTACAAGAAGCAGTAAGACACTTACTTTTGGTTCTGGTTTTCAGTGTGTGAATTGAATGTCATGGGTCTTTAAATGTCAGTGTTGATAAGGACACATTAAATGAGTTTTATGTAAGTAAAGCTAGTGCTAGATTCTTACTTAGAGTTTGTCTTTTTTGCTTGGTAATTATATACATTCTAGATGTACATAGAAATTAATGTCTTGGATCAGTAAATTGGTGGTTCCTTTAGTCTTGTATTGTAGCATAGGGGTTGAAAAGAGATACAGCAGATCAATCCATGGAATAAAATTGGAGAAATATATAGATCACCAAATTTACAAAGATAAGTGGGAATGATAGTCTTAGCTATTGTAGTGGAGAGTGAGTCCTGAAAAGTACCACTGGCCACTGTAGAGGAAGGAATTGAACTGGGGAGAGACAGACTTGCTGTGATTGTGGCATGTATTCAGAAACACAGACAGAACATGATAGCAGAACCTGGCTGTGGATGTTGTTAGCAGACACTCTATGACTTTTCAGCAATCTAAATGTTAGTATAGCTGTTGTCACTTTGGAAAAGGCTTTGAAATCATCATAGCTCTCTGAAAACTTTAAGCTCTCTGTACTTGCTATCAAGCAAGCAAAAAACAAAAAAAAAGAGAGTGTTACAGAGGAAGAACAATCATGCTATTACATAATACCATGCTATACATACAATTTGGATACTGGTTGTAATTTGGTTCAGCCTTTCTCAGAATAGGAAAGAACTGGAAAAGATAGTACATATGGCAGTAATAGTAACTCTTGGATAAAGATGAACTGAATTGGTTAGCATAGAACATTTCTGAGGAAGAGAAATTACATAAATTTAAAAAACGCACTGTTTTTTATAACAGTGGGAAAGTATAGGGAAGTTACCACTTGTTAAGAAAAAAAATTATGGAAACTTCAAGTACTGAGCATAAACTCAGTGTGCTTTCATAATGTACATTCTGGAATGACAAAGCTGCATTCACCATGATGTAAAGACCACATGACTTGAGTGGGTTTGGGTAAATTTGTGAAGGATAAATCCCCAGGTGGCTATTACACCACCTTATGCAAAAGCCTGTGTAAGCCACTGTCTGCAGGAGGCTGAGAGGATATACCACAAAAAGATTGCTGGTAGGTTTTGGTTTTTTCCTCTCCTGTCCTTTCTATGTCTCTTCTCAAGCATATACTTCCTAGTGTAGTATACAGTATGGAAAGTGGTGTAGACTTTGGTCTTCCCTTGTGCTGAAGTTCATACGTTCCATGGAGGAGCCAAGAATTGTGAAAATATATTGCAGCCTAAGAATGGAAGTGTCCTACAGACTGATTATGCATATAGGTGCAGATCCACCTTGCTCATTTTCTCTGAAATGCTTAGAATCCCATGTGGTGAAGTTCCAGTTAGATGGGATGGAGCCCTGGTCACAATTGGCAGCACAAAAGAAGGTGCAACAGAGTTTATTAGGCACTAGGAAATTTTGAGAAAAGAGTAGTCTAGGCAAAGGGGGTGTGATCTTTAAAAAAAGGTTATTGTGACATGAAGTAAGGAGGATCTAAGTTTTTGAACCTGGCAGTGTTGTAAAGCTAGCAGGACAGATAAGCAAATAAATCATGATTCTGATATATAATATTACAGTAGCAGTTGTGTTCAGTAAGGATATGTTGAAGATTATGACTGGACCAGAACACAAGCAGGGTAAGAATATAGAAAAAAATTTTGAAAAATGAAGAGGCTTGCAGATGAAGGAACCAAATTTTTAAAAGGCTTTCAGAAAAAAGAAATGTTGAGTGCTCTGTCTCCCTCTTTTATTATAGATGTACGTTATAGATATGCAAGAAGTTTAAAAGCTAAAACCAGTGAACTAGTGTCTGATACTTGATGAAGGTCTTGATGTAAGAAGCATTGAAGAGACCTGGTTGCATGATAGAAAGCAACAGAGAATTGGAGCATTACTTAAAGAATACTTTCAGACTTCTAGGTGTGTGTATACACACAAACAGATTAAACTTGTCTCCTTCTGTGCCTTAGAGAAAGTGTAATCTAAACTGACCAACTGTTTCATGAAGCGTGACTTTCTAGAATATACACGAGCAAGAAAATTTTTTTCCTTGAGGAATTCAGAAGACAAATTTAGTTAGCTTAATCCAGAAAAGCACTTCACTATTTTTGGAAGATGCCTGAATTCAGTAGGCATCTCCTTGTTTAACCTGAAAATTTTCTGAAGTACTTTAAGTGGTCTTTCTATGTTTCTTAGAGCTGTAGCCCAGATACCACACTAGAGCAAATGTCTCCAGAGCAGCCAGTTGAAGTATTCACGGTTTGTACACTAAACCGTGACTGGGTCAGACTTCTCAGAAACTGCTATTGCAGCACATTCAGTTTCTTTTGTGCAAAAAGAAATTGAATAGTAGTTGGATAAAACAAAGAATATTTTGGGGCTGTAGGGTCTCCAACTGAGAATTCTCCCATACTAGACAATCTTGATTGTAGCCTGTTCTTATCTACCGGTGGTCTTTTGTATTTATTCACAGCTTCTGGAAGAGGAATGCAAAGTGTTTCTGTCTTTGATCACGTGTAGCACATTTGGGGCATTTTTTTGAAGGCAGGTTTGAAACCCCTTTCAGATGTGGAAACCATTGAGTCATTGAAACCACATTTTGCCCCGTGCCACCAGATTATACCTTCTGGTGGTGTTCAAGGATATCAGTGAACAAGGCTCAGGTTTTTTGAAAGGACTGTTCAGGTGTATGTTTACAAGAGGAAAACTCTTGGCTGTGGAATTGGAAAGCTAAATGATGGACATGAAAGTTTATTGAAGAATTGCTTACTAAAATGGCCTTGATGCAGCCAGTAGAGACATGTGAGTTGCTGAGGCATTAAGAAGGAAATGAGTTAGAAGAGTCATACGAAATCTTAAAAAATTTCCCAGCTGTATGAACCAGTCAAGTGCTTTCTGTCCTTTGAACATTGTAATAGGATTCTTAATGTTTCTTGGTAGTTTAAAAGGCACACTCGGTGGATTATGGTGTGGCAGAGCAGTTAAGTATTGATCTGATGATCTAAAATGCATTCAGTTATTGGCCTGTGATGGCAAAAGGCCAAGTGATTCCATAAAGCTATGCAACCTGTGAATTTTTTAATGAAACAATGTAGTGTTATTGAGAACTAGCATATAGAGAATTTTGCACCCATAAAGGTAACTTGCAGTGTTACAGAGCTATAAGTTGTTTGTACTCCTTAATAGGTTCTAAATTAAAAAAGAAAAATATCTTGGGTAATGGTGTGATTATCAGGATGGACTCTTTCATTCAGTGAGTAGCCGTGGGCAAAAAAGATAGCAATATGATAGAAAGCATAATCAGTGGAGTAGAGTGTGCAAGTGTGTGTGTGTGCATAATTAAGGTGTACTGTTCAGTGTTTACCTTGAAAGGCTGATGGAACTACGATGACTCTGTAGTGTGTGGTAAAACAAAGTAATAATGAGAAGCTTGGGGAACCTCTGCTTCCTAAGACCTTTCCTCTTTTTCCTTTTTCCCTCACCCCTTAAAGAAAGACTTGTGAATGATGTGATAATTTACCTTAGATAAGAAGTGAGGAGAAATGGATTCAAAGCTTATAAAATATAAATGGTAAAAGGGAAAGCACACTGGAATATTTAGTTCTTATCATATACAGGAGTGTGTTACACCATGAAATTAAAAGATCAGGATTCAGTTACAAATGCTTGATTCAGTTACAAATGCTTGACTTTTTTTTTTTCCTGCAGAGTATTTTTAGTGTGTTGTTGCTTACCATAGTAAGTTGTTAAGCCTAAGCTGTGAAGACAGTTTTTAAAAACATAAATGTTGTGGGTACCACCAAATTTAGGTTTCTGGTTATTAAAAAAACAGTGCAAATAACAACATTATATATATATTAATAGAGATCAGTAAGAGAATAATTTTGGGTACATTATTGAACAAATATCTGCCATCAGTCTTGTTATCCTACAATGTCATTTCCTCTGATTCATATTGAATGGAATAGTGGATTCAATAGACAACTGACATTTTGTGTTTTGGTTATCCTATATCCCTTTGTGTTAATGTGTTGACTTTTTAGGCACTTAAGAATTGTATTCCTGCTTTTGGTTTCTGAATTAGTAGTTATAACTGGTTTTGCTTTGCTCTATAGCATGTAAGCCTACTTTTTAATATTTATTTTTCCTCCTCTTCTAAGGATTATGTACTGAAGGCCTGTACCGTGTTAGTGGGAATAAAACTGATCAAGACAACATTCAAAAACAGTTTGATCAAGGTAATCAGAAATTTTATTATTTAAAGCCAAAACAGAACATGAATTCTCCATGGATTTATCACAGTGCAATATAAAAGGATTGTGCTTTCAAACCAACTTCCATAACATTGAGTACTTAATGCTCTGGTGGGTTGTATTGGTATAGTCCAGGTTATTACCAGTGAGGCTCCAAGGATGGGAAGGGAATCTTGTTGCAGCTGGCTTAAGTGCTGTTAAAATATTATCTAGCTGGTATTTGAAGGTTTGAAAGAGTTTAAGTGCAGTCTTAGCTGCTCCTTGTGTTAGCAGTTCATCAGTCCTAGGCATTAAGGCATTCACTTCTGCTTCTTATGCCCCACAAATAGTAATTCTTGATACTTGCTTTAGTGGAAGCTCTCTGCAATAGTACGCATTAACAATGAAGTCTGGATAATTTCTAACACAGCCTTTGTCATTGTAGAATACAATGAAATGTGATTGGTAGGTTAGGCTGTGCACTTTGATGTGTTTATATTTAAAAATGACAACACTTACTAAAAATTCTTGGATGTTAATAATGAAGTTGAGCCTGTGAAAAATAGTGAAATATCCCCTAAATGTTAAAGAAAATAAATGTACTATTTCTTTATTCCTTGTTTTGCTGTTTAGCAGCATTTTGGGAAATAGAATTTATAACTCCTTACTGGGCAAAATGGATTAATCAGAAGCCAGTTAATGACAAAATACAGAAACATTCAAGTCTTCATTGAGAATTAGACAACTTCATTTTTCTGATCTTGTACTGTTTTGTAATACTGTCAGATTTTCTTGTATTTGATTCCTGGTCGGTTGGTGTGATAGCAACTTATCAATAGGTTTACCTTTTCGTACCTTATTTAATAATTATTTGGCAAAATTTTAGTTTTCAGTGTTTGGAATAAATTCTTGTTTTTATAAAGTATTATAAGGAATGATAACAGTAGGTTTTCCTTACACTGCTATTTAATTTTTTAAAATTTTGTTTTGCAGATCATAATATCAGTCTGGAATCAATGGGAGTAACAGTGAATGCTGTGGCTGGGGCTCTTAAAGCTTTTTTTGCAGATCTGCCAGATCCATTAGTTCCTTACTCTTTGCATCAAGAGTTGTTAGAAACATCAAGTAAGTAACGAACAACCTTTTCTTGATTTAATAGTGTTATTTCCATTGCCCTTACTGCTATTTTTACTTCACTGTAAGTTGAAAGGACTATATACACTGAATATTTTTTAAATTGTTTAGATGCATGCATTTTTTAATATTCTTTAAACTTAGAAGAACTATATGATGAGATGAATGTAATACATTTTTTTCTTCAGAATAAGTTTGTGGCTTGTTTCTCCTTTTCCTAGAAAATTTAACTGGGAGAAATCTACTTTTTTTCCATTTTTTGTTAAGTGATGAAAATGATGAAGGCTCTTGAGCGGCTTTGCAGTTGTTAATGGGAAAAACCCCTTGAATTCATGAAGTCTTACATGCAAAGTAGGCTTTAAAAATCAGACACATCTAGGGGATATTATGGTAATTCTGCGATTCTCTTAGATTTTTTTCAAATTCTTTTTGAACTCTTATAAGATGCTTAGTTTTGTTTGCCTTACAGACATTTTTCAGATGTTTCATGGTATTCCTGTCTTTGAAATTAGTGTCTTGTATTGGCAGCAAGCTGTTCCACAAAATGACCACCACACTTTTGACAGAATATGACTGTGACATACAATATTCCAAAGTATTTTTTGTTCAAAACATGGAAACACTAGTGTAAGCCTAAGGCTTGGGCCTGGGCTTGATTAATATGTAGCCTGTTAGAAATTTTGTATTTTCTGATGATATCTGTAGATATCATATACCTATATAACAATACCTCTTTCTGGTGTTCCTGCTGTATGTTTCAGGCATACTGCTTGTTTCATGTAATTACTGCAGTTTTATTTTTTTCTTAAAAGTATAACGGTTAAATTCCAGTCAAAACATAAAGTAGCTTAGAATATAAGTGGAATTACTGTTTTAAAATGCCATTATTACTGCTTTAAATTTATATTTGGGATATACTGGACTGTATTTAACATTTTTTCTGTGATATTAGGATAGATCAAAGTTCCTTTTAGCAATGCAGTCAAGTAATAGAGGGGAACTTGTATTCCTTTTTATGATATGAATCATCGATGAGAAGTATATTCTGCAGAGCGTATGGATCCACAGCATTAATTGCTGGGTTTTTTAAACTAAAATTATTACTTTATTTCATATTCCTTTCCTACATGTTGATTGTTTCCTGTTTGAAGCATGAATAATGTCCTTTGGGCCTGTGAAAAATCCCTGTTCTTCTTTAAGCAGTATATTTAAAATAGCTGCACCAGCCCTATTTGTAATTTTTTTATTATTTGAATAACTGTGAAGTTTAAGATATTCTAAGCTCATGTGAATGTCTTTCTGTCATAATATTTTGCAAGCAGAGGAAACTCTTAACAAGAAATGACCCTGTCACATTGTTATTCTACAAGCCAACAGTAAGCTAGTCAAGTAGTTATTTGCGGAACACAGATAAATAATTCATCTTAAATTCAGAAAAATAGTTTTATGCTTAGTCAAACTCTATAATAAAAAGTTACTCAATGGAAATAGGAATTTTATTAAATATTTTCTCACTTGATATTTCTCTGTGGGTATCTTATCTGTACCATTATACTAGGAAAAAGACTTAGCAACACTTTATATTTAGTATGTCTTTCTAGATGTGTCAGAAAATGTCACTTATTTCTATAGAAATCATGGATAAGACAGAACGGCTACACGAGTTAAAAGAAATTGTGAAGAAATTCCACCCAGTGAACTATGATGTCTTCAGATACATAATAACACATCTAAACAGGTTTAGTATTTTTCAATTTTGTTTAAGTTGTAATAATTGCAAAAAAGGTTGTGTTTTTAACAATGAATTATCTACTAGAATTGAAAATGTGGAAAAAGAAATTAGGAGTTACAGTTGATTAATGAAGCCGTGTAGATTTGTTTGTCACATTTTATTGATATATTTATCTGGCATCATTGCTACTATAAAGTTATAAGAATGATTGCTGTACATAACAAAAGCTTGAAAGAATAACTGCACCTAATAATAACTATGCATCTAATTACAATTATTGCAGACTGCCCCCCCAGGAAATAATAGCTATTAAAATTATAGACTAATCTAGGTTTTAAGGAATTTGAGTCATTTGGCCTAAACACCCTCCTCCCCATCTCCCCTTCCAAAATAGGGCTAGCTTCAATCAAAATCTAAAATTTAGAGTCCAAACCCTGTGCTGAATAGTAAAATGTAGAACAAAGCTATAAGTAACAGTAAATTGGTTACATTTGCTTCTTAAATTTTGCCTCTTGCATAAAAATTTAATGTTTTTATCTTTAAAAGTTATTTCCATATTTACTAAAATAGTATTAATGGATGTATATCACATCATAATCTGATGTGATATACATCCATTAATCCTTTACGTGTATGATATTGTCATAAAAAAAGAGAGAAAGACCAGCTTGCTCGTGCTTCTTATTCAGCTAAAATGAAATTATTCTCTGAAATCCACAGAATGAGATTAACTATATTATTGTTGAGATTATAAGGGATCTTTGGAGATTTGTTTTGTTCAACACCATTGCTTTGACAGAGTCAATTGCAGCAGATTGCCCAGAATGGTGTCCAGTTAGGTTTTCAGTATCTCCAAGAAGGGAGACTCCAGTCTCTCAGAGCAGCCTGTTTCAGTGCTCAGTCACCCTCACAGTAAAGAAGTGCTTTCATATGCTAAGAGAATTTCCTGTGGATGTTTGTGCCTGTTGCGTTTTGTCCTGTTACTGAACACCACTCAGAAGAGTCTCAGTTCATCTTCTTAACACCCTCCTATCAGATACTTAAAACCAGTGACATGACTTTCCCTGGGCTTTTCCAGTCTAAGCAATATTAACATTCTCAGCTTTTCCTCATTTGAGGAATCTTTGATTTCTTAATGACCTTCTTCTTAATGTCCCTTCATTGGGCTCACCTCCAGTATGTTTATATGTCTATTGCGCTGGAGAGTCCAGAGCTGGATCCCAGAGTCCAGATATGGCCTTTGCAGTGCTGAGTAGAGGGGGAAGATCGCCTCCCTGTACCTGCTGGCAGCTCTCCTAATGCAGCCTGTGGTGCTGTTGGCCTTCTTTGCCCCACAGGGTCACCTAGCTGACTCATGCTCAGTTTGTTGTCCGTCTGGACTTACTTGTTTCTCTCTCTCTGCGCTGTTACTTTCCAGCCAGGTAGTTTTGTGTATACACTCATATATAAGCTTTTCATGACATTTAATTGTTCTGGGCTGCCGNGATGTTTGTGCCTGTTGCGTTTTGTCCTGTTACTGAACACCACTCAGAAGAGTCTCAGTTCATCTTCTTAACACCCTCCTATCAGATACTTAAAACCAGTGACATGACTTTCCCTGGGCTTTTCCAGTCTAAGCAATATTAACATTCTCAGCTTTTCCTCATTTGAGGAATCTTTGATTTCTTAATGACCTTCTTCTTAATGTCCCTTCATTGGGCTCACCTCCAGTATGTTTATATGTCTATTGCGCTGGAGAGTCCAGAGCTGGATCCCAGAGTCCAGATATGGCCTTTGCAGTGCTGAGTAGAGGGGGAAGATCGCCTCCCTGTACCTGCTGGCAGCTCTCCTAATGCAGCCTGTGGTGCTGTTGGCCTTCTTTGCCCCACAGGGTCACCTAGCTGACTCATGCTCAGTTTGTTGTCCGTCTGGACTTACTTGTTTCTCTCTCTCTGCGCTGTTACTTTCCAGCCAGGTAGTTTTGTGTATACACTCATATATAAGCTTTTCATGACATTTAATTGTTCTGGGCTGCCGTCTGTGTGTTTGTGTTTCTGCAGGTATTTGTAATGATCTAACTGGGCTTGTTGTACGGGGGTAGAAATAAAAACCTTTAACTTCCCTGCTTAGTCAAGAGGGAGAATGTAGGTAGTCTCTACTGCAATTTGGAAAGAGTCTTCTCTTTTCATGAAATGTGTAAGATTTTAGAATCTTTAGTGCCTACTTTTACACTTCTCTCCATCACATATACAACTTGCTTAACCTTTATAAAGTTGTCCTTTTCCCTTTTCAGGGAAATGGATCAGTTTTTCCATTGTAGTCTTGTCCAATGCAAATTCAGCCCTAACATAGATAAAACCATATCAATGAACAAATACCTGTAATTAGAGAGCTTCAAGATGTGCTTACAAGTATCTAAAGTAAAACTAAATGTCTCAGACTTGACATGGTTATTAGTTACCTGAAATGTTTTGTGAATTCTTAATCAACCTGATAGAAATTTTTGTGGAGGAATGGCAGACTTGGAATTGTCAAAGGTCTTCGTCTGGTCACCTATTTACATAGCACAGCTGAATGTGCAGTGTCAAGTATCTGGATTGCTGCAAGTAAAAGTGCTAAACATAATTTTAAAAATTCCTGAATAGGTTCTAATGCATGCATATCTACAAACAAAAGAAACATATTAATCATGGAATTTACTGGAGAACATAAGTGATGTACACTGGCCTTTACTTTTTGGTCTGATCCTCTCTCTATTAATGATGAGTGATTTACATTACAGGTTGCTAGTAACAACATGATCTTTTCTTAAAAAAAGGCTGTCATTTTTTCTCATTTGCAGTGTCAGGTAGTTGCATTCCATTCCGCGAGAGATCTGCTTGGATGTAAGCAATTGCATGTATAGAAAGAGGTGGATACAGCGGTGTACAGGATCTTAAAGGCAACTTGTAGCTAAACTCTTGACAGTCTGTATTTATTTTTAAGAGATTAATTTGTGGTAAATTACTGCTTGTATATAATTAAAATGGAAATGTTGTTTGCCAAATGAATTGTTCATTTAATGAGGTAAAGCAGTCTTCTACGTGATGAAAGAGCTCTCATCACAACCTATATTTTAGATGCTTTGTTTTTACATGCTATGTCATTACAGTAAAATATGTGCTATTGTTGTACGGTTAGTAATGGTTGATGATTGATAATATTTTGGTGTGTCCACAAGCACAAGACCTGATTATTGAAACAAAAAATTCAAATATTATCCGTATCGTATAAGTACGAGACCAGTAACTGTGAGAATTCAATAAATGGCAACAATGTGATGAATTTTTCACTAGTGCTATAAGCACCTTTCTGAGCATTTCAGGTAATTGTGGTTGATTGACTGTGAGCAGAAGTGAGCTTTTAAAGCAGGATAGCATTTGATTGAAATTGGCTTTTTTGATACTGGTTGTGTTTTATACACGTTCTTTGGTAACAAGACCCTTCATACATAAGGACTAATGTGGCATAATATGCTTCTGAAGCCTGGGAAAACACCAATGTACAGCTTTTCAAGTCTAATCAGAGTGGATTTACAATCTGAAGTTCCTGAAACTTGGCATTGGAGGAAGTAGGCAGGATCAGGAGAGACACTCTTCATTTTTCATTTTGAGTGAACATTGAAGAAGATTAAAGTGCTCAGCAAGCGCTCATTTAAGAAGATTTGAAAGTAGTTTGGGAAAGTTTGGTAGGAGACAGCGCAGAGGTTTGTAGGGTTTTGTTTACTCTTAGAAAGGACAGAGGTAAAGATGAAGCACAGGAGGGAATGCAGTTGATTGTTCATTTTGTTTAACCTGATAGTGAGCTGTTGTTGGGGAAGAGGTGCAATGCCTTTCTTCTTTTTCTCACCTCTAGCCATAGGTTCCCATTGTTTTGTTTATTGTGTCTAATGATTGTGCAGATACAGCATGTTAATAATAATGCTTAGCAAAATGTAGCTTACATTTATTCTTTGGTCTGTAAGTGAATTTAAACTGTAATTTTTTAGCAACAAGATTATGAATTTTACTGCCACTCAGATATAGTATCCAAATGTCCTTTGGACCAAACTTACTCAAAACAGATTGAGAGGCAATATTTGTATACCTTCACACTATTTTTTATGCTGTATAGTTACCATGATACATGCATTGTAAATGAGTGGAAATATTTTCTTATAGTGTTAATTTTTGTGTTTACTATGGCTTTCACAGATTTTGAATCTATGGGCTACAGCCAGCTGTCAGAAATTCTTGTGGGCTGCTCTTGTTAATCATCAAAATTGTAACTGACAAACTTCTGAAGTTTTATTTTCTATTTCTACAGGACAATTGTAGCTCTGCTGCCTTTGTGATGTCTACTGCAATATAGAAAATGCATGTTGCCAGCTGAATGCATATCTTAGGTGTTTGTCAGATGTATTAACACATGATTTTTCATGTATCTATTAGTAATTGCTTCTAGATAAAATGGTGATGTCAGTTTAGAATGCAGAATATTTTAGAAGACAAAATATCCAGGCTCTTCTAGCCTATTACTATGAAAAGCATGTTGTTTTTTCTGACTAGGCATTTACTTGTAGATGAGAAATTTGGTAATAGGATGGTTTGTTATTCTTTGGATGTTTTTTTGGGGGTTTTTTTTGTAATGGTGTTGCAACAATGAATTTAGATAATAAGTGATGAACCTGTTTCAGTTTGTTTATTATTGTCAGTTCAAAATGCTGGTGGAATGTTGAATTTCTTTCTTGATTAAAAGTTTAATCAGACTTATATTAGTTAACTATCCAAATCTGGAAACAACATGGTTTCTAAATTTTCTTCTGCATAATCACATAAAATATTCAAGGACAATTGTTTTAATGGATTGCTGGACGAAAGGAGCAGAAGTCTTGAGATTGTTTAGTAATAATGCCTGCAGTTAGAGCGCTATGAGAATATTTCTAGTTGATTGCATACCGGTTTTAATTCACGCTGTGCGTATCATTCTCATTTCAGGGTTAGTCAGCAATATAAGACCAACTTTATGACTGCTGATAACTTATCGATTTGTTTCTGGCCTACTTTGATGAGACCTGATTTTGAAAACAGAGAGTTTCTTTCTACCACCAAAATCCACCAGTCGGTTATAGAGACCTTCATTCAACAGTGTCAATTTTTCTTTTACAACGGGGAGATTGTAGAAGCACCCAACCCAGTGGCTTGTCAGCCACCGCCTGCCAACCCAGTACAGATGGTGGAACCCATGGTACCCCTGCAGCTGCCACCCCCGCTGCAGCCTCAGCTGATACAGTCGCAGTTACCAGCAGACCCTCTCGGTATTATATAGACAGAAGATGATTGCAGGCAGCCTGGCGCTGGACAGTAGAGACAAGCTATAGACATGCATGTTTCAGGATACAGTAATGTACTTCATATTTATGAAAAATAATTCCCATCCAGCTGATTGGACATCTTTTTGTTATATCCCGTACTGTGTTCCTCATTTGTACACGCTGCAGATAAAAACTATGTGATAAGCATGACTGGAGAGGTTTAATTTTTAAAAGCAAAAATAGCTATAAAGTACAAAGCTGCTGCTGCATGATACCTTATTGCAATCACTATATCATTCCTGTGACGGTTTGTCACAATATATTGTGAATAAAATTTTTCTATAGAAATTAAATGATTTAAAAAAATTACATTTATGAAACATTCAATGCTTACAGCCTGCTTTGTGGCTGGTTTTTGTTATTTAACATGCTATTTTTGGCAATTTTCGTCACATTCAAGCGTTCTGTGTAAACAACTAAAGCCCAGCTATAGTTTATTTTGTAATCTCCTGGCTACTTATGTGACTTTATGCGTAGGGTGGTTTATGGAAGAATGCAAAATGCACTGTTGAGAATTTTACGATCCTTCACCATCCATCTTTACTTATAAGTAAACCTGTGGACAGTTTAAGGGTGGGTGAACTTGCTTATTATTTCTTACAGCACAATACCAAGGACATGCTTGTTGTAAAAGTGAGTTTCAAATATTGTACAAAAATTTTGATGTTGCCTACTTATTTCTTTATGTTCCATTACTGAACTAAACATTTTGTAAAACTGTTAATTCTGTAAACAGCTGCATGTTTAAAAGATCATTGATGGTCTTGTAAACTTAATCTAATATATTTTAGATATTTTAATTTTTCCCACTTGGGAATACATGTAGTGTTTAGAAAATAGTTCATGACATTTTCATATAAGGTTATATAACTTTTCATACATAAACATGACTTTTGTTGTAGTAAAATTCTCTAAACCAAACAATGTTTTAATCTAGGACTTCAATTAATCTATTCTTTAAATCTATTTTTATGTGACCCTCTAAAGATATACAAAAATGCATTGCTAATACATAGCAATAAATACTTTGGGTACTGACAATTAACCTCTTTGGAGTGTGTATATATAAAATTACATAAACTTGTATTCATATTTTTTTCCTGTGGTATGTTGTACTAAAATTTCAAATGACTCTTTTTTTTTTCACCGTATTTTTAAATTATCTTTTTTTTTTTTTCATTTATTTTACTTTTATATTGGTACCAATTTTGCTGTAAAAGAATGCTGCTTAATTTAAACAAATCTTTTGGTTAAGTATTTTGATAGTGGTAAAAAAATTAGAAGGTTACAAATTGTAGCAAAGGGGAGACCATAGATAAACACTACCTGTGAGACTTTTCATAGCAGCTTTTTTTCTTTCATGCTCAAAATGTACCTTTTTAGGTCTGCAAAGAAGAAAGTTTATTTCTCATTCAGCTGCTAGAATGTTTTGTGTAGTTTTAAAAAAAAAAAGCTTTATGATGGTCACTGTTGTAATCTTCACTTATAACAAGATTTAAGATCGTCTTGTATGTATTATAGTAAATAGATGATTTTGAGAATTAAGGCTTTTATTAAGAGATTGGTTTGCTCCATTTTCCCAAAATAAAAATTGCCTTTCCCACTTATGTCCTAGGTATTGTACTTCTAATGACTTGGATTATCATTCTAGATTACTAAGATACCATAAACCTGGCTGCTGTTTGAAGTACATGTATATTATAAATTATCTTGATATTGTGTTATATTCTTGCAAGTAATTATCTTTTTTAAGAAAACATAAACAAAAAAGAAAAGTCAACCCTATTCCTATTGCAAAGCACACAGGAACTAATAGTCCAATAAAGTCTGTCCTGTAAATTGTAGTATTTAACTTGTTCTACTTTACCTGTTGTCTATATAGCTTTTATTTATAGTTTTCAGTCTAATCTTGGCATGTTTAGCAAAGAAAACGAAACTTCAAGAGTTTTTATAAACTATTTCTAGGTTGCTAAAGAATTTATTTTTCTACTGTATATGGCATAGACAAAGCATCACCTGTACAGGAAACAAGTCTATTTCTAATAGAAGGAAGCTTAAAAATAAATGCCAGTCATATCCATATTTAAAAATTCCATCTATAAAGTATCTCCAGTCTTCATAATGTGAATTACATTTTAAACTTTCTGTAAATTCCAAGTTTTTTGCCATAATATTTAACTAATCTTTGAATACTAATTTTTAGAATACTTTACATTCCATTTCATGATGAACTTTCATGCTGAACTTTTGATCAGCAGTACTTGCAGTATCATTTCTTTGTGTATGATGTTATGGCTAAATCACCATTATTTTTAAGAATCTTTACACTGACATTCAGCCAAATATGGAAGTGTTATTACATTTACTGGATAAACATAGAGAAATAAGAAAGCATGGCATGTGGCAGCTGGTTGTCACATGGAAGAGTCCCTGCATACTGTTAGCATTATGGAGGTGCTGTATGCAGGAATGTGGAGATGTGTGTGTAATATATACACTTGGAGGTTTTTTTATCTGTTTGTGTGTTTATGCAGACATGCATGCACATACGCCCACATAGTAAAGTTTTTAAAATATACTAGGAAATTAAACTGTGGTTATTAAAGATTTCTAATAGAGCTTTCTCTATTATTATTTTTATTAGTGCTATAAAATGAGGAAGCATGTCATTATATCCAAATTCCTCATACTTTGGCTCATGTAGTCCCTTCTAGTTTTAATGAAAATCCAAACAATAATAACTATATTTTTTAATGTGAGCATTTTTACCGTAATATCTATCTTGATAAAGATACAAATGTATATTACTTTGATTGAGCCATCTCAGTGACACTTTATGGAGTAGTTTCTTTTTTATGTTATAATGGTATAGACATACTGCAGTGTTTTTGTCTTTCACTGTTTTAGCAATTCTAAAATCTCAGACCTGAGTTACAAAAGTGCCATTTTAAGTAATGCTTAACAGGTTATTTCAAAATTCCTTACCCTTCATGATCTTGTGGAATTTAAACTCATATAGTGTAAATAGATTGCAGATGTCAACTTAAGTGAAAAGAAACTTTGTTATTGTTGTATGTTTTCTCCTTTATTTGAATCCATGTTGCTAGGAATTTATAGGTATGTTTATTTTTAGTTGCTGGAGTTTAGCTTCCCATATTTATGATAAACATAGAAAAACTATCAATTGGAGATTAAAAAAATGGGCCATAGTTTATGTGCTTCTTTCATTTTTTTTAGTAATTGTGATGCTGTTTGTCAATTGCAAAAATTGCACACATTTAAAAAAAATTTCAAGTAAAAAATTTGTTCTTTGTTTATAATGTAATCTTTTATTGCTACATCAGGAGAATACTGCAGTGAATTAAATATCAGTGAAGCTTATTCTGTATAAAAGATGCAACGAATAAAATACTACGATGCTTACTGTGTATAATGTTCAGTTTAGTTGCCTACTAAATTTTTAAAGGCAAAAGCACCCTATCTTTCACAGACACAGAAATGAAATTTAGCAGTAAATCTTGCTAAAGTGAGTGCAGTGTGTGTTTAAGTTTTTCTTGGGTGGGAGGCTTTCTCTCATGGGTCTCTTAAATTTATTTTTCCTGTGGAATTTTAAAACCTGAAGTAAAAACTGTGGGCTTTTAAGGTCAGCTTTAAGTCATCAGAGTTGTACATTATTGGTCATAATTCTGCTAATGATATGGGATAAAGGCTTTGATAGTAGTACTGGTTTTAGTTCTCATGTTTGCAGTGTCTGTGCTTGCTTTGCTTCTTCAGAATATCTTGAGTCATATGGCTGCTGCAGAAATAAACCTTCCTGACAGTCTTCATATCTGAACACTGTTCAGGTTTTATTTTTTTTATATATATATACATATATATTTTTAATATACATATCATAACACATTTAGATACTGGAGCACTTAAGCTCAAATAGGATTCATCTTATATGTAATTTACTCAGTGTGCAAATCTCAGTTATTCAGATTGCTGTATCAAAAAGCAGTTCTGCTGAATCAGACTGAAGTGTAATGTACTGTTCAGACTCAAGTTTCTGATGAGTAGCTGACCCAGAGAACCAGAGTGTTAACATCAGTGATCACTTGTGTCAAATTTGGTTCTTCAACTGATTCATAGTTTCCATGGAATCAGGTATGAAGTTAATCTATCATCATAGCTAGTGAACTGATACTTTCTGCCTTTCCTTACTGATGGTTTCTTTCTCAAGTGCATTTTACGGCTGTTTCCCATATGTTTCTCATCTTCCATGTAGAATACGATGCATGTGTGTTTAGAGCTGGCACTTTTGTTGCTGAACTGAGTGTTGTTGATGCCCAGCTGACCTCACGGTGCTTTTATATTGCAGAATAGGGTTTAGTATACTTGATTAGTAATAATTTGACCATTGCTGATTTTTGTTTGGTATGATTTAGAAAATAGAGAAAATTAAATAGTTTCACTGAATGCCTGCAGTGCAGCAGCTGATTTTTTTTGTTTTACAATGTGATAATAACAAAAGACTGTTGTTGCTTCTACTTAGAAGCTGTTTGATTTGGGAAAGGATGGAAAGGAAATCTGTGATGAGTCTAGCTAATGACTGCATGTCAGTGCTTCAGGATTAGATGTGCTGACTTGCAGAGCACCTCTGTCTGCTTACATGACTGACCACTTTCTGCAGTGTAGCTGTAGCTTGTATTTCCCCCAAAATTAGGGTATCACAATCTGTTCTTGTAGACCTTTCTGCTTCACAACTCAAGAAGTGAAGGGAGGGCAAAGTGGCTGTTCTCATCAATTCCTGCAGTTCTCAGTTTTGTCACTGGTGAGAATTGTCAGGGGCTCCTGAATTGCTTTTGCAGTGTTTTACTGAAGTAGGAAACGTACAGAGTGGTAAGTTTTGAGTTAACTGACACTGAGTGCAATCACTTGATGAAGCATATAGCAAAAACCCAAGTTGCACTATTAAAATGCAGTTGTGGTCTCCCCTTGAAGGTTCCACTCTCAGTATTTGACAGTGTGACCCGAGTTTCTGCAGTGAAAGCCCTTGGTCATATTGATGCTGTGTAAGTGGGGAATGAAGAAGAGATCAAGAAACTTAAAAAAAAAAATGAACTTTGAACAGCTGTCTCTGAAAACATTTAGATGAAATTATTCAACATAGAGTGTAGCAAATAAAATAAATGTGGGGAATGAAATGTCCATGGTTGATTACTGAAATATGTATTGAAATATGTATGTATATACATATGCTTTTTTTAATTTAGTAAAGAAGTTGATGTTGATGCAGGGGTTTTAACAGAAAAGGGGGCCAGCCTGCTAGAGGTAAATGTTGCTTACAACTCACATGTTAAATTTTGAAAAATGAATGCCAACAGTTATACATAATTTTGATACTGTACTGGTGACTTGTCTAACAGTTTAATTTTGTTATGCTATTATCTTGTGGTCACACAAATAAGCCTGATTTTATGTCCTTGATGTAACTGTTAAGAGTTGGAAAGTTTCTTTTCACAGATAACTGCTTTCTTTACTCTTCTTTTTCTCTTAAAGCCAAAACTTAAAATTTATAACATGATCATGCTACTTGTCTCCTATAAAACAGACCAGGTCCCACATAAGGTTTATAAAAGTCTGATGATACTCTTTTGTCCCCTTTTGTCTGCACTTTTATGTCTGTACTCATTTGCAGTTTTGGGGATGCACTTGTCCATGTCTGGAGATTTCTGATCGCTACCAGGTAGATACCAGGGTGATCCCTTTCCATATCCTAACCT
The DNA here is from genome assembly GCA_013400235.1 of Oriolus oriolus. Classification (NCBI taxonomy): domain Eukaryota; kingdom Metazoa; phylum Chordata; class Aves; order Passeriformes; family Corvidae; genus Oriolus; species Oriolus oriolus. Next base: position 126,480 of record VXBT01008848.1, on the reverse strand, counting down.
GCTTTTTATAGAAGAGTGCTGGAAAGACCAGCTAGGAGACCATTTAAAAATGGTGAAGGATAAATACAAGCTCTCAGTACATCCATGAGGTGAAGATGCTCATCTCAGCTGGGCTTCCCTTCTGTACTAGAAGTTTGTGTGTAGGGTGCTTTTAAGCTTTCCACTGATGGTGTAAATGGGAGGAGGAGATGGAAAATCTCTTCCCTCTATACTCTTGTCTCTGACCTCAAGGGTCAGTGTTACTCTTAGAGAGTTGTGGGCACAAAGTTCTCTATGTCTAGCGTGGAGTTTTCGCCCCATGGAGTCGTCGATTAGCATGTGGCCTTCACCTAAACTTGGCACACCAAAGCAGTGGGAACATACATATGAGCCTTAAATTGTTGGTCAGCATCCCTGCTCCTGAGGCATGCTGGCCTGAGAGTTTTGTCAGTTTTTACTTTAAAATAGTTTTGAGTGGTATTACCACCACAATCTGCAGGTCCAGGTGATTTTTAGAGGATACAAAGATTCTCTGACCTGAAATACTTCTTGGGATTGTGCACTATCAAGTATTATTTTTTTTTCTCTCTTCTTTTCAAAGAAAGCCATTTCTAAGAAAAATCAGAGGACTGAACTGTTATCTGTCAGAGGTGTGTTTTTGTAGCGTGACAGTGACACCATGAGGTAAATGCCCAGGTCATTCAATGAAGGCATTGAAGTAGTCTATGAGGATGTGAATCCTGCTGGAATCATTTGGAAGACTGTCTGTGGCAGAGTAAGTGAATTGCAGAAGAAAGTCTCAGTCATGGGTATAGTTCCTCTTTGAAGGAAACTTAATACTTTGTTTTGTTTGGTTTTTTTTCTGTTCTTCAGGAGTGGGATATACTGGTGTGCATGTAATGTGATTGTCAAAGCTGAGCTCTGACCCCATTGGAAAATAAGCAAAAAATTTGAAACCAAGCACTCTAAAAAGCAATGGAGACATCTGTGTCCTGTCATAGTATTCAGAGTATTGGGAGGAACTGGATGCTTCTGTTTTTCTCCAAGGCCATGCACTTTTCATAAACTGAAGGGAAGGGTCCCATAGCTCCCTTTGGATTTTGACTGCTGTCCCATATCCATTATTTAACTTAAAACATTTGCTGTAATAAGTTTGTTTTTTAAGTACTGATCTGTAAATGAATTGAGTCTGATTTCCTGAAATGCTATCCTTTCCTGCCCTACATTTTTCTTTTTCTTTCTGTCCCTATATACCTCCTGCCCCTCACCAAAACAGCAGAGCTTCTCAGCTAGAGTTCTGTCAATGTGAAGAAGGGATTCTCCTGCGGGCTGCAGGCCTTTCTCGTTTGGGAGTACTTGGCTTTAGATCTCAGGTCTCTTCCTTTGCGCTATAAGAATTTGTTTGCTAACTTCTGGGCTTGCTACAAACCCTATTTTTTCACTTCCCTAAAGTTGGTGAGGATGAGTTGGCCAAAGCAAATGTCTATAGGCAGTTACTTGTTTTTGTGCATTAATTTATGGGACAGATGCCCGGAGCCCTAGGATGGCAAAATTTCTTCAGAAATGTAAAGAAAAGAATAGCTTAAAACTTCTGAGTCTCCTTCCTTCTGATGTACTCCTTAGGGAAACCTACAGCTATTCTTGCAGTGAATAGTAGTAAAAAGTATGTTCCTGAACTGATCTGGATGATAAATATCTCCATATTAGGATTGTCTAGCAAAAGCAATTGCCTTCTTGCCTACATATTGCATGTCCAGCTGAAGTGAAGGACTACTAGAAGATGTGCTAAATACAAGCCAATAGGATGTGCAAATAGCTTAGCTCATCAGAAGGAAACCAAGATAGAGTGGGGATTTTAAGAACTGAGAAGTTTTAAACTGACCAGAAGGAAATATTTATGGTGGGTATTCTTTCCGTTCTAGGGTTTTCAGTGGCTTCTGTTTGTGTTTTTATAACGTGAGGAGGTTCTGACACATTGCTTTCCCACTGCTGCAATGCTCTTAACTAACATCGAGCTGTGTGCTTGATGAGGAGGTGCTGGAGGCAGTTTGCATCAGCCTTTTCCCTTTCAATGTAAAACCCAAGAGCTTTAAAACGTTTCATGTAGGTTAAGGGAGTTTCCCATCTTCACAAAATTCGCAGGCATATAGATTGTTGGTCAAAACCACAATCTCTACAGTTTCTATGGGGTTGTTTTTTTTGGACTGGTTGTCTTTTTTTTTAAAAAAAATATTGTTGAATTGGAAACAACATTTTTTTTTCCTGTTGGAGAGGTGTTGGAATTTACTATTAAAAGAAAGGATTAGAATTAGCCTAAGTAACATTCTGGAAACACCAGTGGAATATTCACATTAAAGGCAATAATATTTGATTAGTTTTTCTAGTGGCCTCATAATTTTCTGACTAGCAACTAGATTCTTTTTTAAGGCTTTAGGTGTGTTTTATTTGCAGGGATATTGATACCACTTTTAAGCTACTGTTGCATGTAGTAGTTTTTAAAAAAATTGTGTTGAAGTAGTTGCATACAGGAGGCCCTGGATTATTCATTATTCTGATGGTGAGTGAAAGAGATCCAGATTTCTTCCCGAGAACGTAAAAAGGAGACAGCTGACATTATTGTTAAAGAACAACTAGGGTGACCTTTCTTTGCCTGGATTGGCGGAAGTTTGCTTTCAACTGCAGCTGGCAATAGTGCAACTGCAGTATCTGGAGCACCCATGTACAAAGGAAAGAGAACCAGTTCTGTGAATGTAGCTTCCAGAGAGAGAAGTATTAGGTGGAGCAGATGAAAGCATGTCTTTAATTTTTTCCTTACTGGAAGTTTGACTACAAGAATGACTATCATAGTCTGTTTTATGGTCTTAGGACATAATGTGGCTGAATATAAATGCCAGATGTATATTGTCTAACCCGTCTCTTTTAGATAAATACTTAGCAGACCTGTGTTCCTGCATTCATTATATTTTCATTTCTGACTGTACCCAGTTTCTTTTTTTAAAAGAGATGATGTCTATACATGCCCAAAATCATACTGACACCATGGTAGTATTAGTTCAGATTAAAAGGTTTAGTGAGTGTTGTCAGAAAACAGTCTTTGGTTAGAGTTAAGCTGATAAAGGTAGAGCAAGTTGTGTTAGTGTTAAAATGCTGCTCTTCACCTTAAAGGTGAAGTAGAAGCTAAGTGGGAATGGAAATGAGCAGTTCTGCTTTGGTGTACGTTCAGTTAGTGAGGAGGGAATGAAAATTTTTGTTTACTTGCGAAGTCCTCGGCGGGTGGCTCCGACATGATCAGCGGAAGTCTCACATACGTGCACGTGTGCACGGAGGGTTATGAAAATGGCTCTCTGACACTGCTGTTTGTTCATAAATCTAGTAACTCTGTGTCCCCAAATGTCTCAGATTCAGCTATGTATAGCACAACATGAGTTTTCCAGCTTGTCTTGGAAACTATAAGTCAAATTTGCTCTAAGTATGTTAATTTTTAGCCTCTCTGCTTCCTGAACAGCATCCACGCTTTATCAATATACTTGGTATTTAAGAAGCAGAGAAGAAAAAGGTGAATGAGTTCCACGAAAATCTGGGAGTTTCTGTATTGGGAATTTGCCCCTGTTCTCTGTCTGGGGAAGAGATCCAGCTGCATTGTTCCTACAGGCACTCTGAGGGTAGCTGAGTATTTTGTTTCTTGGCAGGGCACGGTCTCAAAGGCTGGCATTTCATATGCAGCTGTATCCTTGAAACCTTTGGTAAATGGCTGTGTACTGTTCTCTTTAAGTACTGCAGAGGAACAGTTCTCTCCCTCTGATTTTGAAAATAAAATTTAGAAAACTATCCTCTTGTTTAACATCAGCAATGTGAGTCTTTGCCCTTTTCCTCAAGAGGCTTAAAAGAACACATTTCTTCCTCAACTGCAAACTTTCCCTCAGCCTTCTAATTGATGTAGGAGACAACGAATTGTGTAAATGGAAGAAAAGTTCAGCTATGTGCATGACATCTTCAGGTGCACATACTCACTGAGCAGGAAATAATTGAAGTCCTTTTCCCTTTTGATTCTGAAAAATAGTTGTTTTAAAGATGTATGTAAAAATGCATGGGCACAAGTGTGGTGGTCTTCTCAAATCTAGGGATCTGATCTCGCCCTTTGGTTTATTGGAAGAACTGCAAATGGTATTTTTAGCAAGCTTACTGCTAAAAATTCTCTGGCCCTCTCTACTTCCCCAAATGAAACAGGTAGCAGAGGGTGACCTTGCCTGACTCGCATCACCCACTGTTACACTCTCTGTCGCCTTGCCCATTTATTACAGCCAGCTGTTGTCTCTTGCCTTATGCTTAAATCACAAGTTTCTGGAACAAGGAACTTTTCATGCTGTGGGGTATTTGGCACCTTCTTGGGACCACACCTGTACAGTAAAAAAAAGTAAGTGCACAATAGCTAGGATTATGCTGAGTTTTGTAAATCATATTGGCAAAATTTAATTGGATACAATACCAATAGGATGGTAGTAACTTTGTGTATATTTTTAGAAAGAATAAGGATACAATAGGAACTGCATTTAGAATTGAGAGACCTTAAAATGATTTTATCTTCACTCACTTTTTTTTTCCCCTGACCTTCTTTCTTTCTGTTTTCCCTTGCTAGGTGGTAGACCTCTATGGCCATTTGGTTGTTTCTGCTAACAAAATTCTGGAAGTTGTGGAGACTGCACAGATTGTTTAAGAAATGTGTAGTCGGGGGCAGGGGGGTGGAGTTATATAACATTTAATAATAATTTAACATTTAATAATAATTTTTAGAGGCCATGAAATAGGGACACAAATATAGAAATGGATAAGAACTAGAGTTAAGTCAAAGGTCTTCAAAGAGGGAAGAACTTAGTTGTTAATGAAGGTGAAGATGCAAAAATAAGGCTGCATGAAATGAGGGAATGGTTGCACGTGTTAACATAAGGGTTCTGGCTCTATGCTATGCAAGTGGGTTTGTTTGACTATTTCTGTGTATTTAAGTTGTCTTGTTTAATCAATACATATGCTGATTAGGTTTTAAAATTTACACTAGTACTGAGATAAAACAGTTCTTGACACACTAGAGATTTTATAATGTAAGTATTATTGAATATACAAATGTAGGTTGTAATCATTCTTCTTGTTTGGAAATTGGTCTATGTTCTTCTTCTAAACCTGTGAAATAGGTTCCACGGTTTTCTCCATATTTTATTTTAGTGATTCAGTAGCCTTACGGGAAGAAAGATTTTCCAGGTAGCCAAGCTAAATCTTCCTTACTGCAAGATAAACTGAATTCTTCTAGTTCTACTGCAAGTGGATGTGGTGGATATTTATCAATATCACCTTTATGGTGATCTTTAGATGCTTGAAGACTTCCATGGCTCATTTTTTTCTCACTGCTTTCCATGACTCTTACCTTTGTCCAAGTAACACATTCTCTTAAGCTTTTTTGTAGTCTTGTTTAAAAACTATGTAATATTTTTGTTGCCTTTCTTTTAAGTATATTGGTGGTCCAAACTGGGCACAGTCCTCATCACTCTATGAGTACAAATGACACCTCTTGAATACCCCTAATGTCCTGTAAATAACAAGTAAGGCTGATTAACCCCTTGGCTAATATACTATAAGCCCTGATTTTATTACCAGTATGTCCTTTTAAAATAGTACCATTCATTCAGGGAGACTGGTTTGTTCCTCTGTTGCACAGTTTCGTGGGTGTTTCTGTCCACTCAAGGGGCTCAAGTGGTGTGAGCCAGCGTGTTACAGGTGCCCCTCAGCAGGCACATGAGTGACAGGGAGATGTGGGATGAGGCATTCTGCCTTTCAAAGAATCGAGAGGCAGGTGGCTTTCTTAATAATTGCTCCTGAAACACTCGCTGTTAAATCATGCTGCAACACTGTGATCTAATGCTGTCATTGAGAAGGATGATAAAGAAAACACAAAAGACATAGTAAGGCTGGGTGAGAGCAAAGGCAGCCTTTTAAAATGGTTACTGAATTGAGTGATTAGAATAGATGTGTCTCTTCTTAAAGCATGTATACTTAATGCAAATGCCATTATCATGGCTGCCTTGCTTTAAAGAAATATAATAATTGCTTTGTTCAGTGAGGATTCAAGAATTAATGTTTGTTCTTTATTGGATGCTTCTAACATTCAAGAGAGAAATGTAGTTGGGTGAGGTAGATGTCTTCACACTTGAATTACTTCAATATATCCAGAATGTTTAAATACCTCCCATTTGTCAGAGTACCTAATCAACATTTTATAACTCCTTGTTCTAAAATTGAAAAAATTTTTTGCAGTGTTCTTAGCTTTGTCTGCAAAGATACATGCGACATTTTACAAACAATGCAAATATATTTGGCACTGAATCCCATAATGAATATCTCCTTTAGTACGTGCTAATTTAAGACTCAATGTCATGTTTCCATAAGGTTTATTGACTATTAAGTTTATGTCTCCCTTCATCAGTTCCAGGGCTAGATAAAAGCAACAATCCCCCCACCCCCAAACCCACAAACTTGAATTTGTACAATAAATACTCCTGTCTGAAGGTCTGTGATCTGGCCTTTTAAATGCTCATCTGTCCTCCTCTCGTTCTTCTCACTTTCTTCACATTCATAGGAAAGTAAATCCATAGCACTGCGGTGTGATTCCTTATTGCAATAGAGGCCATTAATCAAGTCTTGCAGGTTTTGGAATGTGATATCCGTATCACTCCCTTCAGTGTTGACAGTGCATTCCAAAGTCTCAAAGCAGCAGTTTCTTAACTGACAAGGCAAACATCTTACTGTACTCCTGTAAAAAGGTAGTAACATGAAAGGATTGCTTTAAGAAAAATATCCTATTAGGAAGCATATTTCTCTAATGTTCTTGGTGATATATTTACATTCAGCTATGCACACATGATCTGATATAGAATGCACTGTATATTGTTCTAGAAATGCAATAATTTGTGATTTGAATGTGAAGGTTTTATTGACAAAAGTGTGGGTAACCATAGGACCAGTTGATTGCAAAGCTACTGAGACAGCACTAGTACACTGGAATGGTTTAAAGCCCAGTTGGAAAATTAAACCCCCCTCTCAAGCTGCTCCCTTTTCCCCCCTGCCCCTTCTGGTAATGAAGAAACAATATGGAGAGATTATAAGTTGGAATAACAATTTAGTAAAATCACAATAACCACAGTACTACCAAGAGCAAAGGGCATCTCAAAGAGAGAGGATGCTTGACCCACAGAAGGGCATTCACCACAGGGAACAAAATAAATGCCTCCCAGAAGCAGTGCTACCCATTTGGTCTCCAGACAGAAGACAATATGGTGAGGAGAGCCCAAGGAACCAGGACCCAACACACCCCTTGGGAGCTTGGACCATCCACGCTGCGCTGTGCCCATTGGTCTCTGGACCACCGTGCCCCACTTACGTCACACAACTGGAGCTCATGTAACGTGTGTCTGGGAGCTGAGAGGCTTTACTGGGTGCTGCTCATGTCATGGAAGATCATGTGTCTTTGAGTTTGGAGAGGAAGAAGATCACCAAAGAACTCAAGTGTATTTTTCATTCCACTGCTTTGGATAGGCACAAAAATACCGTATCTGTAACAGGGACACGTAAATTCTTTTGGCTAGCAAAGGCTTTGCTGTGAATGTGGTTTAGATAAGCTCCTTTCATCATTTCAGTGGTTTGGGGGATCTGATGTCTTGCTAGCTGAGTTTAGTGTTATTCATTTGGCCTGCAAGTGGTTATTTTATTCTGAGCAGCAGCCCACTGCTTGGGCCTGAGCAGCAAGATTTTCCATCTGGCACGTGTTGGTGTGCTCCCTCGTGCAGGCAGGAGAAGGTGCGATGTGGCCTGGGGTTTCCAGCCGTGGACCTGGTGCTTTGAATGGACCACAAGTAAGCTGCCTTCAGCTGAGCTTCAGAGCTCAGTGAATGTTTTTTTTAACAATGAAGCAGGCAAAAGAAAGCATAGAAACAAGCAGATAAAAAACAAACACCAAAATGTTTTTGTTCTCCGTGAAATGCCATAATGCTTTCAGGAACACAATAGGATTTGTGAAACATTCACTACACAAGCTTTCAGTAATAATGTGTTAAAAGTAAAGTTTAATTTATTTTAAAATGAAGGCCTAATTCTTTGATCTATGAAAGTTACTTCTTTTAAAATGAATTTATCACTTTAAAAAATCAGACCTGCTTGAACCATTCTAAAAAATTACTTACTTTCCTATTTCATTAAAATACTTCGGCCAGTTTTCAGGTTTCTTGTCCTAATGATACACAACTCAATTTGCAGAACTTGATGTTCCTCTTTGAAACCGTTCACTGACTGTTTCAGATCTTCCTGGGCTGAATTAGACGTAGGAGTGATGCTCATGTTTTCAGTCTGAATGGCTTCTTCCTTTCTCTCCTTCTGAGAGATTCTGCTCAGCAATGCTGATCAGCAACTTGGGCAGCAAATCAAGCAGAACCCTTGCAGACCTTGTGCACACAGAAGCTGTTGAGCAGCATCACTTGAGCTCCTTCTCTGCCACTTGGCTGTTTTTCTGTTAAGATGATGGTTTGTATTGGCTGCAGGCCTCCAGCCACAAAATGTTTGCTGGGAGACAGGACACACCTGAGTCAATGGCCCAGCAGAGAGCTGTGCATTAAGACAGCAGACAAGCTCTTTATAGACAGCTAAAGGCCAGGAGGCACACAGCCCCGAGTTCTTGTGTTGTGTGGAAAGGAGGACAGGAGTCCTTCCCTCTGAGGTTTTATGTCATGGCTCAGATCTCCAGGTTAACATCTGGGAGCTGGCGTGCCGCCAGAGCTGTGAGCAGAGTGGCCGAGTGTGCCCCAGGAGAACTGACCCCTGCAGAGTTCCAACACCTCTGCTCCTTTCTTCACTTTGTCCCAGTTTGCCTGTGGTCACATGCCTCCACTGAGCGTTTGCTCCTATTTTATCACAGTGTTTCAGTTTCTTTTCTCACAGATGCATTTGCTTGCATTTTTCCTGGCTAAAAATCTTTGTTCTGCTAATACTGAAACCTTCCTTAATCTCTTCTCCTAGTTCATAAGAACTTTATTGTTACTAAGAATTTGACCAATATTCACAGATAAATAAGTATTTTCGTGTTTCTAAATTAATTACTGGTCCTTGTCATTTAAAAAAAGGTTTTGTTTGAGCCTGTTCGTGGTCAGAAAGTAAGCATATGTAGTGGTTAGGATGTCAAATAGAACTCATGGCATTTATACGTATTTTTGTGTTGGCTGTTACTTTGATGTGTCCTCATTGTGCCTATAGTTCTTCAAGCCTGCACTTTTAGGAAAGCAGCTTTTCTCTTTCTCTACCACCATGAGATACTCACTACTGCCCCTTTAAATAATTATCTTTGTGAAAACAAATGTCAACTTGCTACTGTTGCTACTGTTACTTTATTTTGTCAGGAATGCAACTGAGGCAAATCACTAAAATTGCTCTGTGTTAAGTAATGACCTTACCATAAAAACCAACTATCCCTGTTTAACAAAATACATAAGAATAATAATCCTCACTATGGATTAATTTCAAAAAAAAGGTTTTTGTTTTTCTTTGCTTTCTGCATTTCATGCAGTAGGTTTGACCTCTAAGCTAAAAAAGAAAAGGTCTGTGAGACCTCCATTCGCATTCACCACTGAACCTTAGAGCTCAGCAAACAGGAAAAATAAAGACTTAATGCATCAGGCCTGCATTACAGACAGACCCTCTCTATGCATTACATCTCTTTTAACCAGATGTGAATTGTGTTATAGCTGGAATAAAGGTTTTGTGTGCTAGAGGCTAATCTCTTGAATGAGAAAGCTATTTGTTTTATTATTCTTCATGCTCTTATACTGCAGAAACCTGCTGCAATTCAAAAGTGTCAGTAGACAAGCTGATGCTGACAAAAGTAAATATTGCAAAAAACCTTTTTATAGAGAGAACCATAAACTGATGTGTCTGAGCACATTATTTCCATTTAGAAGATTTCCAGTGTTGCATCAGTGCATTTCACTACAGGTAACTGAAATTAATGTTATTGGGTTTTGTTTTGTTGGTGCAGACATTACTGTGGCTTTGTGTCTACATATACTATGTGTTGAAATGATGTTAATATTTTGACTTGCAATAAGTAAAAATAACATTTTTACTGCTTTTTTTCCTTCCTGTTCATGCTTTACTGAATGTCATGTACATAGATGTTAATTGTAACAAATATTCAATGCCCAGTTTTTAAAATAGCAGTTAAAGCAGCCTGGATAGGAAAAAATGTTCAAAATGTCTCAAGTGGAGAATGGATCTGGATACAACTCTTCTGTGTCTCAAATGAAGATTGCAGACATTTAATTGCAGGATGAAACTAAAGAACCACCACTTGCTCTCCTGGTTTTGTTTTATGAGCCATGGCTGTTGGAGACACTGAATTTCAGAAGCAGTCTCAAGACCATGATCCCCATGCAGACACGACCCCTCAGTTTGGTCCGCTTTTTGCTTCCAGGACTGTGTTTTTTGTAAATCCACTTTTTAGTTATGAGGTCTTTCCCCACATCATAAGAGAAGTCTAAGTCCCAGTTAAAAGCTCTGTGATGTACTGGACTCTGAAGTGCTGGAAGCTAGGTGCTCTGAGAGCCGCCTGTGGATCCAGCAAGATTAAGGAAGTGTATTCTCAGGCCCCTGAAAATAAGCAGGGGAGGTGTATGCTGGGACAACTTTCACTCTTGACTTCTCCAGGTTTCCTGCCCTATTCTGTCCATGTCCAAGTTGGTTATGATTCAGGGGCTATGTTTTATGTTAAAATGTAACATTTTACAAAGAACTATCTCTCATTTCCGTGTGCTTTAAAGCTGTACTGTAATGCAGTGCTCTGGGAACGGTCTCACAAACAGTTTGAAAATCCATGCAATGGAGTTAGCGAGATGTAACCTCGTCATGTGTCCCAAGGTAGTACGTTCTGGATGGTTAATCAAATCCTTCAGTTCAAGCAGGGATTGGAGTGACTGACTTCTTTTGTGTCTTTGGGGCATATTTGGAAAATTGGCGCTCAAAAGACTTACGAGGTTGTTAAAAGATGCTCCTCTGAGAGAGGACAGCTTGCTTTGATGCAAACTCTTGTCTGACAAGCCAACTCAGGTCCATTTACAGCATAAGGAGTGGACTGCAGAGAAACTTCTTTTGACTGTTCAGTTGTCATCTGGTGAAAGTGGTTTGTCTTTGCATACGTTCCAGTATGATGCTGTGGTATGCACGTGTTATTTTTTCACAAGTAACTTTTATTGCTTTCGTCTCAATTTTGTGACGTGAAACAAGCATGAAGTGGGAGATAAAGGCAGGGGCTGAGAGACAGCAATGCTTGCTTAGCTGCCTTCTTCACTACATCCTGGTAGAGTTGTCTCTAAGTCTCATTTATATTTACTACACTGGAGTTACATTTGTTCATGCTTTTTTCGTTTGTTCACCTTTATTTGGTTTTTTTTTTCCAGGCAGTTACTTTGCTTTATTGTTCTTGTGTGCACAATTCCGCTGCAGTTAAATTTATGAAAGATTTTAGCCAAACAAGCTGGCTTGGCCTATGCTCCACAGGGACTCATTAAAGTTCTTGTTATTCTTACTATTCATGTTAATGCTTTGAATTTTAATTACTTACACATGCAGATAAATAGTACACGTTCTTTATACTTGTAAAGCAGGTTCTATGAATTCCGAAAAGTCACTTCTGTTTCATCTAGTATTTGTTTTATAAGGTTTTCAAAAGGAGTGAATTCTGACAAGTTTGCTGGGTTAAAATTCACACTGAAATCCCTGGTGATTTTTATCCATGCTAGATTTAACTTTTTATAGTGTTTTGTACATAACTGTAAGCTTTTGCCATATGCATGTATCAGGCCCATGTTTAGTGTCCTCACACTTTTAGAAAGTGAATGTCACTTGTGATCCTTTTTTGAATTTTAAACACACAGAAACAAACACGAAGAGCTTGAGCATTGATAGAGCACACAGAACAGCTGTTGAGGCAGTACACATGATACAAATAATAATACAACAACTGAGACCTAGGTAAGATCTTACTGGGCTGCAGGATCAGCAAGATGATTTCAGTAGAGTTCACAGAGTGGTGTGGATGTATCAGAGCGGGAAGAACACTGCTCTCCCCAAAGAGCCTTGGGAAACCACCATTAGCAGTGGCTAGTTCAGAGGCAGGTGTGTTCTTTGGAACTTTCTGAAAGGCAGCTCCTTCCATAGACAACATGGCTATGGACTGCCATGTTAATTGGTGTTGTGCAGCTAATTCAAGTTCAGTAATGGTGCTTACCATTTAGAAAGTCTATCTGACTTTCTAAACCCACAGCAGTGCAGGATATTATGAGTTGCAGTACTTTTCTGTGGGAAAAGAAGGTGTCTTGACACCTAAGATAGTGCTAAGAAACCATACAATTATTTCTTAATATCACAAGCAATTTGGTTGTTAAGTAAATGATTCCATATGTAGAATTAACCACAAAACATTTAGTTCTTGACATCTGCTGTTTCAAATACCTCTATAGCTGTGGATTAGGAAGGAGCTCTAACAGACTTAAAAGGTAAAATCCCATATTAGGAATTTAAACAAGGGTAATTTTTCATTTTCTCTTTTGGTTTTCCCCTCAGAGAGAACATTTCTACCTCTGACAAAGATTTTGAAAAGTTCAGTGATATTTGTGCTTGTGCTTTAACTTTGATAGACAAAACTGTATATATTCTCCTCTCCCTCAGCACAAGTTTATTTCAAATAGTAGCTGGTAAGATGTTCACAGACAAAAAATAGAGATCATATGTTTTCCTTGGGCTGCTGTAGCAAACCATGTTTTCCTTAAAGTAATGAAATTCATTTCAACTTCCAAATTAATTTGTGCACACATTTCGTTCTCTAGAATATTTACAAGAAAAAGAACGCCTTGACTCCCTAATGGTACAAAAAAAAGAACAAAGGAAGCCATTTTCATGTGGTAGTCCAAACCATCAGACAAACCAAGGTCTTTAAACTTTTTGTAGTGTTGAAATGAAAATTTTAAATCAAATTTTTTTTTTGCAAGAAAAACAGTCAGAGAAAACAATGCTTAGTTTTCACTGGAGGGTAGTATCCATTTTCCTTAGGTTTACAATGGACTGGTTGTGCTCAGATGAACATCATAATTCACGTAACAAGTCTAACAGGAGTTCAAGCCTTCGCTGTATTAAAACCTCTAGAGACAGGAAGGCAGCTTATATACTTTAATATTCTCTGGCTTGATGCCCTGATTTAAAATACTCCTACAGCACCTTTTACACAAACTTTGGATTGGCTGTGTTCAAAGTAATGGTATGCAAGTTGTGGTAGTTAACAAAGATTTAGAATATATGTAGTGTTTTCCATCCCAAGATCCCAGGGCAGTTCAACACATAATTTCCTTATAACCTTTCTGAAAACACAGCTTAGATTTTAAATCTATATCAAAACAGATTATAACTGTTACTAGAGATGGTAACTGGTATTTTTTTTCTTTCGTAATTCCCTGTTACACATTTGGTTTATCTGCTTTGGAGATGGAATGTGAGAGCCAAGCAGAATTACAGCCAGGGTGAATTTGGCTGGGTACTGGCAGCCACTGTGTGTGCTATTTAAATTATTTATATGCTCCTTTGGGAGACTTTCTTTACTTCTGTCAATCATAAAAGAAAAAAGCAACAGACAATGAATACCTTGTGGTTATGTCTTTGGGAGAAAAGGTCCACAGAAATATTTGGGTATTTCTTTCTTTCTCTTGGTATATCTGACTTCCTAGAAAAGTTGGTGATCAGTAAGACAAGAATTAATTTTTCAGCTATTGCATAAGAATTAATTTTTCAGCTATTAGATGGTGAGGTTCAATATCCTCAGGTTTATTTATGAGGATCTCTGCATAAACATTGTGTACAAAAGAAAGGCAAAAAGACAGTTAGTGATTCAGACTGACAAAGGTAAGTACTAGGGCAAACCTAATTTCGTTGCTGCAAATCTTGGCTAGTTAGGCCAGATTTTTCAGTTTAACTGCTGGGAGCTGTGGATCTTTTAATGTATTTATATCCTTGTCTTCAGAATTTGCAAGGGAATGAATGAAGTTTACTAAAATGATGCCTTAGTTTTTTACCTACAGAAAGAGCATCCTCTATCTCCTAGAGACAAGGCTTACACTCTGACCTGTGCCCTTGCTCCTGACCACCCTGTGCAGCCCTGCTGGCCCGTGGCTGAGCAGTGAGCAGGCACAGGTGTGCCTGTTCTCACCTCCTTGGTTTGCCCTTTTAGTCCAGACCAACAGGGCTGCTGCCTCACTGACCTGCTGTGCTTCTTTCCCCTTCTTGGGCTGCAGAGCCACCTCACCAGTGCCCAGCAGGATTGTCCTCCTGCAGCCCTGCCTCTGCGTGTCCCTGGCATCAGCCTCACACCCTTTGCAGGGCACTTCCCGGACAGCAGGCTCCAGGTAAGCCATAAACACTTCTCTTGACCCATCCCTGCCTTTTTTTTTTGCCATGGGAAGGAGAAGATGGGTAGAAGATGCTAAATCCTGATACTCAAAACTTGGGACAGCATCTTGGCTGTGCTTAATGTGAAGGAGAGCAGAGCCCAGCGCTGCAGGAGGCTGCAAGGACTGACCTCATCCTCGGGGCCACTTTCCCCTGGACTGCTTTGGGTTTTGAATGTGTGCATGTTTGCAGGGTTTGTTTTCTTTATAGTGGCATTATTAATAACTAAAACTCTCTTTTCATTGGGCTCCTGATCCTAAGTAGTGCTGGCTGTGATTTAATGCTTTTTTCCTCACTGGCAGTCCCTGCAGTTGGCTCCTGGTATGAGGCTGTGGCAGGACTTGGGAGTCCAGCAACCGTAGTAGGGGTTCCAGCTTTCTCTCATTTGAACTGGGAGGTATCCTAATTCCAGCTTGCCTTTCCTGTAATGTATTTCATTATTGTTTCCACATTATGAGGAAGAAATGATATTCAGACTGGTTTTTTGCACAGACAGATGGCCAATAACTGAGCCTAATGAAGAGAATAAGTTGGATCATGGTGCTAGTGTCAAAGAGGGGATGACTGGAAGTCTGTCTTGTACAAGCTGAGAATGCAACAAACATAAATTGTAGCCAAACTATATTGCCATGTGGCTTTCTTATTTAATTTGTTCCCTCTTCACCAACATTTTTACAATTGTGCTTGTTAATGAAAGATAAATCAATGTCATTCATGTGTAGGCACATGGCCTTGTCAAAAAATAGCTTTACAATCTTCTTTCCTAGCTCTGCCCATATGTGCATTTTAGTATTTCTCTTCCCAGATCTCAAATTTTCTCCTTCTTTTTTCTCCAAAGTGATAGGAATTGAACAAATTTTTAATTTCTTTTTGTTATTTGTGTTATACGTGAAAAATGTTTGGCAAGTGTTGCTATGCCTAAGGATTGCTCTGACTGACTGGTGAACTGAGAACAGTTAATTGAACTTTGCTGTCTGTCTGCTCTTGGGAGATTATGGTTGTGCCTGCGTCCCCAAGCCTGGCAGTTGGCCTAATTTAGGTTTAGGACCCATTGTATCTAGAGGTATTCAGGGCTGGCATTTGGCCAGGCCTATTTTAATTGCAGCTTCTCTCAGGCTCCTTCCTGGAGTTTTGCTTTTCTCCCCTTCCCTTCAGCTGTGTGGCTGGAGAGGGTGTAGAAGAGCAAACTGCTCACAAAGACTCAAATCTTGGAAGGCTTACACAGCCACCCCACTTTGCTGCAGACTAGCCACCCATGAACTCTCCCCATCCAACTGGGTAAAGCCCTTGGCACTCACTGGATCCATTTTTTTGGACTATAGATGGTAACAGGAGTGAGCCGAAAAATCAAGAGGGAAGATGTAGTTTTCACCCTCTCTGTTCTATAAACAGTAATCCTCGCCCATGAAAAAGATTTTTGTTTGCAAAATTATGGCCTGCAGTCAGGCTTAGGTTCCTGAGTGGATTGTTTAAATCAGGCCATACATTTTACTTACAATTTTCTTTGTCAGAGGTTGAATCTTGAGCCAGAGTCTACTTACTGGTGTTTTTTGATTTGCAGTATGTGAATGCTTCAGCAGACAACAGAAATTTAGCAGAGAAAAATCATGCTTATAATGTCTCAAACGTTTTAAAGAAAGAGTCTTGCTTGTGAGTTATTTCTTTACTTTCATGTTGTCCTTCGTAACTCACTTGCCATCAAACTATAATTTTTCTTCCATTTGCCTTTTATAGCAAGAGGGGAAAGAAACTGTTGTGCAACTGAGCTGTAGCCTTGTAGATCAGTTATCTGCTTCACTGCTAGCATGGGGGGTGATGTGGGAGCATTTATCAGTGGGAAACTTGACCACATTTTTCCCTCACCTTTTCCATCAGCTATAAAACTTTCATTTTGACAAATTCTGGTGGTACACTCCTGCTTTCTTGTTAACACATCTTTTCATCCATTTACAATTGAAATGCAAAGTCATGAATCTTGAAATCTCACATTAAAAAATATTTAATACAGGAAGATGAATTGAGCTTCAGAAGAACATGGTGAATCCTCCTTTTTTTTTTTTTAGAGATATATATATACACACATATAGATATACATACATTTATTTATATATATATATATATATACACATGCAGGAAACTTGGCACCATATTTTAGAAAAACATGCAGTAGGCTAAATGTTCTGACATTTCTCTCTTTCCTGGAAAAAAATTAATTAGCTCAAAACAGTCAATCCAATATCCTATTGATGCTTTATTTGCAAGATTGGTTGCACATCTGGAACAAGGCTGTGAAGAGATTTTTTTCCAAAAGGAAACAACTATTAGAGGAACTGCTCATTTTTCACCACATTTTTTCCCTTCCTATCTGATGTGATCTGTTCTACAGCACAGCACAGGTGCTCCCAAGCACCTCTTCCTAATGTAACTATTGACTACTATTTCCAACAATAGAAAGTGCTCTCAGAAAAAAAATCATCAGTTGATGGGTAATGATAGAGGATAGAAGCTAGAGAAAAGCCTATGATAAAAATTTCAATCAGATCTCCTGCCAGTGAGAATAAAATTCACTTATGCATTGAAGTGAAGAAGACTTTTTGCAGAAAAGTTCCTCGGAGAGGATAATGTTGGGAGAATGTGGCTCACGGCATCTGCTGCCATGGTACTGAAAAGGATGGTACTGGCAGAATGAGTACCTGATATGGGTGACTGACTTTCCTGATCACAAATCTGATTTTTGGTGATTGAATTCAACTGCATCTGATGTTGCTATTGAAATATCTGAAAAAGTTTAACACTGAAAAATGCATGAACAAAGCACGTGAGCCTTAATGTTTGCCAGAAGAAAGTGCTGTGATCGATCCATGAAGGAACCCTTCTTCTTGAAAGCTCTCATACCTTCCATGGCTTGCCAGCCTTTTGTAACTGGTTCTCCAGAAAACACAGCTTTAAGACAGTCTCACTCTCCTCTGAATTTTTATTCTAAACACCCTCCATACCGTGTCTGTTCATTACATCAGAATGCAGATGAGATTTTTGCATTTCAGCAGAGGATGTTGCAGCTGAGCTTCCCCAGTCAGTTAAGCAGGGTTAATGGATAGAGCCTCTGAGCCTCACCTTGTTTGACAGTTACTGTTACACAGAGGTTTCACAAAGGCCCACGATGTTTAAGTGAAGGACTCACACATAATATTTCGAGGCAATAGAAAAGGAGCTGAAATATCTTGTTCTCTCTTGAATATGCAGGTGCTCACTTATTTCTTCTTTCTCTCCATAATAGTAAACAGCTTTACATCTCTTTTTGCATCTTTTTTTTTACATCTTTTTGACACCATGGTTTGCTTGGGGTTTTTTTTGGTCAACTGTGAGAATTTAATTTCATCTTTTCCTTGCTGAAAATTGTCAGTATTTTGTAAATTTGTGTTCTTTCAGGACTATCTCCAACACTATCGTTCCAGTTTTCTTTTGCAGTAAAAATATTTTTCACAGATGACGTTTTTGTCAACTTATTCCCGAGTCAGCAACACCATTTCCCTGCCTCCCTAACCCTTTTGTTCTGAAAATATTTTAAATCTTTGGATTAATTTTTTCTTTACCAGAAAAGGCTGTTTCAGATTCTTACCAAAATCAATCTGTAATAATAAAGATACTTAAAAAAAACCCTTTTCACTTAATTTGAGAAAGAAAACTAAAACTAAATATTTGAAAAGTCTGATGGTTCTAATTTTCAAAAGGAAAAATGAAAATCTTTTTATTGCAACAGAGTATCTTGTCACTGCTTTGTCTATTCTGGCTTTACAAGGGCTTTTTAGGTGAAAATCTTCGTACTAATTGGGGAGCAATTATGTACTATGCAGGAAATGTCTTCTTGACCTTCTCGAGCCCTGGAAGTGGTTATCCTGAAACATGAGGATTAATATTTCCTGTGTTCCCATAGTGTGTTTTACAACTTGTTATATCACAAGATCTCAGCAGACATCTGAAATATCATTACTACTTATCTAGCAGCTGTGAGTACAACTATTACTTCAGAGCACTAACAACTGAACAAAAGAGCAGAAGTTAAGGGAATGCTACTACTCTTCTCTGGTAAAAAGAGAGTATTCTCTTCTTTTCTGTATGTGTATGGTTGTGTTATCTCCTTTGCATGGTTTTCAGAGGTACAGTACTCTTACTCTAAATTTCTCTTTATATCACAGCACCATTTTCTCTGTTTCTATTCTTTTGTCTCTTTTTTTTTCTGTATTAAATTTGTTCAAAGAGATGCAATAGCTGAATATCTTTTCAATACAGAATACAACATTAGTTTATATTTAAAAACTTGTAGTAGTTTTACATGGTCTATTAAAGTGCTCATTAATTCCATCTGGTCGCTTTAGCATTTATGTGGTTAGGAGAGTGAAAAGTCAGAGAGGAAATGGTGTGTCATAAGGGAAAGGATAACAGGGGTTTTAATGGCAAAAGTCATTTAACATCTGCTATCATAGATATTATTCACTCTCCTTACCTGTTTGTCAGTGGCCTTGGAGAATGTTCGCAAAATCCTCAGAAATCCATTAAAAAATGCAGTTTCACTAGCATGAGAAGAGATTGTCCTTCTCCCCCACAGCAGTTGGGGAACTCATCATTTGTCATGCACTGGAAGTCATCTGAGAATCAACTCCAATAATTACAAATCCATATTGGGTGCCAGGTGGACACTCTTCATTTTTACTGGCAAATGCCGAGAGAGATCATTTCGGTAAATAGGATATAACTAATCCTTGTTTATTTGTCTGCTTTCCTAGACTCAGTGCTGAATGGGATGTTCATGCCAGAGCTCTCCAAAATTCAAACATAGGATTATTCACTTCAGACAATGAAAGGATGTCCTCTTTGATCAGAACTCCAGCTTCCCAGGTCCTTTAAAGCAGACTGTCCATAGCACATGTGTGCTAGACAGTGCTCAGCTGTCTGAAAGAGAATATCAGGAGAAGATGAGCAAAAGTCTCCTTTTTTCTCTTTAAAGAGAAAAAGCTATCGAGAAATACAGTTGTCTCAGCCAAAGAAAAGGGTACCCAGTGTAGATGGTAATAATGTTTAATGAATTACAATTGTTGTTTAATTAACTGACAGATGTCCACAAAAAAACCCTTGTGTGATACAAGTGTAAGCCTTATTATGAACACCTATACAGAGAGGGAGGACGTTGTGGGGTGGATAAATAACAAACTGAATTCAGGACCTAAAGCAGAAGTGTAGAGCAGGTCACAGAAGGAAAATCCAGCCCGTGAAAAATCTCACTGGAATGCACTTTCCAAAAAACCTCCTCAATTTGAAGCTCCCTGCAAATGAGTGTTTGCCTTCAGATTACGTACTGGCCAGAATCCCATCAATTTTGCTCTCTGAGCTCTACAGACAAGACATGGGAGACTGACAACTTGGCTTTCATTTTTCCCAGGCCTCTCTTTCTTTTCCATCCTAGTGATTGTTGCTGTTTATGTAGCTGGGGCTGGTATGTTAATCCCATAAGAGATTTTTCTTTCCTTGGCTCATATACAATTTATGGGAAACATGCCCATCTGATGTAAAGAAATTTCAAGTGTCACCTTTATTTTAAAATCCATAAAATTGTTTGTCCAATAGGTTTAGCTAAGTATGTCCCCTGGGGGCCTTACAGAAACAGAAAATTTCAAACATTAGTATTTATTGAATTATATACTTATATGTAAAAATATAAGTATGTATTTCTATACTTATATTCAGGATGTTGAATAAAATGAAATTTGTTCAATACAAGCTCAGTTTGTCTTGTATTTCAATAAGAGCAAAGGGTCTTATTGAAAGAAAGTGATTCTTTCATTATAAAGGCTATGAAAACCACTGTTTCAACCAGAAATAAACAGGTCTTTAGTAGTGTTATCAAAGAGTTTTTAAATAATATTTGTCAATTATGAGGCAATGGCTGGTGATTATTTCTATGAATGAATTTCAGTGCTGTCTATTCACCTCTGGACCCATACTGCAATTCCTCTTTCCTCTCTCTTTCTTACTTTAGCACGCCATTAATAAAGAATGCTATCAAACACCTTTATCTTTTCCTGCTCTTCTGGAGAACGTTAAAATGTCTGTGCTGCATTCACCACTGTGTTTCTGCTTTATAGAAGGTAACCTATTTTTTGATCCCCAGTAATACGTCCATTTCTTTTAACTTCTCAGGATCTTTTTGTTAATATAAGGATGCTTTGTTTTACACTGACAACACTTATTTATTAGTCCAGTTAAACATGGTCCTTTCCCTGAACATGCCATCTATCTGAGTAGATTACTCTTCATACTTAGAGATCCTTTCCCAAGGACCTTGGGTCTTCCCATCAGCTGCGCCAATCTCAGGGCCAAAGATTTCTCCAGATTCTCTTGTAGCATCCACTCTCCAGAACAAGTACTTTATTGCAAATTTTCCCCTAGGAATTATATATGTTGTTATATCAAATAAAGTCCTAGATGCAGTAATCCTTGAGCCTTCTATTAGACCGTATTATTTGTCACTGCAGTTTCCTTGTCAGAAACTCTAAAATTTTGACATAACTGAACAGTGAGGATATTTTTGCTTTTGGAAAAATGTTGCTTGGTAGTACTTCCCCCCCTCCCCTCCCCCAGTACCTACAACCTGTCTACATGCTCTAGTATTATTAATACCTATTAATGTGCAAGTATTGACAATCAGGGTAGGATTTGTTTTCAAGAAAGTGTTGCTTGATTCGTCATTCTTAGACCAGCTTATAGGACTTTCTTTACAACCGTTGATTAGTCTTTGCCTGTTAATATTAATTAGATGCTTAAACATCCTGTACCATCAAGGATTATCATGGTTCATTAGTACTGTTTTTTGAACTGAATGCCAAGAAAGTGTTTGGTCACAATGGACTGCAATATCTATTTTTAGAAACATTTGAATTTGCTGCCTTGCTTACTAAAAGAATCAAGTCTATATCTTATTAAGATACAGCTGAAGTTCAAGTTACTAACAGATTTCAGATGCTTTTCCTATGAAGGGTGAGACTGTAACATTTAAGTTAGGACATTTTTTTGGTAATATATTTATCTGCTTATGGTTTTTGTAGATTCCAGTAAATTAGCACATCTATGGCATCAGGTATCAGTAAGCATTATACTTTATCTACTGTATGTGCTGGGAAGTTAGGACACATTTGGCAACTATTTATTTTTGGCATTTCAAACTCGTAATTACTGTGATAACTAGCAATTATTAATAAGGTTAGGAATCTTTATATACAGTTTGTTTAGTGATGGAGAGGATAGGCATACTGTGTATAAGGATCTTCTCGTTTCCTGAAATAGCAATGAAAAAATTTCCTTACAAAAATGCATGTTCTGAAGCACTTTTCTGAAAAGCAAGTCTTTGAATGGTTATGCGTTATTTCAATTTCTTCTGCATTTGAAGCAATGAGCCAAGTTCTAGTAGTCTTAAAAAAACCATCACCAGCTATGAACAGTTCAGTTTGTTTGTCTGGAACAACAATACCTGTAGAAAAGGGGATAGAGGCTGAATTTTATGGAGCAGACTTGCTGCTGTCAAAGAGTCAAGTCCTGCAGCGCTGTCATTTTTGTGTGGCAAGTACATGACGAATGTATCATGATCTGTGTCTCTGATTCACTGAAGACGTTTGATTTCCAAGAGTTGCCCAATGATGTGAGACGGCAAAGTGTGGGATTTTTGATAAGGGAAGGGTGGGTAATGCTTCTCTCCTCTTTCCCTGCTGGAGTTACTCTGATTGCCATCTCCAGTACCCCATACCAATACTTTTAAAAGGGTGCCCTAAGTAGAAGTCAGTAGTGGAGAACAGCTGTGGTGTGATGGTAGTAGCATGTGAGGTTTTTTCTGTTCACCAGCTGTGTTCTAATGTAAAGGATCACCTGTGGTAGTTTTAGGTCTTCCTCCTTCTGTCTTCAGCATAACTTTTCAAACAAGCAGTCAGGAGGCCTGTAGTAGGGGTATGGTTGTGGAATGAAACTAGTATGAACTGCACTGAAAGGTTAAACGTGTGGACAGTTACTGTGGACCACGAAATTCATAGTAACACTTTGTCTATGTGCTCTTAACCAGAATAAATGTTAGGTAATTGGATTTAGCCCATTTTCATTGAAATTCATTAGTACAAGCTTCTATATAGACTAATTATCCCTGCTTATTGGTCAGACTAATAGTGCACTGTCTGTCTTGTTTCTGGTACTTGAATTAATGTTTTCAGAGGCAGCTTGGGTAGCTCACCTCAGGTTTGATTTGTGTGACGTACACATACCCCTGTTACACCATTTAATAGAGCTATGCCAGGCCACCCCTGACACATGGAGTAGTGTAGGCAGTCACAGCTCTTCCACATGTTCTAGAGGCCACGTCAAAGCTGGTTCAAACTAGCCCTAGCAAACAGCCAGGTATACCACAAAATGTAGTATGGTACTTGGGAGTATCTAAGATGCAGCTGAAATAGGTTATAAGATTCCTTTTTTCTATGCAAACAAAATCAAATTTTTGAGACGTATATGCAGTGGTCTCTTCATGTTACTAAAAGTAGCCTTCAGCAAAATGGCTTAAAATCCTGAAAACACATTAAAGACATTAAGGTAGTGGAAAGTGTGTTTTCTTCTTTTATAGGTGTATCTTTTGGTCAGTGCTTTAATGCAATGATTGATGAAAATGTTGTCTGTGGCTGACATCTGGGATTATTAATGGCTGTAGAATCAAATTTCTTTGGCATTAGAGGAAAAAGGAGATCTGTGTCTTACTAGATAAAATGTTCAAATGGGAATGGACCTTCAGTTTAATTTTAGGTATTGCACTTTAAACTCTCCAGTCTAATAAATGTTGCTTTTTGCTCCTGTTGCTGGGGTCTGTTTTACTTACGAAAATGTGCAACTTGGTAATGAATAGGAGCAAGAGCTGTGAATTTCCTGGCTAAAATCTGAAGCTTTTACATATGCAAAATTCTAATCAAAGACAAAAGGGCATAAAGTAAAAGCAAATAGGAAGTTTAGAAGGTGGCACATTACTCTGTGATTGTTACATTTTGTAGCCCTCCGTGAGTTAAAACTAGAGCACAGCACAAGGCTGCTATTGTGAGAAGCCAACTCAAGGATTTTTAATGCTGTAAGACAAAGGGTTCCCTTAGCTAAAAATAATCTTTTCTTTCCTCCTGTTCCTAAGCTTTTTCCTCCAGGGAGCAGAATCATTATGCTGCATGTGCGTGCTCAGTGCATTGCAGGAGTTGCTGAGATTTATGACGTCATGGCTCTTAGCTTTCCTCTTTTGCCACAAGGTCTGCACGCGTAGCTGCTGCCCTTTGTGTCTTTCTAAAACCCCACTTTGATGTACTAATGTGCTTTTTACCTATGTAGACGGCACCATTTACTGTTCTAGGTCAGTAAATTTACAAAGGGAAAGCATGGATAAAGAAAGTGGGCTTTTTTTTGTTAGACAAAGCTTTCCCTCGATTTTTAGGGCTTGTTAATCAAACAAAACAAAACAAAACACACACCTCATCAAGATTTTACATGGTTCACTTGTTAGGCAGAAGTGTGCCTGGAATCCATTTCCCTCAGAGGTCAGAGATCAGCAGCGCTAAGGCAGCCAGGGGAATGATTCCCCTGTGACACTTTTGCTGTGTTTTGATGAAAGTGGAAGCCATGTGGTACAGCGATGAAAAAGCAAACAGACCCTTTTTTTTTTTTTTTTCCTGTGGCAGTCGTGAATTTTGAAGCTAAGCACAGCAGGTAGGAAGAGTCTAATATTTGAACAGCACTGGTACACCGAGACACTAAAGCACTTATCTCTGTCTTTTTAACAGCTTGCTACATTTCCTACACAAATCTGTGGTTTTTAAGATTCACAGTAATTTTTTTTCTCCTAAGAGCCCGAGTGCTTCTCTTCATTAATCCCTCACTGGCACCAGGAGAATTGTGTATGCAACACATGGGAGGTCATAATGTGGCAAATGATATGTATAATATGTTACTGGAAGAAGTATGCTTCACAGAATCACAGAATATGCTGAGTTGGAAGGGACCCACAAGGAAGTGGCTGTGTTAACTTAAATATGCAAGTGATATATGTTGTAGTATTACCTAAGGATGAGGTTAAAAGCCAAGGTTATAATTCATCTACTATAGCTTTTTTTTACTATGCTAGATATAATGTATTACTCATATATTTGGTTATACAATTCTATTCTCCTGACAGAGTATTTCCTTTCAGTGGGTCACAAGCCTCTTACTTCGGACCCATTTGACTGTTATATGGTGTTGATGCCATTGTATTGCCCCATTTTGAGGGTCATTTAATGCAAATACTTCCATCGCTTATATATACAGCTTTTTATTATGAATTTTCCTGATGCTTGATGAACATGGAATTTTTATAAGATAATAAATAACAATACTGCAAAAGCTGGCTAGGAAAAAAATTATCAAGGGATTTTATGACTCAGGGGATCAGTAATGGAATACAGAGTTTTTCACCTCTAGGGCACTGATTCAAATATAACCTAGGTCATTAGTGAGCAAAAATCATTACCAGCAGCTGTTCAGTGACCTACAGAATGTGAAATGAGTTTATGGTCTCAATACAGTTTCTACTAGATGTGTATACAGATAGCACAGAAATCACAGTCAACGCTGGCCTCCTCGTTGGTGTTCTCACTGAGGAAACGAAAATGCAAACAGATGCATGGAGTGACTAAATGGCTCTCACTTTTGTGAGTACGAAAAGCATTTGGCTGCTACAGGGAAGGAGAGAAATCCCATTGACAGCATGTTTAAGAAAATGTACAGCTGACAGTTATTGATTGAAAATCCTCTCTCCCCTAATAAGGATAGATTCCCTTTCAAGTGACTGCTGCTGTGGACATCCGAAGGTCTTGAATTAGGCTTGTAGAGATTCCATTGTCATTAACATATTATGCTGCCAACGAAGCAAAGAATCTTGGGTTGAAATAACAAAGCATTAGGACTGCCAAGAGATGAATTTCAGTTTCTGAAAGTTTAGGTGGGGATTGTGCAGCAGCACAAACAATGTGGGTGGAAAAATGTTGTGGGTGGTGGGAGGGATTTCATGGCAGCTCTTTCCACATGACTGAATTAGTTATTGGCTTATCTTTTAAACCAGTTATGTGTTCTTGCCTCAGCTGATGGATGTAGGAAGAAGATAGATTTTTTGCTTGGCCTTTTTACTAAGAACAAATATATCCTCGGCTCACTATCTGATACATCTTCTCTGACAGCCCTTGCAGTCACAGAAATTTGATGAACTCTGTAAATCATTTCCATCTTAAACTACAGTGCAATTAGAGCTTAACTGACTAAGGATTTGACATTGAGCAAATTTTCTTCTTGTGTGATTTTTACAGAATCTGCTAAATTCTTGGCTGTGTTAAATTCTTCCTTTTTAATTTAATATTCCCAGCAAATGAATATACAGTGTTATAAATGCTTTCATATTTTTAGATGATTGATCAGATTTGTTACATTTTATGACAGAGTTCTGACTTTCTTTTAAAGAATTACAACCTTGATTGTACGTCAGATAAGGTTTCTAGGAACAAGAAAGACATAGCTCTGCTGTTTATGCCACATTTAATTAATTAAACAGGTTAATCTGGGACAAATCATCTGTGAACATGACATGAAAACAAACAGCTGCAAGAGAGGTTCTTGACTGCATTGTTTTTAGGACATTAGGTGTGATTGCTGCTGGGTTAGAGATACAAAGTGCATGAAACTATTCTCAGTTTTGCAGACAGTGGGCAAGGCAGTTATGGCTGTCTGAACATGATCAGTCGTGGCTGTATGAGACCAGTGGTGTTTTAACTTGGCAACAAAATGCCTTCCTTGTGTGTAGTGCTCCAGTTACTTATCTTTATTTTACCTAAGCCCATTTGGTCATACCCTGATAGCCATTGCCTACAACAAATAGCTTTGCAAAGTAGATGATCCTTCATATAGCGAACCCCGCCCTGTTGAAAACTGGAAACCATTTGCAGGGTTTCCTCTGGCTTACTGTTCTGGGGGAGGAGCAGACTGTTGTTAATGAGTAACTCGAGTACTTAGCACTGAAACCAGGCAGCTCAGGAAGACTGCAGGATCTCAGCAAAAGGACATAAAAGCCTTTTGTGTGTTGCTTAATTTCCTTCATTTCTGCATGTCCCATGTTGTGGCAGTATGAAAGCCTAAAGGCTCCAGGCAGAATAAGCATGCACCTGGTATAGCAAGGGGATGCTTATCAAGGCGAGAATTTGCAGTATGGTCCAGGGAGATCAGATTTGACCCTGCTTGGCTTGACCTGAAAATACAGATCCAACATACCCTGGAGATGGCATCTTCATGGAAAAAGTACATTTGGCCTACTGTGATACACTTCCTTCTTGGCCCAGATACCAATCTTCCCAGGGATCAAGGCGAGAAAGAAGGTCCCTCACTCAACAGCCAGTGCAGGGCCTGCCATTCTTTCATTTCCTCTCTCCTCTGTGGGGCCATAAGTAGTTTAATGCAAGAATTTAAATTTAGTGTAGGGCATTTTATTGATGTTTACTCTATCAGTCTTCATCTGTTAAGTAAGTGAACCCTCAGCATCTGTTCCTGTCCTGAAAAGAAAACCATTTAAGTAGATCAGAAAGGCCCAGATGAAGCAAATGTGACATACCGCCTCCATCACTTCTCAGGTGAGGGTAGGGATGCCGCTCACCTGAGGCTATGTGGAGATCTGTGAACCATAGTGGTGACAAATCCCTCTCTCCTGAACTTCAGCTGTAAGATAATCTTTTTTCCAGCTTAGGTCATGAATAAGAGTGTCATCATTTAAATCTTTTTCATACATGAAACAGAAGCACTTGAAATGTGTTTTTTTTTCTTTGTGAGGAGAATCCTTTTGCATGCCCTGGCTTCTCTTAAATTTAGGGCAATGTCTCTGTGGATGCACAGTCCCACTGGTATAAACAGAAGCTATTCTTAAACTCCACTAAATTACCTCAGAGGCTCTGTCTGCTTTAAACTGAAAATCCAAAATCCAGTAAAAGGTACTACAAAGTTTTCTTGTGGCACTCCAAACACCTTAATGTATTTCAGTGAACTAATTTTTCTAACTTGAGTCTGGCTCACCTGATTGTAGAAGAGAGGGAAAGGCACGAAAACAGCCAACTAAATCCTTGCAGACCTATTTTCCTGACCTCTAGGCCCGGAGCAGGAGGGAGGGGTGACACTGCTGAGGCTGCAGTCACTATGGTGGACATCGAAGCTGTTGCATAGCACAGCCCGGCTTCTTGTAGCTGCTCTGTTTGTGTGTGGGCAGCATTCTCAGTCAAATGATGTACTTTCTTCCTGACAAGCAAAAGTGATTTAAAAATCCCCTTCTCTACACTTCACAAAAATTCTAATCACTTTAAGCTGATTTTTAAATGCTTTCTTAATTTGATTTTCTGGCTTGAACAGACTTTGGAATATTTTTTCTACAAAAACATGGGCACTTTCACAAGTTGAAGAGGATGTTTGTTATCGAGACAAGGCTGTGTCCAGACTTTTTGGCACATGACTGTTTACTGCCATTGCTATGTACTTGACTTTAATGCTTCTGTTCACTTTAACTGGCTTTTGCCCTGGCTTCAGGTTATCTTTTGCTTCCTATTTTATTCTGAAATAACTACAGCAGTCAGTTCTGCTGAAAGATATTTCCTAAACTGTTGTTTTTTAAGCCTCTTAAAAGGCCAGTTACTCATATGGTATGCAAGGGCTGGAGCCCTTTCTAGAGCTCGTGAGGATTATTCCTAATGCTGATCCTCAAGGGGAAAATTGCAATTTATTGATTGGAGGTGTAGGACAAACTGGAGGATCTGGTACAGAGGTAGATAGGGATTCTAATGTACATGCAGCATGTCTTTTTGTCTGCTGTAAAAAATGAAACAGTGTCAGGCAGATTCTAAGATACTGTGAGGGGAGACATTGAAAAATACAGTGTTGGGTAAGAGTTGCTTCCTTTGTGCATCACCTGTGATCAGCCAGCTTAGGTGAATCCAGCAGAGGAACACGGATGTAATCACTGGTTTAGAGAAGTCCCTTACACCTTTTTTGTAAGGAGGGGGCCTGTGGCACACGGCAGGGCCCTGGCCAAGCAGCAGGGCCTCAGGCTCAGCCCCAGGCTCATCTGTCCCCTGTGGTGCAGGAGGGCACCCCGGGCTGGCAGGCGGGGAGCAGAGCCCACCAGTTGCTCCAGGCTGCAGAGCCTGCTGCCATAATCCCGAGTCTGCTTCATGCTGAGGTCACGTCTTGTTCCTGCCCCTGCCCCGGATCCTGGGTCTCGAGTCCTGCTGGAAGGCCCTGTGCTCCAGAGCCGATGGCTGCCCCATTCCGCAGCCAGACGCACGGCCCTGTGCGGTCTGAGGCTGCGGCAGTCTCCCCACCGCATGTGCCCTCATTAACTGTCTTGAAAGTTATGTTTTAAAATCCCGATCTTGAGTTTCTTTTAATGAATTTTTATTATTTGAAAGCTCATCCAACAGGAGGTTATTGCCCTCCGGGCCGGGTTCATTTGTACTAAAATATGATCCTCTTTCTTATCCAAATTGCTTTCATATCCATTTCCATTCAGATGACCAAGGTATCACCAGTCGGCATTTGTGCAAAGCCTCCATTTGCATAATAATGTTTGAGTAGGTCATGATGACTAAGCAGTTTAATCTCTCCTGTTTGTGATCTTCTTCCTTAAACCTTTGTTATATCAGATGGATATGTTGCACTGTTCCATTTAACACAGAATTAGTTCTTTAAGGATTTGTTTCGCCTGGGTGCTAGGACGTTTAAGGTGGTAATTCTGTGACAAGGCAGAGGTTGGTTATAACCATTATTGGTCAACTGTGTGGTCTTTCTGCCACCTTGTGGGGAAGAATCACTAAACTGTTGAGATGAAATGGAAAAGAAGACATGAATATTAAAATCCACATTTTTCATAAATGGGTCTAGGAGCTGCTGTAGCAGAACAGAAATCATTGCTCTCTCCAAAAGTGTTTTAAATTTGTTAAAAAAAAGGTGCTGAGTTCACCCGAGATTGCTAAAAACTAGACCGCTTGCAACTATACCAAACTATTGCCACGTGTTTTCTGTGCTTAGTTTTCTGTGTTTCCTATGCATACCTTCATAACACCAGTCCTTCTTGGCCTGTCCAGCTCACCCATTTTGAGCAACACAGGTTGATAAGCCTCCAACTTCCGGGCTTATTTCACAAGGGTTACCATGGCTATTCTTTAATTCAGTCATGGTACATGCAATTAGCTTAAGAGATGCACCAGCCTCTGTTCAGTGGCTATAGTGAAAGTTAGTGAGCACCAGATGTTAATCATTTCCTTCTTCTAATTCCTGGCTGAGCCCCCAGCATCCAGCCTGTATGTAGACAGTGAAATTATGCTGTTGCCAAATGTGGAACTTTTTGCCAAGGGTAGCCAAGTTATTCAAAGATGAATCTTACCTGGAAGCACAATTTGTTTCACCCAGACATGTCAGAATTTGTTAAGTGACTGTATTTAACCCTCTATTGCATGTATGCAAAACCTCTGTGCTATATACTGTATGTAGAAAGTTCAGAATGTTGCAGCTCTGTGCGTTACAGATCTTCAATGAACCAGGAGGTAAAATCTTCTATAAAGATTCCTGGCATTTGACAGTCAGTCATGAAGTGCAACTTCTTTATTGACTGTCAAATTTCCTTCTTCTCTTCCTTCTCTGCTGTGTAAAGGACAGAAAATCCAGCTTTTCCTCTTCTATGTTTCGGGACTTCAAAGTAATGGAAAAGATTAATTTTGTTCACTCCCACTTCCTTTTGCATGATCAATGATTATGTGAATACTTTAAACTAGATAAAAAACCCCTCTGATTTCAGAGTATTTTACAAAGGTGAACTATTCAAACAGAAGATTTTTATCAGCTACTTTTAGAATGATATATGCCAACCAAATTTGGGTTCCTTTTGCGCTAGGTCCTCTACACATATATACTACCCAGAGGGTAATGAGATGCTGGAACAGGTTGCTCAGTGAAACTGTGGATGCCCCACCCCTGGCAGTGTTCAAGGCCAGGCTGGATGAGGCCCTGAGTAACCTGGTCCAGTGGGAGGTGTCCCTGACAGGGGTGGGGGTTTGGAACAAGATGATCTTTAAGGCCTCTTTCAACTGAAGCCCTTCTGTGATGATTCTGTGAAAGGTCACTCAGACATATTCTGGTCTGATCTGATCAAGACAAAGAGTGGGGCAGTAGAGATACATGAATAGAAAAGTGCCATTAGCTCATTACTTAGTGTTCTGCATCATATGGAATGGATGACTGGTGCTGCAGACAGATAATGTTTCTGTATACTTTAACTTACATGAAAAGAAAGCGCTACTGGCATGACTAAGATTCATCCTCTGCACAAGAATACATACGCCTCTGAAGCTTCCCAAGATCACGAAGATAGTGTGCATCAAAACCCCCAAATAAACTCAGATTTCTTCCAATCAAATTCTGTAAACATTCACAGTCTTCCATATGAATACTTCTATGGATTAAAACAAAAAATGTATCTATTTAATAGCATGTATATGTTTATATACCTAGATTATAAATTATTACCATTTCTAAATTATATTATTATTATTTATTTATATTTTTATGATTAATTATACTTTTCAACAACAGCGTTGCATTTTTCATAAAGGACAATAGAAATTTATATTTTGCTGGTTTGCCTTTTTTTTGCTTCTACAGCTCTGCAGAGAAAGAGTTCATGCATTAGTTTATCTTTTTTTATTGTTTTTTTTTCCTGGTAAGATCAACTGATAGAACGTAGGTATTGGTGGTAGAAATATCTGTATCTTGGTTTTGATTAGCTGTATAACTCCAGTCCCTATAAAGATGTCTTTCCCAGTTCCACTGCGCCAATGCTCTGATTCCTCCTCACTCTGGATGGCAGAAATCTACTGCAATTTCCTCCAGAATCTGTTGCAAGTGACCAACATTTTGTGGAATGCTTTTGGGGAACATATCTTCAGTTTGGCAGTCCTTCTTTCAGTTCATTTGACTTTCTTCTTATGTTTCACTGCCAGATGTAGCAAAGAACACAGTCCCTAGCTTTTCCTTGTATTTTATCATAGTATTTAAGTATAGGTTGTGAACATAAGCATACCAGAGAATAGAAATAAAGTTGGTTACCAAGCTGTAGCTTACTGTGTTTTCGACTCAATATAGGCCAAAGCAGTACAGCAGAGAAAAGCACAATATAGGTAGGAGTAAGATCTCTGTGTGTCACCTCATTCTGCTTTTTATAGAAGAGAGGAGGCAGATTTGTTGTGTTGTAAGCTGCTGTGTAAAGTCTTTCAGTGTAGTCCTGGCAGTCTTGGCCCTTAGTCAGCAGAAATCACCTAGATTTTTCTTTCTCCTGAGAATGAGTATCACATCATGAAATGGCCTTAATTGCTGTGACTGTTAATTAATCATACTTATTCCATTGTGCTGTGGAGGATCAGTTCTGAGGTAAGTACCTGGATGCTCTTTCTATGTCAGCTCAGCCCTGGCAAGTTTAGATTGCAAAGAGATTTGGAGGGGGCTTTATGAGGGAAGCAGGCATAAAAGCTGAAGAAGGGAATTCCCACTTCCCCAGAGGGACTGGCTTTATGTTATGGCTGTCTGGCCTGCAGCAAGTTTTATCAGCTCTGGAATATTACTTCCTTTGAGGTATAAATATGCTGAGACTCAGGCTGGTTCTGTGTAGACAATGGTATTGAGGTAGTTATCTGTGCTTGAGAAAGAAAAAAATAACCTGTTTTTCACTCCTTGAATCTATAGCCAAAATTCTGTGCAGTCCCTGCGCAGGTGCCTCAGGCAAAGATAATTTTACAAAGAAGAAAACTGCCTCAAGAGAGGTAGCAACCTCTTCCTCAGTGCCTGTGTCATCAGAAGAGAAATTTTGTTTTGTCTCTGTAAATAAATGCAGGTTATCACTGAAGAAAATGGGCTCTAGGCATCTTCTGAGTCAACGAAGTGGAGTCTTAATTCAGTACTGCGCAGAGCTCAGCCTAATACTGAAAAAATACTTAGGAAATTCACAAAAGGTGAGTTATTAATTATTTTCTCTGTTTAATCTTCCTGCTAAAAAGTTTTTACATTATTATCTTTAATTTAAAGAATTAATTAGAACACGTGGCCTTTTAATGTGAAAAATAAATTCTATATTTATATATTTAAACACCTACAAATAAAGAATTTCATTCATTCAAAATTCACACGTGAGCCAACTAAAGTAATTTGTAGCTCTCATATGACATATGATCAGTAAATTCTGAGACTTTTAATATACACCCTATGTAGAACAATCTAGGCAAGGTAGAAAAATGTTTTCATCTCTTCAATCACCTTCACTCTTTTCTTTTTTATTTTCAGAAGGCAAGACATTCTTTCTTGAGAGAACATACTGCAGGTTTGGGGTTTATTGTTTTCCCTATATGTGAAGAGGTCAAATACCAGAATGTGATTGAGCCTACAGGGGAGTGACTGAATTAAATGAAGTAGTAGCTACTGAATAAAACCTTTTGAGACATATATATACACATATAGTATATATATATATATAATATATAACTATATATATATAAAAGCTGTTTCACAGTACAACTCAGAAATGCTATTCTGAAGAGTTAGATAAAGTGGTAGTTAGTTGAAGCTATGGGTCACAATTTTGGCAGGACCTCCGCTAGGTTTTAACTTCTTTTCCAAAATAAAAGCTCAAGTGTAAGGATTTTTTAGTGCCGTTTCGGATTCTAAATAGTCAAGTCAACCTGCAGTGCAAGACTTGACAACTTAAGTTTTTTGTTGCTGATCAATTTCATGTCAGTGACTGTCGTGTTCTGCTGCATCATGGTAAGCTGTAAGTGAGTCATCCTATCTGTGCAGGCTAAAATCTACACTCAGGCAGTCCCACAGATTCGTTCAATTTGCTAACAAGATGAAAAAATTAAAAAAAAATCAGCAAGAGGAAAAAATTTCATTTGAACTGAGATGGATTTATTGCAACTATTTCAATCTAATACCCTTAGTAACCTTTAGCAGGTCTCACATCCCATGGTGACTCTTTCACTCTTCTGTGCAGAAGCTTAAAGGAGAGCTAAGCTGTGTTGAGATCTGCAATCTGTGGCTGACCAGTTCCATCTCGTCCCCTGCTAGCAGCATCCAGCCTTTTGCAAATGAAGCTAAGAAAAGCCTTACAGACAGCAGGATTTTCCCTAGTGCCCCTGCAAAAATCTGTGTAGAAGAGAATGCACATATGCTTCCCTGTCTTTGAGCCAAAGGCGTTGTGAGATGATGTTCATAGTCTTATTATCTCAGAGGTTCCACACAATGATATGATTCATGAAACGTTGGAATGTCTTTTGAAAGCGCTGGGAACAGGCTGACACCTCCCACTGAAACTGCCAGAATGTAGCTGCCTGGTCTCTCTGAACCGGGAAGCGCTCAGAGGGCTGGAGGCAGCATGAATCAGGCTGACACTCCTGTGTCCAAGGCTCAGGGAGCACTATCTAGGGAGACCTGATGGTCAGACTGGTTTCAAATCTAGAAAAGAAAATATGAGAGCAGTGAGCAAATATTTGAAATAATAGTGAATTTAGACATACACATTTCCCCATTGCATTCGAATACTGCTGAAGATTTATGCTGTTAAACCCTGCTTCCTTCTAGTCCTGAGCCCCTGATAACTTTTAATTTCACCCTAGACCACTACTGCTAAACCACCGTAGCCTAAATCTGATTTCACTTTCTTGAGGCATTTTAGTCAAAACCGTGCATGGCCCATTGTAGCTCAGAGGGTCCAGAACTGGGATCCTTTCTATATCAGCTACTTTTTAAACCCTATCTCATTGAGGCAGGCTGCTTTCAGGAATAACAGGTGGGGGGCTATGTAACTGTGTAATAAAGGGGAAGATTCTCTTTTGCTTTTACAGGGGCAGCTTTGCAAGAAGGGCAGAAGGGAAGTTCCACTCACTCCTCCCGCTATTAGCTACCACGCTCCTTCTCACTGTTCCATCAGGGCACTGGTACTTCATACGCTCTTTGCTGTTGTAAGTTGTCAGTCACTGCTGTCTCCTCATTCACATCAAGTCAGAGACAGAGTAGCCCACTACCATCAGGAGATGCAGCATATATAGTGTGGGGGTTTTTTCTAAGGTGTCCTGTCATTTCTGTACTTTCCACTCCCATCTAGACAAAACAAACCCCAAACAAACAAGCTTTTTCACTAGAAGGGTAGAATAGCATTGGAGTAGGTTACACAGAGACTGGGACAGCTCCATCCTTGGATGGTTTCAAGACTTGGCAGGCAAAGCTGTGGCTGAGCTGATTTGGTGCTGTCATCAGCCCAATGTTATTCAAGCCATGAATTGGACCAAACACCTCCTGAAGTTCTTGCCAACTATCATTTTTATGATTGATCCACCCTCTGCAACCATGAGCTGCAAAATATTAGAGGGATATGACCCAGTGTAAAGGAAGAATTCAGTTCTCATCTTTCACAGTCGAGTTGTGTCTTCTGCAGGAGTAATATGCATGTCTGTTCTTGCCTTGAAGTTAAGATTACTCAGGCACATCTGCTTTTATGGATTTTCTTTTCTTTTTTTTTTTTTTTTTTAATTTACATTTAGGTCTCTTCATAAAATAAGACAAAAGAGGGTAAAAAGCCAGGAAAGGGCATTAGTGTTGCTACTTTCAGAGATGAGTAGCTGTGGAAAAGGTAGATGGAGTGGAAACCCACACTATGCCAGAATGTTCTGCAGATTCAAAGTGTTCGTGCTCCTGTGCTTATCTGTTACTTTTGTGCAAATTTGGATGGTGACTAAGCATATTTCCAAGAAGAGATGATGATGTATTGAAATGGGCATGTATTTTCATTTTCCTGGCAAGGCCTGGTTAAACATACCATGTCACTCATCCCATTGGGAGAGCGCCTATATCCTTAATTAGCCAGGAAATAACATCACTGATGTGCCCAAAGCTACTTCTGGGATATCTCTCTCAAAATTCTGACATAACATTTACAGAAGGATTCCTGGAATAACTCTCGCTTCTCTTCCAGCGTTTCTGAAATGCCCTGTAGATAATGTTCAGTTATTTTTATATCTTACAAAAATTAATCTGGAAAATAAATTTTTGGAAGTTTGAAAGCTTAGTATTGTCATGAATTGCCTTAGGATATGGGACCTATGCATTTCTATCCCTTTCCATTTTACAATACTTTTTCTATCATGCACTTTGCAATAAATATATAACCCTCTATCTCTGTTCCAGAGCAACGAAGTTTTATGGGGAAGTCTAGCTTATTCGAGGATTGTTCCTTAAATTAAGCTGCTTTATGGATGCTGAAGTTAGCCCTTTGCATTATAACTGAACGTATTTAACTCTTACTGCACCAAACAACTGTGTTCAGGTAGGGAAATACAACATCTTTGTTTCCTTTGGCATCTTTTCTGTCTTTGTATACATCTTCAGGATACAAAATTTACAAGGTTGAAGAGGCAAACATTTTGGTAGTTCTGTGTTCTGCTACTGATTCGATTAGAGATTTGAAAGAGCACCTTGTCAAATGTAGACTTCTGAAAAAATTTCACCAAATATCTGAGAAGTCAAATATTCTTGCAATTTTAATAATACCAGTAAGCAATTAGTATTTAGGAAAAGGTAGGTGAAAGACATTTAAACAAATTATTCTTTTATTCCCAACTGCACTAATGTGATAGACATATATTTTAAATAACCTTTCTAACAGGGAGAGTTTCTGAACAGACATTTTAAAATACATTCAAGGTTTAATTTTGCTGAAGAACACGACAATCACTTCTAACTTTTGGGAGCCAGCAAAGGATCTTCAGTGCCTTGCCAACAAAGTTATTCCCTCAGCAGGTTAAACAGAGTGGTTGGTAGAGTATTTAAGCACTTTCAAGCAGAGCCATCAGCAAATACCAGACTTGAATGGGGAAATTATGAATCACATGTGTTCTTCCTGCTTGTGGAGCAAAGGAGAAAAGTGACCAGAATTTCCATGCCAAGGAGGAGAGACAGATGGGCTGTGGGCTCCCTTCCAGTAGGAGAGACATTGACTTTTGCTTCAGTACCCTTGTTAGAGTAGGGTGAGCTGGTGACTTGCTGGTTCCAGTCTCCCAGAAATAAGTAAAGAGTTTACTTTGGTTCCGTTGGTGTTTCTATGTTTGTTTTATGTTTTTGTTTGCTTGTTTGTTTTATTTCTACAGCACTGAGCTAAGGTTTGCATTGAATTGTGTATGAAGTCCACAAGATCTCATTCCTGATTCATAATGAACACCTCAGCACCTACCACTGTATTTGCAAATTAGGATAATTTTTCTTAGGTATGTTATTTCACAGTGCTACTTTGTCTGCTGAAATTTATCTGCCATTTTAATGCATCTCCACTTAGCTTGTGTGACTTCTTCGTGCTTTTTCAGAGGCAGCCCTTGTCCTTACCAGAGTAAATGACTTAGAATTACCAGCACACCACCCCACCTCACCTACTGTCAGAAACCCCCTGGTGACTTCTCTCTACTACACAAACCCATTTCTTTTACCCTCTCTTTCATATGTTTAATCTAAAAATTCCTTTTTGTTTCAGGCTGTTTATTATTTGTGAGAGCCTATTGTGAGCCACTTTGTTGAGCAGCTTTTGGAAATCTGCATGGATAGTATTTTTGATTGATGATGAATTTTTTCTGTGCCTATAAAGTGGTGTCTTTAAGTAGGCAGTCTCTAGCCTGCCTGCAAATATTTAGCTCTTAGGTTCCTCATATAGCTTCTTTTTAAGAAGCTGTCTATATAGGATCTTTCTGAAACTGATCCAGTTGTGGTGGGATTGTTTCTCCTGTAAGGACAGAGTTTCTGTAAGTTACAAAAAACCCTCTTGATCATAACTTTTTGAAATAGGTGTCATGTGCTACTCTGAAGTTATATTAATTTGAGGTTAAATTTTTATTCCATGCCATTAGCTATTCCCTTTTGTCCCATGTATTATATTTTTCTGCTTTTCTCTTTCCTATCAGAGAGAATCACTGTATTGCTTCTCTCCTGCACCCTTGTCTGCTCTTAAGTTACCAGCTCCATTTTCCTCTGAGCTAAGGAGTTTTTTTGAAAGCTTCTTTTTCTAGCTTGTGCGTATCTTTGAAATTCTTTGCTTATGTTTATAAAGAAAGACTAATTTTCCAGTTTTGTAAAGTTGGCCTAATGAGAATATCTTTAGGAGAAGATAAAGGAGAAGCTTTTCCAGCTTCTCTTCTAGTACTGGTCACCTTGAAGGGCTGCTGGTACCTTGGTACCTCTGCCTGATGACCTGCACAATGCCTAGAAAAAAAAAAAGGGAGTCTTAAGATGAGAATTTTGAAATTATGGGAAAGTTCTTCAGAGCTTATGAGGATCTTTGCCAAACAAATGAATGCTAGTAAGCTATCTATTCCAGGGGGGTTTTAAGGATGAGGAAGTTTTGTGCCTTAAAATGGTTTGGAGATGGAAATGAGAAGAGATTGGTGTGGTAGTGCTGTGTTAGGAAGAAACTGAAATTGAAGCAAATACTATACACTTGTGAGAAAGCAGAGGAATGCAGAGAGCCATGCAGGCGAAGTGACAGTCAAAAAAAAAGGCTTTAGTTTCAGTGTAAAGCTATCAAGGTCAGATGCCAAAAGGTGGCAGTAACTGAGTCATTAAATGATGACTAAGTGGATTAAATCTGGAGCTGTGTCTATGGACGGGAAGCAGGGATGTGCCCTAAAGTCATAAGGCAGAAATGCTGCATAGGGTTTAAAGCCTGTGGTCATTTTGCTGACTGTTGAAGAGGAGCGCAGGCATTTGTTTTCCTTTGTTAAAGTGAATTCTGGCCTTTGGAGAAGCAATGTACAAGTAAAATGTCACTTTTTGTCTCTTAGATCATTAATGTCACTTTTAGTTTTTAGATCATTATCATGAAGAGGCAAATGTAGAAAATTCGAGGCTGGGCTATGGATTTTTTTGTTTTGTTTGTATTTGAAGTATTCCTATTGTAAAAATCCACATATATAACTGATTTATATTCTTTTATGTTTTGATATAATAAAGTATATATTCTTACTAATTAGAAGATTAATTTGTGCAGAGAATATTAAGCAAATTAAACCAGACAGTAAAACAATTTATTTAATGGAAATTTCCAGGAATCATGTAAGATCTAGATTTTGTTTTTAATCAAAAGCTGAAAATTATCTTGCCTGGTAATGCACATTCAGAACTGAAAGCTTTAAGTAGAAGCACAAACTCTGCATGGATTTATGATTTTCAAGGTATTGAGATAGCCAATTATGTATCAACTGCCCACACTTTATAAAAATGATGAATTGTTCCCTTTGCTGGCAGCCAGCACTTCTATTTATTATTGCCTAATATTCTTCATATGAAAATGTATTATTTTATATTGATAATCCAAAGATTATTAAAGAAAAGTCACTTATACTGTAAATCAGTACTCTGCCTGTTTCACAGCATCAAAGTTTAGCTTCACTTGGTGGCCAGACTGTGTCTGCTGGGTCTGCTCTTTGGCTCCTATGCATGTACCTGCATTAAACCTACATCGCATGTGACACAGAACTTTTATTTTAAGGTAAAATAGAAATATGGATATGGATTCACCTCATGTAGGATAAAACACAAAAAATTACATGTGTTGTTCAAAACACCTGTTTTATAGGTCCCTGTTAGCATCTGGCTGCTTGCCTTGGCTCAGACAGACAACACTAGAATTAACATTTAACCAATCCTTTTGCATGAATGCTTTCTAATATGGTCTGTAATTATAATATTCATCTGTTATTTGCTCCCTTCAAAATGCCTGTGTGGGAAGGATCTGTGATAAATGAGTGAAAGCAAAAAAGGATGGGAGAAGATTTCTGTAGTGTCCATCATTCCTCTGCAGCAGAAGTTGAAAGCTTGCAGCAAGTACAGAAGGGTTTTTAAAAAGCTCATAAATTAGGTCATCAAGTTCAGAATGGTCCTTGCCCGTGTTTCTGCTTCTACTACAAAGCTTCTGTAGAATGCTGACCAGTTTGTTTAGGCTAAACTTTTGTCACATTGATATTTGTTTTCTTGATCCTGACTTGAAACCAAGGAACTGGCTTGTCAAGTGCTCATGGCTGAAACTGAAATCAACAGCAGCTGGGCTTTGAATAGAAAACATGCTATAAGAAGCCATGTGCTCTTGAAAAGTCAAATCTCAGGTCAGACATACAATATTTGTCATACTTTTATTTTTAATCTTTGTGTGCCTTTGTTTATCTTCCTAAAGCAGGATTAAACCCTCTCCCATTATAGGGATTTTGTGGGCATGAAGGAGTTGGTTTTGTGAAGCTTTCAGGTACCCAGTAAGAAGTATAGAAAGCTTCACAAGTAAATTTAATCATTCTGCCCCTTGAACTCATACAATGAATGATAGCCTGTGGCTGTCCACAGAATGAGAATAAAGCAGGGTAGAGAAACAACATTCAAATAAAGCTGACCTACCTTACATAGAAAATGAGATGGTGTCTCTAAGTTGAACAAATATATCTCTGTTTGTATACCATAGTGAGGGTAGACAAGTGTTTCACAAAGCCCATGAAGAAGGCAAATCCAATACAAGCACAGTATGAAAAGAAGGACACAGAGGATGGGGAAAGATATGCTCTGATGATGTTTGGTCAATAGGAGGTATAAGCGCCTCAGGTGATGGGGAGGACAAGCGCAAAAAAGGACCAATGCACGCAAGAGTTTTGTAACCGCACCGAAGAAAATGTCAGGCTCTCTTCTGTCATCACCAGCCCTGATCCAGCACCAAGCACTCTCTGAGGTGTGAACCCTGCCTCACCAAGCCCAGAAAAAATATGCCAGAGAAATATGCAGTTTGGAGGGAGAGGTGAAACCATCTATCAGCATACTTTTCCTAAATGTGGGAGTGCCACAGACTCAACTGTTCAGCCTCAGTCAGTCAATTTATATTACTAATTTGGCAGGATACAAACCTAGCAAAAATTGGATCATTTTCTGCTGAGCTAGTGGGTTAAATGAATTGATGAAATTATCTGACAATTTTCATTAGTGTGAGGCAAGGTGTGGAACTGCACCGCTGAAAGTTAAGGGACTAGGAGGGAAGGATTAAGATTTATCTTTATTTTTTGGTGGAAAGTGAACAACTGAATCAG
Source organism: Oriolus oriolus (assembly GCA_013400235.1). Taxonomy (NCBI): domain Eukaryota; kingdom Metazoa; phylum Chordata; class Aves; order Passeriformes; family Corvidae; genus Oriolus; species Oriolus oriolus. The sequence goes on along the minus strand of VXBT01008848.1, from coordinate 85,723 downwards.
GGCAGCTGCGTTTTATTTTTTTTTTTATGGAAAACTGTGGAATCAAGTCTTGCAATAGTAAGATCTCTCTTCTATCTACCATCCAAAGCACAGATGCCTGTTCCTGGCCGGCAAAGTCCTGGCTAGACAGCTGTAGGGGTTGTGGGGGCATGAGGCAGTGTCAGCCCTGACATACCAAGGACTGCTGAGACACAAGCAGACCAAGTGAGAACTCAGCCTTTGGAGGCTGTGGCCAGTAACCTCTGATAAGTTCTGCCAACATACGTGAATTGTGGTCTTGAGAGATTTTGAAGACCGAGAGCACATAGAGGTTGCGTGATACAGGTAATTTGTTAGGGGAGGATGAAGGCAAAGAAGAGATGTGGTGAGATGGCTGTAGTGTAAAGAGAGCCTGAAAGAGGAAGAGGAGGGGAAAACGTGGTTTTGCTGTAAGAGTGCAAGGGGAGGAGGCAATGATGCAGGGTTCTACTAGGACTGATTAGATCAGATGCTTTGTTTTGTGAATGCAGCTGTGCTGTCTTCAGGGAGAAGTCATATTTTGAGGCTACACAGTTGTTTTAATTCAGCAGCTAATAATACGGGTTCATAGCCAGCTGTTCCTGGAACTGTTAACAGGGAAGGTGCACGGCAGGGACCCCAGAAGGTCAGCCTGATGACAAAACCTTGCCTCAGTGGCAGTGCTGCCCCAAGCAAGCCCTGCCTGCTCATTGAGAGAAGAGCTTACGAGCAAAACAGCAGGCTCTGGGGACAGAAGGCCTGTGCTAGAAACATTGCAGGGGGTCACTACAGACTAAACCATGTCCAGTTCCCAGGATTAAATACCTCTTAGAAGTTGGAGTGCACTGGGTGCACTCGTGGAGTTCATCTTCTGGTTTAGAGTCATGAGAAAGGAATGCTGTCGATGTCCTCAGAGACGGCTCAGTGGTTGGAATGCAAGTACAATAAACGTGGATGATTGGGAGAGTTGTTTTGAAAACACGCTCCTGCTTTGAACCAGGAAGCTAATTTAAGCTCATGGAGGAGGATCAACTAATCTGGATTTAGTTTGACTTTTGAAAAACACCTGGGTGGCTTGACATTTCCCTGGCATTTCTTCTGTGTCTGGGGGGACCACGGCATTCAATGCACCATGGGCACAATTCTGCCTCTCTGTGTTTTGGTTCTATTGTGTGGGGCCACAATGCCGTGGTAGGATCATGTGTTGCTGCTGAGCACTGCCAGCACACCTGGCCCTGGGGAGAGGGGTCTGCCCAAGAGGCAGTAGGCACTCTGCACCCAGATTTTCAGATTTCAGCCCTGTTTGATTAAGATTTCAGTTCCTCAGTTTGTTTTAAATACCTATTCATTGGCTGACTGGCCATCTGAGAGGATGGGTAAATTCGCTCTGTGACTGAGATTTGTCATAAGTTGATTTGCATTGTCCTGTGAACATGCCCAGCTCCCTGCTTGTTTAAAGAAAACACACTGAAAAACCAGAGGGCTCTTCAGCCCTTGTTCCCTGGCACAGCTTTGGCCTTTTCTTCTCAAACTCGCAGCAGCTTCACCACTTTGAAGGAAATTCTGGTAAAACCAGGTACAGCCCAGCCAGAACATTTCCTGTGGGTTACCAAATACATTCTATGCGAGCACCTGCAGCCACTCTCTAGCAAGAAGTCTACTCAACCTTTGCTCTAGGGTCAAGCTTTACATTATGAGGCCCTGTTGAAACTGCAAGACCTGCAAGAAGCTCCCTGCCCCCTGTACTGTCTTGATGACCAGATTTAGCACCTGTTGGTTGGAACACCACAAAGGGTGTGGGAACTGAGGGAAAGGAGGGGCTGGGAGTGGCCCAGGTGTGAAAAGCTGTTTCTGTCTTGGTTTTTTGGGATTTTTTTGTTGTTTTTTTTTGTAATATGGACACTGGTTTCGTTTAGGCAGGCAAGGGAGGGGCAGATTTGGGGCTCAGTGTGCCATCTCCATCTAAAAAACTCATTTTCAGACCAGTGTGATCTGCAGTACACCCATATTTACTGGGATATTAAATCTATGCCACGCTAGGGATGGTAATGTTACATCTGCTCAACTGTTTTTATTGTAGCTACAGCCCAAAATATTTGTATGGACTCTAACTGTAGCCAGAGATAATTACTTTTAGACTAAATTTTATGTTACAAACATCCTCACATCAAAATGGGCTTTAGCTATCTTTTTGGTGTTGGACAAATATCCTCTGCCCATCAGAGCTGAGGCACTATTTGTATCACTGCCTCTCTCTATTCACCTTAGCGTCCACTCTCTTCGCTTGCTAGTAAATGACATTGGTTGTGGTTTGATACCAACAGCCAAGAAGAAATAAATGAGGAGCCACAGCTTTTTTGCTTTTCTTTTTTTTTTTTTTAAGATAATGTTTTGCCTCCTGGCATAATTTGGTATGTCCCAGCATCTGGGTCATTTCAGCGAATAGATTAATGGTTGGAATGTGAAATTTCTTATTCTCCTTATAGAAGTGTCTACCACACAAACTAATTAACTTGAAGTGCTAATATGCCAAGTAGGGCTCACAATGTGCTGGTGGAGTCTGTGCTCCATTCTCAAGTTGTCTTTCTTCAGTACTGTCAAACTGGCATATAACTTTTACTTCTTAAAAATATAATGAGTTGTTTTCTGCCAGTGTTTCATCTGTATAGTGGGGTTTAGTGCCTTGCCTATGAAGATCAGAAGTTTTCTGGTATTTCTTGCTGTGTTCTCCCTGCTGTGGGTTTTTATTTTTTAGCTTATAATTCTGTATTCCATTATAGAAATAGCCAGATTTTTTTGCCATCCCACTGTGCTGAAGTACTGATTTGGATCCACTGAATGTTGAACTGTGTTTTTAAAATGAAATTATGATAATTAAAGCAGCAGTGTAAATAGAAGCTCTTACAATCATTGGCTCTATCCTGACCAGATAATTTTTTTCTTTTGTTTATTTGTTTCTTTTTGTTAAATGACTTGCCTTCAGATCCTGGAAATAGATCCCTGCTTTAACTAGTGTGGGGAACCATGGTGTGTTTAACCTCTGTGGGTATATGTACAGCAGATGAGTAATCTTTAAGCTAAACTAATGCTTTAACCTAATACTAGAATGCTCAGCTAACTTTAAACCAGCCAGTTCCAGACAAAATAGCTGTAAATCCAGCAGCATGAAGCCAAAACTATTATTTATCTTTTCCTATAGAATTTTGAGTCTCTGTGTGCCCTAAATTTATGCCATTAGCCTGTTGTTCCTACATTGTAATACATAGTGAACATGTAAAGGAAGCAGGGAGGAGTATCACAGGTTAAGTGGAGGAAGCAAAATAGGATGTTTAGAACACATTGAAGTTCCATGAGAACAGCATGGAAGTCAATCAGTGATGGCAGTTGGGTTTCCATTGTAAACACATTGTTTTCCTGTGTGTTTACAAATCAGATTAGAACTGTGCAAAGCAATATTAGTAGAATGTTTCATGAGTGAGAAGAATATTCATGGGGTTTTTTTGGTTTGGGTTTTTTTTTGGTTTTGTTTTGGTTTCTTTTTTTTTTGTGGGCACTTTTCTTGTTGGCAAGAGGAAGTGGAAAATAAAGTGCTTGTAGGATGGATAGGCTGGAAAGTTACTGGCAGAGCAAAAAGTAGTCAATTCTTTAGGAACAGGAAGATGAAACTATGCAGAGTTCTCCAGAGTGTTTGAAGTAAAAATAGAATTAAATATGTTTAATTTAATGCTCAGGGATTTAAGGCGCACTGTAAAATAAGCCAGAAAGATGAACTTATCGGTAATATTCTGAATGGAGAAGGATAAAACTGATCTTTGGTGCTTGGAGAGAAGGATTTTGCAGTTTTCAAGACATGAAATGATCAAATCTCAGTTTTGATCGAGATCAGTATAAGTGGAGTAGAAACATGAGAAACAAGTTCAGAAGATATGGAAAGGTGCACACAATGAGGTGTATTAGTCAGCAGGTATGGCTGTAACAGAGGCAAAACCAAGACTGACTTCTGGTGCTGACTATTATACTGAAGGATGGAGTAGGCAGAAATTTTGGAGGCATAATTTACAACTTCATCTGGGAAAGCTCAAGTTTTATTATTAGAAATGAGTGGGCTTTATATTGCATATAGGTTGCATTTAAGAACACAAGGAGAAAAATCTCAAGCCAATTTTTTTTCATATACATGGTATTATAATAAGCAGAAGATATTCTCAGGGATTTTCTAATTGTGTTAATAATATACTTCTTGGGTGGCTGAAAGCATGAGACCAAAGAAAAACAAACACACTAATATCACAATATTGTATGCCCTGGAGTGTTCTAACAACATAGCATTTGGTCCAGAGCTAGACCAAAACACCTGGAGTTTATGCGTTTCTCCATCTCAGGATCTCAGCTCACTGGTGGCTCACAGAAGTGTCCCATTACTCAAATCCCTGCTGTAATCATTCAGTGTGTTGGGAATGAGGATATTGCCTTGCTGTTTGACATAATACCTTGAGTTGTGACTAAATAAGGTTTATGCTAGAATGGAAAGATTTTATTCTGCCATATGGATGTAGAATATGGGTGATTTTCCAGTTACAGGGTTACTACTGTCTTTGTGTTCTTGACATGCTTAAAAAATGATTTGTGATGCTGTTTCTGAATAGACTGATTATTGGATATTAACACTAGATGCATTTATATTATAGGGAAAGAAGAAGAAAAATGCACTACTAGTTACTGACTTATTAATTTTCAAAGAAATGAAACAAGGCAGTCCCACTTAGGAAACTGAGTTTTCAGCCTTCTAATCTCATGCCTCTCTAGAGACCCAGATGCAGACAGGAAAACAGCGACCCAAATCCCCTTCAGGCTGTAGTAACAAGTGTGAATGTGTCCATCATGTAACCAGGGACTTCTCTACATAATGATTTAGTACAAATGAGAGGCTCCCAACTTGAACTGATGCATGGTTCTGACTAGTGTCTTTGAATTGTGCAGTTGTGGGAGCATTACTGCTTTTTCTACTTCATATGAGGGGCAACTTTGCATCAGGACACCAGCTCCCATGCTTAGTCTCCCTTACTGTAGGAACAGAGGCTCAGATGACCTTGGTGACAGGATGGAAAATATTCCCTACCTAGCAGTGTAGGTAGACATAGATGTTTAATGAGTTTAGGCAAGGAAGACTGTGTATAACTCTCATGTTTGCAATGCGACATTCAGTTGATGGATTCAATACAATAGACTCAATTAGACCTTGATTAATATCCCTTTCCATTTCCATTAATACACCAGAGAAACAGCATAGAGTTGCCATCAATGTGTATGCCCTACTCTTTCCTTCTGACAAAGTCAGCAGTGGAACAGAAACCCAGGTGTATATATAGCTGTTTAATTAAGGCACTCCGTGCAAAATCTGGGACACAGGTTCTTGAAGTGGATTACAAAACCCTGAACGAGAATCAAGGTTTCTTTCGTTGTGTTTTCACACATCGCTGATGTCCATCAACGTTCAGTAAATTGTGATTTTGCTTTTTATGCATTTTATTTTTAATTGAAAGCCTGTTTCTGGCTTATTTGACAGGTAATTCAGAATATGCCATTCTCGTTTCCTTTGGTCCTTCACCATACTTCCCCTTTCTCTCTTGGCTGTTTGGGTGGGGTAGCTGGCAAAAAGCAAGCAATTGCTTTCCTTCATTTCAAGGGGGAAACAGCACAGAAGAATACAGCTGGATTATGAAGAGAAAAGGTCTGCAATAAGGTTTTACATTTTTAGCTGTGTTTGTGAGTTTACTCCTAACTCATTTTCTTGAATATAATTAAGTGGAAACTAAATCATGTCAAGGTTAGTCTCTGGCTTATTATTGGTCTTGCTGAGGGGAAATGAAACTTTTTAAAGTTAAGGCCATGACTACTTGAATGGCAAAGATTTGCTTACTGAAAACCCTGCGGACTGTGCAAATGTTAGTTGTACACATAAACCGACCAAGAGGGAAAACAATGGCAGCTGGTAGATGAAACACTTCTTCCTTTTTGGGTGAGTATCAATCCTTTCAAAACGACTGTGGGGGTCCCAATGTGGGGAAAAAGAAAGAAGAAACATGTGTTGGAGAGGCAAAATGTAATCAAAATAAGAATTTAGAACTAGTAATTTATGCCTATCGTTAACCTGAGTTCCTATGGTTGAAAGTAGGATAAAATATTTGTTTTGACAGGAAAAAGTTATAGTCAAAGCCCTGTGCTTTTGGCTTGGAAACCTACTTGTTATACCTCAAAATATTCACGGTATTTGTGTAGTAATAGAGTAGATTGGGCTCTCTCTCTGCACCTCCTGTTCCACTGAACTGTAAGGGATAGAAAGCAATTTTAAAGCTTAAACCTTGAAGATATGTCAGTCCTGGGTTGGTGAGTAAAAAAAAAATCTTCATTTTTTTCTTTCCTTGTAAAAAAAAAGATCCAAAGCAGCTAGGTCTAGCTCTCTTCCTCTAGACCTGCAGATTTAATTAGGAGGTTACAAAGTTTGTGTGTGCTATCTTTTGTATTCATAAGGTAGAAATTCCTTTAGCCTCTCGTGGTTGCAGTCCTCCGTGTAAAGCCACTATAGCACCATTAGGCCTGCGCAAAAGGTCCTTAGTTTACACTCTGCCTGGGACATTCCTGTTGTAGCTGTCTTGCACCCAATCTGACATGTGCTTTGGCTAATGAGAAATAATTTTTGGGAAAAACAAGCAACAGACTGATATTTGAAAAATACCAAATGTTCAAAAGTCAAGAAAAACACTATAATTTTGTCTTCAACTTATCATTTGCATATGTGAATAAACAAACTCATACAGCCTGTAGCTAGCAGTAAATAGGCAGAAGTCTTTGTAAAAAATGGCCTGATATTTCCCCTGTTCTTGCCTGACCTCCCTCCGTCTCCGTGCTCCTCTGTGTCCGTGTTAGCCATGCTGCTCCTTCACCCCTGCCAGAGAAGTTTACATGAAGGTCACATGCAGCCTGATGCCCTCTGGAGAGTCTGGAGCAGGAGCCCAGAGCAGGGTGTCTGGTGGGCACTGCTCCCCCCCCGTGGTGGGGCTGGCCCAGGGTGTGCTTCCCTGATATGCCCACCCCACCGCTTTCACTTCCCAGTGTTTGGGAACAAAGGCCAAGCTGATGGGCATGAGGCAAAGCCCTTGTATCAACTAGATTATGACTTGGCTTGCCATAATGATGTTTCTGAGCCTCCTCTTTTTCCTAAAAAAAATAAAAGCTCACTGCCTCTTTTCAACTCCATTTCCATAGCAATAAAGGTAGTAGAAATTATATCAAATGGTAATTAACAAAATAGAAATAGCTTCTCTAAGGAAAATTTCAGGAGCTCATTATTTGAAGAGAATGGCATTCAGCACACCATAAACTTTGCTAACTTACAATGACATACCTTAGTTTTCATGTCAGCCAAAAAAAAATCATATTTCGATTGTGCTGTCCTCTGTTAAATTGGGAATTACATCCTCAGAGACCTCAGGAAGTCTTAAACATTCAAAAATCTAGAGCTAAAGCTCTTTTGTGTGCTTCATAATGCTTCATTATGGATCACTAGACTGGATTTGATACTGAGTCAGTTTGAGAGCTTTATTGTATTGTTTGGAATGACATAGGATTAATACTAGATGAGAGAAACTGTCAAAAATGAGACCATGCAATGTCAAGACAGCACTAATTAGAAAGTCTATGGCATTTCCTAGATTTATGGAGAGACCTTGTATTTAATCCATTAATCAAAAGGTATCAAAGTCTCTTTACTTTCTTTCAAAGGTGGGTGGTGGCTAAGAGAGTTTAATTATTTCCTGTGGTTTCTTCTGAAGTCAATAATCAAAATTTTTACTTATAGGCTGAAGTTTATTGGAATGAAGGGTTTTAGTGGCATGCACATTGGACATTATTGGACATCTTCAGGGCATTGGGGAGTCTTTGTTCAGGTTGGGCTTTTGTTTTACTCTGAGCTTCAGCATATCAAGCATAGAGGGTCCAGCCTTTTGTGTGCCTTCTTTCCTACCATGTAGAAAGGGATTTTCATGGCTAGGGAAAGCAGTTTTTGCCAGAAACTTTTCTCATCCAAATAGAACTGGCAAGTGGCCAAAAATGTGCTGGTGGTTCTTTAGTTGTGAATTTTAATTTCCAGGCAGCTCCTTTCAGTACTTGTTCGCATAACCTTTGCTTCTCCCATCACTGCTCTGAACAGAGGATGTGAGCAGGTTCCTGGTGCAGAAGGTAACGTCTGCAGGCTCAGCCCCCAGCCACAGGCCTTCACGTAGGTTACAGGGAGGGGCTCTCTGCTTTGCTGACCTTCCCACTCTACCTGGAGGCTGGCAGCAGTGTGGCCCACTGGGCACCAGCAGCAGCTTGCCCAAAGCTTTCAAAATCTTCACTCATCTGTCTGTCTGATGGGCAGATGAAAGCCAGGCTATTCAGCATGCAGAGGGCGGTGCAGTTCGTCCGACAGTTGAAAAATGATAAGGAGATTTTTACTTGGTTGGCTACAAACTTCTTTACCCTCTCCTGAATAAAAAACCACCCCTCTGTCTTTTTTTTTTTTTTTTAACTCATTGTCATTCATTCAACAGTGTGAAATCTGCTCATTTTAAAGTATCAAGTGTTTTTCCCTAGCAACAAGATTTTTCCTGTAAGTGACAGATTGGATGTAGGAGCAGGGTGGGGCAGTGTAAAAATATATATTTCTTAAAATACTGTTCAATAACTAATGTCTTTAGAGCCTTAGTGTTAAAATCATGCTACTGACTGTTTATTTTAAGTAAGGTTCCCTTACATGATAACCAAATGTGACTTATAAAATTTGTTCTTAAATTGACACACGTGATATTAAGTTTAAAATATAGAAATAATTTATGGCTCGTACATCTCAATTCTGTATCACCATGCAGGAATAATTTGTTTAAAATATTCCTGAACAACAGGCATGTACTAACATGGACTCTAAAATCTGTGGCACCGTACTTTAAAAGCCTGTTTGCATTTTGTCTGTTTCTTTAAAGGGCTTCCGTATTGTCTCGGACTCCCCTGGAAATGCAGTAAGGATTCGTATCACATCTCAGTTGCCATAGCAACAGCAGTCTTTCCCATAATGAGCTGCATCATCTGAACTGATGTCACAGCATCATGCAGCAGGTCACACAAGGCACCTCCTAGTATTGCATCTTACAGATGTGCCGTAAACATCAAAAGAGGATGATTTGAACAGGACATGGTAAGTTGCAAAATACTGTGCTGTTCTTAATTGCAGTGTTATATTTTCCTGTTTTATAAGGTTTTCCTAATGTAAGTGTGTGGGTTTTGCCTTGTAAAAATCATTTTGAAGGAAGATGCTGCATGCTTAATATTATTTTTCAGGCAGACAGGCTAAGACAAAGGCCTACAGAAAATGCATTCACTCTCAATGTTTAGACTTGCCTTTGCATTTATGATAATAGCCTGAATATTTGAAGAGAATATGTTTAAATTTCACAATCCAATTAAAGTAGCTACTGCCTGATTTGCTTAAATGGAAAGAATAGCTGTTTTCAATTCTAATGCCATAAACATAGCTTGTTCCTTTCCCTGTCTCCTCATTTAAGCATTCCTATTATGTTTAGCTCCTCTTTGAACCTGTTTTATCTCAATAGCATGAATATCACCTATTTACTTTCACTGGCCTTCCATAGCATGATAGTACAGAAAATACTGTGCAAACCGGTGCTGAACAAGCAACTGGAACAGTATTGATTTTAAACATGGTTCAGTACTGTCCTATTTCTACTGGTATTCTTAAAAAAGCAAAACATAGATGTCATTGTCAAACAATAACCAAATATTTTCAAAGTACAGTAGCATTTAGCTCTTCTACTGTTTTACTTTCTTTGACTCTGTTTTTTAAATTGTAAGATGAATTTAGTAAATTTTGGATCTTTTACTGGAAAGAAAACAAGCTTTTTTTTTTCTGCTGCAACTGCAGTAAAAGGTGCAGCCAAAGATTCAAGCATTCTGAGAGGGTTTGCTGTGAATAAAATAATAGGAGTAATTAAAAAGGCTTCCACCTCTATCTTGGGAAGAAAACACCTATCTTTTGTATTTAGAAAGCTGGTTAAAGTCATGTCTATAGTATTTAGAAATTCTTTGCAAGGTCCAATATTTGTTTATGTTGTATTAAGGTCTTGCTTCTGGAGGCTAGGTTTATTTTGCTTAACTTCAAGTTAATCTTGCTGGATGATATATAACAACATTAATTGCTTAATTTTGCGTGTTTGAAAGATTCAATCTTTCAGCTGCTTGCTATTAGAAGGAAAGAAAAGACCAGACACATGTCATTTTAATTGATCAGTATGTCCACTAGGAATTAGGGAGTGGTCTCTGGCTCTGTTCTCCCTGTGTAGTTTATATTTCAAAAGTGCAGCAAGAAAAAAACAACCACTAATTTTGTGGTGATATCTATATATATTGTGAGGTTTAGTCCCTTGTATTTGATAAGGTAATAAATATAAATAGATCCGACTGCTCTTCGTAGGGGTGGGTGTGATGGTCTTGTCTGGCACAAGCTGGAATAGAGCTCTTATATCTTAATTAGACAGCCTGTACAGAATCATATATGCTTTTTTCAGCATGGTTTGGGTACGTCTGTTGGGTTTTTTCCCCACTGCAAGACACAAAGCAAATGACTGTAAATTAATATTAGAATGATGTTGTTTTATTTATTTGTGATGCATTTTACAGTATGAAAGTAGTGGTCTCCTGCACTTGCTGTGTTCCCATCAGGCAAACTCGGAAGGGATGAGTTAGCAAGAGGATGGGGGTAGGGCGGACAGCTGATGTCTGCCTAGTGTCAGAATAAGAGGTGTGAAGGAGCTGGTGAGCAATGCCTTCAACTCTCAGCTTTAGGGATCATAAAAGAACAGTTAATAAGACATGGATGTAAGACATGTCTGATTTAAATATTATGGCTTTATTATCATCAATAATAATAATAATAATACATGTATTTTCTTAGATTTTTCAAGTAACTTGATTACAACTAGAATTTCTCAGATGAAAGTTAAAACTTAAGGGAAACATACTGGCTGAAAAAGAACAACTTTTGATGGTATTAATGGAGAGGTGACTGGCTATGAAGCTCCCAGCAAAGATTTTTATTTTTTTTTCCCTAATAATAAGAATACAAACCATGTTGTTTCTTAAACACTTTTTTAAAAGTCCCTGTTACTCTCTACTTCTCACACTTCTCACAGCATTGTTTGCCCTGGGAAACACCTACTAATAATGGAGCTGTGATGACACTACTTGATTCTTGTTAATCTTGGCTAATTCTGACTCCTGCTAAATACTTTGATTATACAATGCTTCCTGTCAATTTTTGTGTGGGCCCAAGTGTTGCACTGAGACCTGTGTGTGAGGAGATGGAAATTTTGGAGTGATGAAGAGGGTCTTACTATGAAGAGCAAGCCTGATTGCCGAGTCAGAGCATGACCAAATGTAGAAACACTAAAGATATAATACAATTTTGCTTGTTGTTGAGGCAGATTCATAACTGGTACAAGTGAGACAGCATTTGACAGTGTGAAAATTGTGTTGCTTTCAGCTTTGTTCCACAGCTGGCCTTATTCACCATTACTGAAGGCAACATGTTTTGTAAATACATGTATTCTTCCCTGAAGTAGCTGAATTTGGACATTTAATCTGAAGGCCAGAGTTCTTCTGTATGTGCAGAATCATACTGACATGGAGTTGGAGATGGGCATGTGCTAGTGAACTGAAAGGATGTTACTGTTTAATCTTTACTTTGCTCTGAAGGGTTTTATTATATCATCGATTAAGTAGTTCTTACATGGCTCAGCACTCAGTGCAGAGAGAAATAGAAGCTTGATTCTTCCCAAAGCAGCTGTAGGAGCTGATGACAAAACCTGACCACAGCAATGGAAGTTGGTACAATTTTAACACTTTGGAGGGTTTTTTTTCACCATACGACAATGCAAAGCCTACCTAGAGGGGATCAGAGCATGTCCTCAATGAAAGGAAGTTTTCTTTCTTCTCTAAAGAGGAGTTGAGGGAAGCCTCTGCTCTGAACTTTATCTTTTGTAGGTCACATTACAGTAGAACAGTGGGTGAGTGTCCTGTGCCTCCCACCTCTGGCAGATCTGGAGTGAAGCTGTGTTCGGGAATTCATCCCTTGAAAATCTAGTCAAAGGAATTCTCTCTATCAGAAGTGCTCAGGTGTTGGTTAGGATTGGTGGCATTTCCAAAATGCTGGTAAAATATTTCCTTCCAGATAATTGAGGAATCAGAAATAATTTTTAAAAATTCCCATGGCATGTCCTAGGCTACTTGCACTCTTCTGTAAAAGTCGCTGCTGCATCATGAAAGAAATATTGACAAAATTCTGGGCTTGATTTTTTTTCCTGGTCTCTGCTGAGTGCTCCTAGCTTCCGGGAGGGGCAGAATGTCTGAAGTTCCAGAGTTGCTTTTAAAAGAGAAAAAATCATGTGTATTAAAAGATATCATGTTTCTCTGCTGAAATAGTATATTTTGTACTGTAAGCATGGCCCATGCTTTGTAATGAAATTTCTTTGCATTTTGTAATGATATAATATACTGGTGTTACTGGGACAAAATTAATGATACATGAAAGAAAAGATGACTTCAAGAAATCATCTTGCTACTAATTTATGTCTGAATACTAACATTTCTGTGGATTGGAGGGGGTAAAGGCAGCTTTTGCTTTTCCTTTTCAATTAAAACAGACACTCATTAAAGAGGATTCTAGCTGCAGAAAAGAAGAAAGGTTGTTTATGTCACCCCTATAATGAGTCACCCAGACTGGGCCAAGCCTTTCCTGCCGCAGGAAAGGAAGGAGTCAATGGAAAAGCTGAGCTGGATGGAGAGCCAAAAGGAGACCAGATTAGTGAGGGAACAGGACATACAGTGGGTGGAAGTGGCAATGAATGGGCACCATATCTGACATCACCATCATGATCCAGAATTCTCCTGAAAAGGCAGCTGCCATCTTGAGCTTCTCAGCCTCTGGAGACCTCAGCACAGGGCAAGGCAGACCTCAGCTGTGTTTCTAACCCTAACAAGCTGTTACTGTAGCCATTTTCTGTTTTGGCAGTGCTTACAGGCTACTGTACCCTGCTTGCTGCACAGGCACGCATGGTGTTTGATAGATGCTCTTGGACAAAGACCCATGGCATACTGGCTTTCTCATACTAAGTTTTATATCTTATATTTTTTGTAGATTTAAAAATAAAAGTATCTATCCCCACTTCATATCCATTAAAAAAAATTCTAGAAGTGTATCATATAAATCCTTTAACTAGTTTGGTATTGTCACATATATGTGTATATATAATGTCAGAAAGGTCATCACAAAAATCACTCTTTGAGTATCAAAATGTGCTTTCCTGAAGCGAAATTTTCCTTAGTTTAAAAAACTCTTCAGAAAAGTTTTGGTTCAGAGGAAAAGAGGGAATAAATTTAAAAACAATCCAGATAGCTCTTCCCTTCCTGTTTGGTGGATGAAAGACAGGTTTCAAATATCTGGACTCCTGAGTGCTTTGAATCCCAGCAAGGCTGACTCAGCTTTTCATCCCTCCAAGGTCAAAAAATTCAGCTCTGTGTAGTTTACAATGTCTGGCACTTTCAGACAAGATGTTTCAAGCCAGGAATACTCTCTGCTCTGCATGAACTCTCAGTTCTCATGGCATGTGTCAGATACAGGCTTGCCCTGGCAGACTTGGCCAGAATGCTGTTGCCTCCTGCTTGTCCAGTGTTCAGTCCTGGTGCCAAGCAAGGAGGAACTTTCTCTCAGCTGTGTAAAGGATGTCTTCTGAGGTGCCTGGAAGTGGAGATAGCTTGTAAACGTAAGTGGAGTGTCCTCCAGCCTGGGGGGATAATCTTTGTGTCCTGAGGAGAGTATCAGCCTCAAAGTTAAGGGTGGAGAATGAGTATTGTGAATTGTATTGACACTTCCTTTCCTTTGGCAGCCCAGTGGCTTCTGGAACTGCTAAGGGCACCCAAGGCAAGCAGTTGGCTCTGTGGAAGGCTGTTGGGTGTTCTGTCGGGCGAGGCAGGGAGAGGCTCCGAGTGATGCCTTTTCCTGGTCTTAAAATTAAGAGAGCTGAACGCAGTTAAGAGGGAAAAGGGTTTTTACCTCAGTATTTATTCAAGGATTCTTAGGTGCACTGAAATGCACATCGAAATGCACCCCGATGTCCCCACCGAAGAAAATGGCCACATCCTGATGTAATGAGTATACAATTATATGCTTTGCAAAAAATAGCATATCTATCAAAGATTCCCCAATGAGGGACTCGGGTGAGACCCCCCATCTGAGGGACCTTCCCATCGGATGGGCGTATCTTTGTTTACAGGATGTGTTCTGGAGAGGACCTTGGTTTCTTTGGGCTTTTAGAATGTTTAGTCTCTAAACTTAATGAAATACTAGGTCTAAGGGGAGTTATCGTACTTAAAGAATTATAACTATGTAAGCTAAAGGCACAAGGAATATATAAAGCTGTATAAAAGAGTGTATAAAAGAGTGTATAAAAGGGGTATAAAAGAAAAGCAAAAATCATCATGGCATCACGAGAAGGGGAAGCACCGGACAGCAGGCGCAGGAATAACTGACCCCCAGCACTGCTGGTGCTCTACATCCAGTTACTTTCTCAGACACCCCAAGTATGCTGAGCATTTAGCTGAAATGTGCATTCTCTCTTTGTCAAAGAGATCTTTCAAGTGATGATGATTTCAATGAGGAAATAGCTCTATAAAATACTTTTCTCAGCCTTCATGGTGCAGTGTCTTATGGGAGCTGACACACTTAGAAAGATAGCCTTTGTTAGCATGAGGCTGTACTAAAGAACTGCTAGCATGTAACTGAGGGAGCACCCAACTCCAGTAATTAGTTCTGCTTTCAGTCTTACTGTATCGCTATTACTTTTTTACACATTGTTTGTCTGTCAAGGGTTGCTCTGTACTGATTCTCTTGCAAGTTCAGTGTTGTCACAGTTTCAGGGTTAGGATGCAGACATGAAGTTGCTTCATGTGCTGTCATATATTAATACCATTTCTTTTGCCAGCTTGGTGTATGGATAAAATGAAGAATGCTTGTATCCGAATACATAAAACTTTGGGGGGTTTTTTTGGGTTTTTTTTTGGTGCGATTTTTGCAGTATTTTCTCTCTGGTCTAAAAGCTTATAGCTGTATCTCCACTTCAGTCTTAAAATGCATCCCGTGTAACCTCCATAACTCCTCCTTGCAGGTTATCTTAGAACTGTATTTGTTGTTTTCAGCTCCTCTCAATTCCATCATGTGTTGACTTCCTCTGTGTCTTACTTGCTCCTTCCAGCTTGCTGTTCCT
Source organism: Oriolus oriolus (assembly GCA_013400235.1). NCBI lineage: Eukaryota > Metazoa > Chordata > Aves > Passeriformes > Corvidae > Oriolus > Oriolus oriolus. The sequence goes on along the minus strand of VXBT01008848.1, from coordinate 70,355 downwards.
GAATGGTATGCCTGTAACTGCCCTCTTCTACAAAGTTGTCATTCTTTTCTTATTTAAGTCCCTTGTAGCCAGTTTCTAAAAAGTGGTTCATGAAAGGTTAGATACAGAAAACCTGTGGGACATAGGGTTATTACTGTGTTTTAAAATAACAAAACAGTTCAGATCTCTCTACTGAAGCTTGGATAGAACCCTTACAGTATTAGGGGCTGTACAGACACCTGAGAAATGGTCAAATCTTTTCTGACTAGATTGCCTTGATTTTCAGCTGAAGTTGAGGTGAATAATTGTTTTTCTCATTTTTCCTAAATATTTCCTTATAAGGGGTAAGTAACATGCCCAGCTTTCTTGGAAAACCTCTGGCAGACCTGGGAGAAAAAGCTATTTCTCTTTATGCTCGTATAGAAGTTAAAAAAATATGATCTTTTATCTGTTTGTCTGTATTTTCCTGTTTGTGCTTCTGTGTTTGTTTTCTGAGGTTGGTTGTTTTTTATTGGTCATGGCTGTATTGGATAAAGCTGAGCTTGTAGTGGAGATCCATGCAGGGATTTAAGGCAAAAAATGGTTGTTACCTGCTATAAATTAAGCTACAAATTAACACGAGAAGCTTGGAACATACTAGTTTTCAAAAGAGGAATATCTGCTTAACAAAGTGTTTTAGACAAACCTTGACTGTATTGATTAAAATTAAACAAAAAACTGCACCTTCATGTGTTTAATTTGCAACAAAAAGGAAATAGTTCTGAGCACTTATTGGTTAAAAAAAACCCCACAGCACAACAAAACCCCACGTTTGTTTTGAAAGTTTTAAAACAGCATTTCCTTTATTGGCTAGATAAGTGCTCCTCCTTTGTTAGACAGATTGCTGTGACAGAATATTCTCTGCCAAGACAGTCAATACAACAAAACATGTCTGCAAAACCAATAAAAAAAGAGAACAATATACCTACCAACTGAAATATTATGCTCATTAGGTATAAAATTGGAAAGTAAGCACAGATGCCTTTTTTGCATCACATAGTACAACATTAGATGTTGGTAACCAAGCCCACCAAGAAATGCTGTTGAACAGTTGATTGCATTACATTTTTTCCCTTTCAATAATATATATATATAAAAATTAAAAAAAAGTTTTTGACAGGTATTTATTTGAGAGACTAATAGAACATGTACAATGAACACAAACCAGAAAGAAGGGAGCCTGATACTGTCAAGTCTGAAGGCTGTATAAAATTGTTTTTCAGTTGATATTGCAAAATGAGCCTTAAAGAAACTCTAACAAAATACTAGTTAGCAATGAAAAAACTAATGAAAAACTTTTCTCGACACTTAGCTTTTGTAGTGAAAAACTGTACTTCAGAGCTGAGTGCTATTGATAGAATAACTATGGTCTATTGAGAATGTTTTCAAATAAGGATGTCTTTCAAAGCTCTTGCATGAAGCTACTCCAGGCTGCTTACAAATTTCAAGTGTGTTAGATCATGTTTAGAAACAGCTTTTCCTGCTGAAGAGGCTAATTCCCTGGCCAAGGCTGTACTAGCTAGTGTGCGTCCTTCTTCTACTTTAAGCTGTGCTGCTAGTCTCCTAAAACATACCATATTTTGCTAGAATAATAAATCAGATTTTGATTGCTATAAATCCCTCCCCTTAAAACCCATAGGTTCAGCTAGAAAAGCCTGCTATCTGTCAGATTTCAGCATGTCTAGTCTGTCGCTAAGGCAGTGACACAGCAGATATGTAAGTTGCCATTTTAAGAGTCAGCTATTAAAATATGCAGGGTATGTTCTATAGACCCTTAATATGCCATCTAGCCTTGTTCCTTCTGAAAATTTCATCCTAGTATTTTACTAGGTCATTTATAGCAGCAAGGAGTTTTTTGATGTTATTATGCACAGATAACCTTCGAAAATAATTAGGGGATTTTGGGTTTTCTTGTATCTGGAGAAGGTGGAATCTAAATATACTCTGTGCATGACGTAAAAACAGACAGTGTATCAGCAGTAATGATGCTAGCTCTTTCAGAAGAAAAAAAATGTTAGCCCCCAAAGTGCTTCACTCTTGTTTGCAATGCTGTAGCTTTTTAAAGTAAACTGTCAAATAAATGGAGAGACTTGATTTTGTATTTCTGTGAATTACACTGAAAACTTCTTAATTATTCCTTCTGCTCCACTTTGTTAGGTCATTTTGAATTGGACTGGAAGTTCAGTTTCATTTGCTGGTCCCACCTATGTGATCCCTTTTCTTTGTTGTAACTTGTAAAGTCACTTTAATCAAGAGAGATAAATCTCCCTCAGATGCCTGTTGTTCCTCTTCTCGTTAGGCAAAATAGAGAAATGTTTGTCAACATTTTGAGGCTCTGAATAGTGAGTTCTGTAGAGCACTGGTACCAAATTAGTATCGGTTTGAGTAAAGATCTTAGGTGTTCTCCCTCCTTGTCATGAAAACGTACAGAAACTAGTATAAGGACTTCTTGGGTTTAAATTTTAGTGTAGGAGGATGGAGAATAAAAGCTGGTCAGAGAAGTTATAAGCTACAAAAAAGGTAGTGGCCTGTGATACTTGAATCAAGGAGACTGGAAACTGCTTCTGGCTCTGATACTAAATATGCCCCTTTCACCTTGCCTCTACAGCTGTGCCCCTTGCTCGTCACCTGTGGCATGGACGCAACGACATTGATTCCCTTTGCAAAGCACTCTGTGTATGTGCTAGGTGACACTACTACCAATTTAACTTTACACACAGAGCTATCCGTACAGGCAAGGCGTTGGCTGATACCAGAGAGAATGGGGCAAGGGAACACGGCCGTGCGTGCTGGAAAATACAATGTTAAAACCTAAAGGAAGGGAACTAGCTTTGGGGATTTTTGGTCTTAGGTAAAGGATCGCACAGTAGAACGTTTAAAAAATATATGAAAGGCTCAGTGGTTTTGGCAGCACAAAATTACATTTATAAGTAGTGTATGCGAAACCGATATCAAAAATATCAGCTTAATTCTACAATTAAGTTTGAAAAGAGCAGGCAAATATCTCTACTGGCTGAGTCAAAGTGATTTCCATATAGAGAGAGAGGCAGCACCACCTGGTCTGTAAAGCTTGAGGCAATATGTGCATGCCATTCTACTTAAAAAGAAGTTACTGATTTGTGTGAAAGGGGGGCCTGCCATGCTTTTGCATATCTTCAACTGTTCCTTTCTAAAATTAGAGATTGATAAGAATTATTCTACAAGATGCTGTCTTCTCAGTCATTGCAGAGTCGTCAAAACACCAGTTGTTGATCTCCATGCAACTTTTTTGCCTAGGTTTTGTTCAGAGAGCACACAACACAAACCAGCTAATGACAGATGGATATGCATTAAAATGAGGTGTAAGATACATGGGACTAACATCTGCCCTGAATTAGGCAATCCCCTGGGTCGTGGAGATATTGCTCTTTCCAGTCTAATAAATATTTATTTTTGAAATCAGAATAGCTGTGTCAAGCAAGCTAAGGATGTATATTTCCAATTAATGTGCCAGTAGCTCAGGGAAGAGGCACATGGCAAGAAACGCAGTTTATGAGTGATAAAAAGTAGTGCTCAGATTAACCTCTATTTTTTCTGACTCCCAGTATAATTTAGAATCCACTTCAATTTTGTCTTCCTTAGTCCTATATACTGGCTTGTAGCTCTGATTCCTATATTCATCTTTTGAATTGTTAAAAATTAAATCTAGGGATGTATTTAATTCGTAATTTAAACAAGCTAGTCTGCTAAACTCAGCACTCAAAATTAGTGTTAGATATATGTGAGCTCCAACAGCATGTTTTCTTGAGCTTTATTGAATGGTTTATAAATTGAATTGTGCATTTCTCTGTGTTCTTGCTGACTGTTAATTGTTGATGGATTCTTTTAATCTGAGTAGTACCTCATGATTTTAACTAACCCTTAATAAATTCAGACTATGGACAGCCATTAATTAAGCAAAAGTATGAAGATAAAATAACATTTTTATTTGTCAGGTGCTTTCATTGGTGTGGGAGAACCACAGGGAAGGCAGAGGTTATAGGGAATCTCAACAAACCTTCAGCCTGTGAAATGATATTTCCCCCAGCTATACCCAACCTGAAAATTATACAGTTTGAAAGTGAAATTTGATACCACTTGGAGCTAGGAAAAATGCCAGCTTGGCAAGGCTCATAGGTTTTTTTTTTTAGCAATATTTTCCTAGACTGGAGGCAGCCTCAGGGATTATAATTAGCCTGTCTTGGGCTGATTAGTGTAGGGTACTTGAAGATCCTTGATCAGCAGAATAACACGTCCTGACAGCCCAGTGGAAGAAAGTCCAGCATTTCACTTCTCCCTGCAGGCAGCCAAGAAAAGAATTTTTTGGTAGAGTAAATCCCTTTATGAGAAACTGGTGGATGTATTGAATATTTAGAGGTGGTTATCTCTTGGGCCAGGATGCACAGTGCTTTATTCTGCCTTTCAAACCATTTTAGTGAAAGTGAGGGAAATACAATCTGTGCCATAAGACTCCATTTAAGTCCTGCTCTTCTGATTGATGGCTCATAACTGCCAGCTGGGCCACAAGCAGAAGGTAGCTTTCTTTCTTCTTCTGAGAGATCTTCTAAGACATTGCAGAATCAAAGTTAGATTCAAATGGGATGAAACATTTAATGTGACAAACCCCAAAATTCTGTGCGGTGACCCTTTAGAAAGCTGATAAAGATGTAAATATAGGGCAGATCCCCAGCCATTTGATAAAAAAAATATGAATCAATTGGCAACTCTGTCATCTTGAGAGCCTGAAAAGTACAATAGTGTTATCAATCACAGAGTTATCACACTTTTTGGGGGGTAATGCAGTACCAATAATGTCCCTTTTTAACATGAGGAAAAACATTGTTCTCTAAAGAGATTATAGGAGTAGATATACAAGGTGGGAAAGGAGACTGATACCTAAGCATTCACTTGACCCAGATGTGATTCCAAGTAACAAATCTAGAATATGTTGAAACACAGCATGGAAAACTTGATTAACGCTCCTACCACTCCCCTAAAACCTAAGCTTCTGAGAGCGCTTTAAAAAAAATTTAAAATAAGAGTGAGGGAGCTAACAAGGCATAATGGTTCTTTAATGGCTCCCAATGAGATAATTCCTGCAGCAGTGATGAGGGGGAAGGCTGTCAGAGCTCCCTTGGGAGCCGTGCAGAGGCTGGGAGGAGCAGGATCTGCAGCACAGCAGCAGTGAGTGGGGTTTATTGCCAGTGATGATATTGCATGCTGATAAATTATATTTTGGAGTTGCTCCAAAATGTCAGCATCAGGTTATTCTTGAAGCTACCTTAGCGCTTACTCCTGCTCAGATTATTTCACTGCTGCACCTATTACAGGCATGCCACTGAATCTTGCCTCAGGTGCTGCTTAGTTCTTGGTGCAAATCTAACTCCACTCCTGCTGACTTCTCATGTTTCACTTCTAATGGAAATATAAATCTGTAGGTCTTTTTCAAGGCTTACTAGAGCCATTAATAAGCTTCAGGCCCAATATCTTCCTGTGTTGTGTGGGTTTTGGTTGGCTTTTTTTTTTTTTCCTGATTCTGTGATATCCCCAAGGAAAGTATCATGAAATTGAATGAAGCCAAGCTGAATTCTTGGAAGAAGTAAAAACATTTGAAATGTATGTGCCTCATTTGAGATTGAAAGGTTTGATAAAGGGTTGTGGGACTGTAAAGATTTGGGAATACCCTTGCTCCTCAGTTTCCTGCCAGAAAATGAAAATGTTATTAGTTTTGTCTGTGAAGTACCGGTTGCTATTGTATTGTGAAGTGCTAAAGTGTTTTTTGTGTGCTGGAAAGCTGATTGTGACCCGAGTACCAGTAATATTATGCAGGTAGGTTTTAAACCAATTTTTCAAGAAACTAACATGAGTATTTTGCCTTCTTGAGAGATGATAAAAAACTTTTACCAAATTTTATCCTGGCTTCAATTTTTGAAATAGAGCTTTAAAGAGATAAAGTAGCCAAAATCTTCAGGAATGCATCAAAAGCTGTAAAGATGTGACTTTATTTTCTAAAAGGCCAAGTAAGGTATCCATAGCTTGAAAATAAGATTGAAAAAATCATTGATTTTTATGTGATATGGGCTATAATGGTTGATAATGTCTTAGCACTTTATTGGTTTTGTGTCACTCTTATTTGAAATACAAAAAACCTCCCAGTACTGAATCTGAAAGGAAAAGGTCATTGTTTTATAGGAAACAAAGTTTCACACAGTGAATTCTTTGAACTAGAGCATGGTGGTAAACTTAAAACATGAATTTATGGGAATTATTTATGACAGCCATAGGGAATGAAGTCCTATTTCATGCCAAAGCAAGGATAATAGTGACAAAATAGACAGGCAGTAAGAACATTAGGGTCAAAATTCACAACTCCATCTGCTGATGTAATTCAACCAGGTTTTGGAGAAGTCCACAGTAGTTACGGTAGATGCCAGGATTTTTTGTAGATCCTAGAAACAAATAAGCCAAACACAGTACTGTGATCCATTTTGGTATTAGTGTTATATTTCTAGGCTTACTGTTATTATCAAAGTTGTCAGATGGACTTGAATGCAAAATCATGCACCGATGCACAAAAAAGTCCCAGGTGTCTCCTCCCCACCCCAAATGCTCACTGTGCTACTCTGAGCCTGAGAGCAGGCCTGCAAAGTTATGTACCAGGAGCACGGCAGGTATGTGAGACAGTGTTAAAGATTTGTGACATGACCTCCTACACAAACCTTTAACAAACCTTTTGTTTTTTGAGAAGTGATCCTTGCTATCCTTGCTGCTAGAAATATGTGGGCAGTGCTAAATATGAGAGTCAATATCCCTTTAGGATGCTTGAGCAGACAGGGAAGGGACTCGTGAAGAAGGAAAGAACGTGCCCAGGGTGTGTTTGTGGTATCAGGGCTTCCTGCTGCATGGGGAGGTGCAGAGAGGCAGCTGGGAACAGCCTGGCTGGTTAGAGTCAGGATCTGGATGAAGCCTCAGAGAAGGGGCACAAAGCAGGAAAAAAGAGTTTGGCCAGAGCCTACCCCAAGCAGAGGAGGGGGAAAAATTGGGTTGCTGAAGGCTGAATGGGTTTGCTGAGGGCTACAAGAAGCCAAGGGAGGATAAGGTAACAGCTGAAGTAAACAGGCCAGAGCTGCTGCTTAAAGACCCCACAGGTCCCGGCTCCTATTGAGCTCCTGTCAAAATAATGCGAACATTGCAAACTCCTCTGAGGCCACCTAATGGGTATGATGTGCCATTTCTCGTCGTATTTGGAATAAGGTTAAAAAGTTTAAAAGTACAATATGCAAAAGAATATATCTACTGGCTTTATCCTGTATGGTTACAGCATGCAGAAAATGAATCAGCAGCAATTTAAGAACCTAATAATAATAAATTTAACATCGGCTAAGCAAGCTCATTTTTTAAATCCTTGGAGACTCTGCAGGATGTTTTAATGGGTCCTTTGTGATGTGGATATTTCCTCAGTTTAAAAACTGGACTAAATCGTTCCTTTTGCATAACTTAGGAAGGAGCCTTCATATGGTAATGATTTTAGGTCACTGCTAAGCTAGACCAGATGTGGATGAATGGCTTAGCAGTGAAATGCTGCATATCCCATTACAAAGCTTTTTAGGCCTGTATCCTTACCCTCACCCTCTTGGCAATAAGCTTGCAGTTAATGAGTAAGTCCTTAATACATAGTTATATGTCAAAAGAGGCAATAATAGTTCCTCCATAGTTTTTGATGACTTTGGGGAACCTCTGAAGCCAGTCATTGACAAAATAAATTGACAGAGCTTTCTGTAATTAGGAAAAACTTAAGTTGTGTATCATTGCCACCCAGAAAGATATTGTCTCCCTCTGTGTTTTAGGGGTTAGCAGAGAACCACATTGAAATCATAAACTAAACTTATTTTCTGGGTGAAGAGAAGGAAACAGTGTAATGTAATGAGCTGCTAAATAAGGATTGAACTTTCTGAAATACCAGCTGTAGTCTTTTAAATATTAACAGTTTTTTTCTGAAGAGAAGACATTATTGGTTTGCACAGATTAAAAAAATTATCTTTCTCTTGTCTGAAATATCAAGAATAACAAAAGACAATTTATCAACCTTTCTACTTGTTGATATTTAATACTGTAGAATAAAATAGTTCAGTTGTCAGGAACCTGCAATGATCATCTTGTCCAATTGCCCGACTGCTTCAGGGCCAGCCAGCATGTTGTCCAAATGCCTCTTAAACACCGACAGGCTTGGGGCATCAAACACTGACAGCCAAGAGGGCTCTTCCAGTGTTTGACCATCCTCTCAGTGAACAAATGCTTCTTAATGCCCAGTCTGGACCTCCCATAGCACATCTTTGAAACATTCAAAGAACCATTCATTTGAGCTATCTGTCCTGTCACTGAATACCTGGGAGAAGAGCTCAGCACCTCCCACTCCACTTTCCCTCTCCAGGAAGCTGTGGAGATCAATGAGGTGTTGCCTCTAAGCCTCCTTTTCTCCAAACTAGACAAGCCCAAAGTCCTCAGGTGCTCCTCATAAGAAATGCCTTCTAGTCCTTTCCCAGCTTTGGTGCTCCCCTCTGGATGCATTCAAGGACCTTCACATCCTTCCTAAACTGTGGGACACAGAACTGCACACAGCATTCAAGGTGAGACCTCAACACTGAATACAGTGGGGTATTCTCCTCTTTTGGCTGGCTGGTGGTGATGTTTGATGCACCCCAGGATGGGGTTTGCCCTCTGGGCTGCCCGGGCACAAGCTGCTGGCTCACACTGAGCGGCTGCCAACCAGCATCCCCAGGGCCCTTTCTGCAGGGCTGCTCTCCAGCCACTCCTGTCCCCATTTATACTTGTGCCCAGTGTTATAAGGATTTATATTATATTTTAATATGATAATTAAAAATTGTTAAGTTGATTAGGCTCATAAGCTCAAAGGCTTGAAAGCTTGGTTGCATTTGGTGTTAGTCCTATATTCCTAATTCACTTGCAGTTGTCCTTTATTTTGTTTAGACAGGTGTTTTGGTCAGAAATGTTACATGAACCCTTTGAAAATGATGGATTATCCACTAAACATTATGGAGGTGTTCAGTCAATTAACTAATGAAGCCTTAGTGCATCTGTTTTCTTCACCATTAATTCTGGCTTTATGTCAATGCTTTATCATAGATGAATAAAACATAATTTAAGTAAATAGAGAAGAATATAATTAAAATCCGTGTGCCTTTGGAATATCTGTCATGAAACAATAGATCTGTCCTGTATTTACTTTAGCATCAGTCCACATAAAAAAAATCTTATGTGCTGTGATTTTAAAAAGAACTCTGTGTTTGTAAGCAAAGTATTTTTACTGACTTTACATTTAATATTTCAGATACTGCAAAGAATAGGCTGCTTGCCTCTGCAAAACAACAGACAATACCAATAGTTGTGTTATTTTCTGAAAACAATAGCTATATCCTTCTAGGATCTAGCTCAATTTAATAAATGCTGACTTTGCATTTTTAAATTTTTTCCCATGACTATTAAATCACAGTACTGAATTATGGTCTCCTTAATAAATCCAAGCATAGTAAAACAGCATCTTTAAAATAGCACCGAATTACTAAAATTAAAATTCTGGTATAAGTTCTATTTTCTCTGTGTGAAACTAAATGAGAGCCACAATTTCAAATTTTTTTTACAACTGGAGCACGTAGGTTAGGCATGCATTTTTTAACCAGATTGGTAGACAAGCTTAATAGGCAAGTGATTATCTTTTGTCTGGGAAATAATGCATCTTCTTCAGGAGTCTGAAGATTGCTCGTGGTTTTAAAAGTATTCAAAAGGACATGTACTGACCTGGTACCATAGCTGGCAAGCAGAACTATTCATAGACTGGAGTGAGACCCAGGAAAATTTTTTCAATACAATGACATGGGCCAGAATTCAAAGTTCGTTATGCCTCCCCAGGTTAAAAAAAAAATCCCGGAACAAGACTGAAAAAGCCACTTTGGTTCCCATCATTTAGATTTTTCTGTGGTGAGATTATCACAGCTTGTTCATTAAGAGATATGTACCATAACTAAATTATCTTAGTGCATTATAGAGGATTTCATTTTTTCCTTTTGAATGTAAGAGATGGGACTGATTTTTTTTTCTTTATTTTACATGAAATTAATGAAAACAGATATAGCTATTAATTCTTTTTTGCCTTAATGAGTTTATTCTTCATATTTTTAAAAGACATTTGCATTCACACATAGATATATGTATGGAAAATCACAAAAAATAATTGTATTGCAAGGCATCATAAAATTATTGATCAAAGTAATAAGAAAATGAAGAAAAAAGAATAATTTATCGTAGAGCTTTTCCTTTTTCAAAATTTAAAAACCTTTTAGAAACATTCTAAAACTTGATCTACTTTATTCTAAGAAATGTACGTACAAAGTTAATATAATATTTTGGTATGTTTTTTGAACAGTATTGTTTCCCAGTATGCTGGCTTTTAGTTAAAAATTTACAAATAAATTTTAAAGAATAAGGGAGAAGAATTTGAAGTTCAAGGGCAGATTCTGATGTTGATGAGAGAAATTTCTTAGCAGTGTTGAAATGACTAAAAAATTGTGACAAATTCAAAATTAATGGATTAAGTGATATTGACAACTTAAAAGCATCAAAAACTGTAACACTGGCCATGTATTTAGAACCCCTTTCAAATTTTCTAAATTTTCAGAAAAAAAATCTCCCTAATCACCTTAATTCAGAATTACATGTGGTTCTAGAATTATGAAGTTTTCAGAATGCAACATTTGCAGATATAAAAATAAATGAAACTTTAATAGCAAGAATAAAGGGAATATTAAATCTGACACCCATTCCAGCCTCTTTCATTGACAGTTTCCTAAAGAAAAATGTATTATATGTAATAACAGAGTTAAAATCTAAGTGAGAAATTGAAATGCAGCTAAAAATAGGTAGATTTGAAGACTGCAGCTTTAATGTATAGGAAAAGACACTGGTCTTTTTGACTTATGTGGTCTTCTCAAGCTATTCAGGCATCTCAGAAGGGAAAAAAAGCATTCCTGTGGCTAATATGTGAATTAGCCTAAGTGCTTGCTTGGGCCTCAAAACAATTTGTGATGTGAATTTTTGGGACGTTTTGTCCTACTTTGCTCTGCATTTTGAAATTGTGCAGTACTCTGGGAACACATTATTGTGGCTTTTCTGACATGACCCACACGAAAAATTAAATACTGGAACACACTGTTACACTTCTGGTGTCTGATATCTACTGCCTCTATAACTGTAACACCGTAACTTTCTTAAATCAGTGAAGCTAATTACCTTAGGAAACATGCTGGTTACCAAGCCTAAGAAAGTGTTTCTAAATTTGTGAGCTCTTGAGGCTTGGATCAGACACCGGAGTTGGCTGAACTTCAATTGTCCTAAAATCAAAGTAGCAGACATAACTTCTGAATGATTGGAAGTCAACTTAAAGCTAAAAAACCTTTATTTTTTATTTTTACAACTCTTCCCTTTCATTCAAAAGTACTCTTTTTTTAATTCCTTAAACTAAGAAGTGATGGATGCTGCTTAATGAATGAATGAATGAAGACAGGAACAAAATAAACTGCAGTCTAGAATGAAAAGCATTGAATAACTGAGTTAGCAGTCTAAATGTATGAGTCATCTAGCACTTGATAACTTTCGTTACTGTTAGTGGGACTAATACAAATTCAGGTGCATTGCATTTTATGAAGGTTTTATAAAGGGTGAAGTCCTTTAGAGAATTTGGAGAAATGGATCAGCAGGAAGTGACCTTTAATAATTTGTTCCTAAACTGTGCAAATGCTGAGCTGGATTCCTTTAAAGCTGCTGTGATGGCAACGCTGAAAAGGCCTATGTTCAAGCTTTGGCTGGTTGTTGCTTGATAGATCTGTATTGAAATAAAAATCTGCCCAGTGTTTTAGCATATTTTTAAAAGATGCACATGAGTGACTGTAAGGATATGAACAATAAAGGTCCACAGCTCCAAAACCTGTAGTGCATATATTAAATCTCTTTTATCCTGGGATGAGAGTCCTGGGACAAATCTGCTGCTGGCAATTCCATAATGAAGTGCACTATAGAAATCCTGAGACAACAATAAATGAACTTGATAGCTTTGCACCATATAGCACATTGATGCAGAGAACTCTGGCCACTAAAACAGAAAGGCTGCATTAATGGATTACTCCACTAAATAAAGATAATGAATAAATATATTTATGTAAAAACATAAATATACAATAAATAAATAAAAAGAAATATAATAAATATATTTATAGACTTATTATTAATGGAATATGGCTACTTTTGGAGTAATCAAATTCACAAGCTTGAGAAGCCTCTCACTTCATCCTGCTGTGTGGTAGGGATGATCAACAGTGTCCACCTCAAAATTATCCATGTGCAGTGTCTGCAAGCAACTAAAGTAATGATGAAAGCGATCTTGAAGACTGACTAGTAACTTCAGCTGAATATTCACTATGGAAGAATTTGCATTATCAGAGCATCACTGATAGATTTATATGAAACCCTAATGTACTCATACAAATGTATACCTGTACTTATTAATGAGTTCTGGTATACTCAAAAGCTTTCCTTTATTTCAAAATCTTTGCATGATGAATCAGTTCATTTCAATTTCAGGAGGCCTCTTTCCATCTTCTCATAGATGGGTGCTGATGATGCATTTCACTACCTCTAGTCTGGTCACTGGCAGATGGGAAATGGGTCAAACCCTCTCAGAAGCCATATGCTTGCTCCCAGTGGGGAACTGAAGGAAGAAAGGATTGATTTAATCCTTATTACTGCAAGGGCAGCCGTGTGGAAGCTGGATTTCTCTTAGGACCTTAAAATATTAATTCTAATTAAGGCAGAAAGTGAATTGGAAGTGAAATACAATAGAGTAGCTCTGGACATGCATTTCTGTTTCATTGTGATGCGTGCTTTGTGCTGCTGCCTATTTGCTGTCCAGCAGCTGCTTCAGCATTTCTCTGGCTTGCAGTTTCCTTAGCCGGTATCAGCACTGCCTTTCCCCCCTCTCCTTACAGAGATAATGGGCAGTGTAATCTGCTGCAGCCTCCTGCAGCACCTGCTCAGCTGCAGACCAGCCCTGGCTGTTGTGCTGGTCTAGAAGCTGGTTTGGCTTGTTGGCAGTTCTCTCTGGAGCTCCTGCAGCAGCTTGCCTCAAACCACTTCTCTTTTCTTCAAGGTTTCTTGTTCCTTTTGCTGACACACACTCACTCCTGTGGAAATACCTTGTTTTGAATGGAGTTTTGTGAAAAGCAGTGTAACAGTACGTTATTTTCTGTCTGAAGGTGGACAAGAAATATTCCCCCTTGATGTTACTGAGTCCCAGAATAGAGGAAAAACTAACTCTTTATTTACTTCAGGTTTAGGCTTAGATTCTCTGCTCAGAAACTGCTCCAACTAGTTTAACCACAGAACAGAATAAGAAGCAATAAACAGAAATTAGGAACAATTAATCCAGAAGCAGGGCAGGGACCTTGCAGTAGCTACAAAGGATCCTAGCAGTAACTGAGGCGTCACTTGCACTATAATGTGGCCAAAGTGTCACATTCTGCAAAGTCCAGACTGAAAGAGGAAGGAGGCTTTTCAGGCATTTCTTTTGAAGTCTTCTTTATTTTCTGATGACTTATACAGAGTTTAAGCTCTAAGAAGTCTTGTGAGTAACAAAAGCATAAAAGAACTGCAGGCAAATCTTTCTGTTGTGTCCTGTCAACGTTTGGTAGATTTTCAGACCTGCAGTACCAGAAGATTTGAAAATTTCTTGATTTGAATAGTGGCACAGATGATAGTCGGCTTAATAGATCGGCTTTTTCTTAAAATTACTCAGTACTGGTCTTGATATCAGCAACTGCACATGGTGAAATCATATCTAGACACGTGTGCCTGTATTTGTATATTCTGCTCAGCTTGTGTTAGTTGCTGTAAGTGGTTCTGCCAAAAAGAATTGTCTGCTGTTTCTACGCTTACTTTTGCTCCCAGTCTCTCTTGAATATCTGGGAGGTAAGAGTGGAAAACCATAATTCTTCAAGGTTTAATGTCAACAGCAAAATGAGATTATAACAGAAGCAAGATTTGCTTTATGTTATAATTTAGCTCCTACATGGTTCTTCCCTTGCTATTGTAATTAATGCCTTCTGATTTTTCTCTCTGTCACTGCACTCTTAAAAAACCCCGAGTCATAAATCTGTCAGCAGAGTGGGTGTGGACACCAACCCCACATCTTTGCCTTCACTTGTTCTTGGAGCTGCTATTTCTTCACTGCCTCTGCTTTCTCATCTAAACGTAGCCAGTGAGAAAGGGAAAGGGTCAAACTCCTGTTAGTGAGTCCTTGTTGTATTCCTTGAAATTTTTGGGTGGAACTGCTGCATTCTGATGCTTCTCCAAAGTCAAGGACCCTATTGATTGTTATTTTATGAGGTTGTCCGGAATCTTAATGTATTTTTTTTCTTTCTGCTTGTGGGCAGCATATCAGAAGGAGGTCTTGCCAGGTCAAGCCTCTCAGTTGAAATGCCCTGTATGTAGAAATATGTCTGAGTAGCCTAGGATGTAAAAATCAAGCCAATGCAAGGCCTTTCTAACAAAGAAGGGCAGAAAGAGGAAACGGGAATGTAGCTGAGCTGGAGGGAAGCCTCAGTGAATGCTCAGTGAAGCCTCAGAGAATCTCTCAGGCTTACCTATGGCTTGGATCTGAGTGTTTTTATTGGCTGGAAGATATGTTAGAGAGAAGACTTGTGAAAACCAAAATTAACCGGGAGTGAAAATTTATTTTAGGGGCACCAGACATGTTCTTTATGTCAGTCTTCATTTATTTCAATCTTACTATTTCCCTGCTTTTATAGGAGCATTGGTGTAGACCAGCCACTAACACTTTAATCACTGAGATGCTTATGTACAACTTGCCCTAGCCTAGAAACCAAAGTGGTGAAAATGCTGACAGCAAACGTATGTTTCTAATACTGTTTGATAGCTGCATGTACCATGATGGCAATCCAGGATGCTTTTCCTGTGCTTAAAATATGCTGTATAATGTTCGAACTGCAGGCTGGATACCACCCAGAGCAATGATCTTTGACTCATCCAAAGAGCCAAGTGGTGAGAAACCACTGAAGGTGATGGTGTGTGCAGGATTAGATTTGCAGCTAGAGCTGTGAGACAGAATTGAGAAGCAAAGATATGTGGAATATTGTGTTAGGATTGGAAGGCTTAAAAGAACAGCATGACTAAGACATTTGTCTTAGGTCAGGGTAATTCACCACTGTACTGGGAGAAGTATCCAGAAGCATTCTAGTGACAGGAGTGCGAGGCATGTTCTTCACTATATATTTAGCTGGGAATAAGGTACAGTTGGAACCAAGGCTCAGCTAGGAGCAAAGAATAAGGTACAGTTGGAACCAAGGCTCAGCAAGGTGCAATCTCTCTTGCATCTCTGAACACACAGACTTGAACCAGTTTTGCAACTGGAGCAAATCAGTATAACTCTATTAACCTAATTGGGTCTGACAGTCAACCTCAAGGGCCTTATGTGCTTTGTTTTGAGAGTNCCTGTCAGGTTTGCAAAATTTAATATAATGGCTATTTAACTTCCCTTGATCCAGTGGCTATTTTCTGACTGTGAAGAATAGGAATAAGTAGGTCACAGCAAAATACTTAGGATGTGGAAACTACTGGAGCTTTGTAAGCTGTGCTCATTCAGGGAAAAATGCAATCTATCTAGTAGGCAAGATATTGTCCGGTACAAGACCTATTTCTTTGTGTCTGGAAAGTCACATAAAGATATAAATGAAATTATATTTACATGCAGATGATTTCTTTTTCCTATATATCAGTGTAAAGTGGTGTGTAAGACCTTGATGAATGTGTAACATTTGACATGAAGTTTTTCAGATGGGTAAATGCCTCAGGGTGAATTTTCTTTGAATTTCTTTTGGGAGAGGGAGACAACACTTTTGCAAAATATAAGAGAAAATATAGATTTGCCAGTAATAATAAAAAATGAGCAAACAAAGCATGAGAATTTCCTTGAAGTGCTTTAGTATAATTTATCCAAGACTTTAAAAGCATACTGTAAAATATGAACTTACTATTGGCAGGATATCCTCATATCTTGCATGTTCTTTTGCTTCAACAGGCAGTCAGGAGATATTGTCTTGAAAAATTCTTCACGTGGGTGAGATTTACAGTTGGTTGCAGTTTACCATGCATTGCTTGTTGAAATTTCCAAGGGTAATTTTTGTATTCAGCATGAAAATGAGAGCAGGAACATAGTTTTCCTCTGTTTTTTGATGAATTCTTTGCAGTTTTGCAAGCACTGAAGAGATAAAGGGGATTTACAAAAGGTTCACAAAAAGTGCAAGATTTTCCATATCACAAAATAGTGTTCTAGCTTCAGACTGCATGCATCATGACAGAACATTCAATCATCAAAAAATGTCTATTTCCTTTTCAACTATTAAACAGGTTCAAAATGATTTGCCAATCATAGAGTAAAAACCCTTATATGACTAGGTTGCTTTATTTCCCCAAAAACACCTTAAATAGAAAGTACAGCCCAAATTAGTTTTACATGCTGTATCTCATTGTCTACCTCCAACAAATTTTCAAAAATCAGATCCATTAAATATTAGTTAAGCGTACATCTGCAGATGTTTTATGCACTCCTGTGTAGCCTGAGCACTTTAGTTTCCTCGCCCATCATCTAGTCCAAAACAAATGGTAGTTAATTTGGTTAATCGTACTTACAGAATTGGCCCCATTTTTCAAATTATGCTGTGCCTAAGGAAAGCCATGGGGATCTGCTCCCTTCTTTGTACTATTGAAGTGAATCAGAAAACTCCTCTGCCTGCCAACTGTTAGGTACCTAATTAACATTACAATGCAGTGTTGTAGTTCCAGTATTTATTACAGAAATCTTTCTCCTAAGACCCCAGATCAGTTCATTAGTCAGTTGTGATTGTTTGGTCACTGCTTTTTATGATACTCATAAAAAGAGCCATCCTTATTAGTGCTTTAGGTGTAAGTTACATGCGTTCAGGTCTTTGGTTTCATTTGACTCTGGTTGCTGAAAGCTATTTGAACATAAATTATAAAGAGAAGATGCAATTGCATCAAAGCATGCCTTATTCATGCCTGAGTGAAGTGAAACATTGGTCGTTTGGGGGGTTGTTTTTTCTTTCTTTGGTGTGTTTGCCGTGTGCTGTTTGTGGCATATCATCCTCTCTCATTTGGTAGGAGTGCAGTTCAGAGGAAGACAGCTGGGACTTCTAAGAGATCACATGTTTTTGAGAGCACGGTGTGCCCAAAAATTAGCAGCTATGCAAAGTCTTGTATGTTTTCTCCTAAAGTTTTACTGCAAACACAGACCAGTGTGTGTACTGGTTTTCTGTGCATTCCAATGCATTTATCAAAAGTTTTGTCAAAACTGTGTTAGTCAGTCTTCCGCTAATCTAAACAAACAGATTTGTGTATTTACTTGGAACAAAAAATTTGGCATCTTTTAATGTGTTTTATATGAACAAACATATAGTTAATGCATGCAAAGTATTTGCATAGATGGCTTCCTTCTCTTTTGCTTCCTTTGCAGTATCCTCCATCGCTCTTATCAGTTGTGTTATTCTGTTACACAGAAGCATCAAGATGCACTGCAGAGCGTGCTCCATTCCAACGCACTGTGGTCTCATGCTCAGCCAGTATTTCTGTTTCTTCCATCAATTTAGGAAAAAAAGGAGATATATATGAATCTGTATATATGTATATTTTTAAGACTACATCCCTAAATGAAGAAATATGAGGAGCACAAAAATTCTTAACTGGTCTTCACAGCCGAGTCACAAGACCGAGGACCAACACCACGTGCTATTACTTCAGAGACTTGCACTTGCAGGAAACAACTTCCAGCCGTTTCCCCCCTGCAGACCCTGCCTGCAGGCAGGCTGTCCCTGAGTTAGCGAGGGTCATGGAAGAGCAGTTAAACTACTCTTCTGTGTGATTGGGATCTCTTTTCCTTCTCCCTGTGAAATCCTGATCTCTTCCAAACAGCGGCTCCTGTGGTTCTGTATCTGCAGCTTGAGATCCTTGGCAGCTGGGCTTTATTCTTGCAGTAAAGGAGTTTTCTGCATCATGTCCTGTTTCCAGGGTGCCTACTATTACTATTTCCTTTACAGATTTTCTGCAAAAAGCTTCACCTCTGCTTCCATTATGCTCTAGCCCAGACGAGTGTATATCTTGAATATACTTACTGTCACAGGCCAGCAATTTACTTTACATCAGGGTATTACCTGCTGTAGGTTACAGGTGAAGCTACAGAGCAATCTAGAGTTGTAGCAAGCCAGGCAGCTTGCTGTCTGTTGCATTTTCTCATTTTCACATCCAAAGGAGCTATATTATTTTGTCTTGATCCTCCTAGAAACTTCAGTGTCTGTGAGGAACTGATCGAAGCTTTTAAAATCAGGTGAGGTTTTTTCCCCCATGTTTCTATTTATGGGGCCTTAGTGATTCTATTCAGAAGGTAAGAAATTTTTTTCCACTGAGAAACATCCATAGGGTACACTACTTGCTTCTGTTTAGCCTTTCAGTTCTTGCATTTTTACTGATGTCTATGAAAGGGTAAAAAAAGGAGCATTCATAACCAAAAAAAAGAAGGAAAAAAGTCAGGCGAGATATTAGCAGACAGTCTATACTGGTGGATATTCCTCTTGTAAACAAAAAGCCAGTGGTTTTAAAACAACTTTCCCCAGCCAGATGCATGGTACTTATGGAGGATTAACAAGCAGTTAAGCAAGAAACCCCAGCTGAGCAAAGGTCATAAAACCTTTTATGATCCTTTTACTGTGTCAGAGAACAGCCCAAAGAGGGCAGTGCTTCAGTTGAGGAAGGCTGCTGTGACTTGAACAGGTCACCTGTCTGGGTTACATGTTCTGGGCACTGAAGATGCCTTCCAGTATAAGGACTTGGAAAAATGCAAAGATACCCTAAACACGCTTTTTAATTTTTGGTCCTCCTGGGCTATGAGTTCCTGTGTTTGTCTTGAGGAAAGATAGCTGATCACCACGCAGCTCCATGAAGACAGAAAGAGAATGGTTCCGGGTGGTATTATCGTAGTTGTTCAGATGTACCTAAAGTGCTATCTTTGGAGCACTAGCTTATTTCACATTGTGCTTCTATTAATTTTCAATCTTTTCTTTTAAAAAAGCAACCACCCTTCACCCTGTGCTTCCATAAATCCTGCACAAGTCACTTCAGTAGATGTAGGCGTGTGTTAAATATGAAGAGCAGAAGTAAAAGATCACGAACTCCAAACAGCTTCTCACCAGACCATATCTCTGTTACGGTATGGATTTTGTTTCTGTGAGCAACCTGTGGAAAAATCTAGATCTAACTGCTTGAAAATGACCTGATAAATGTCAGTGAAATCTTTTAAAGGAGCAAGAGATTCTTTGGAAGGCACGTATGTGGAGAGATAGGCTACAGCTGCAGCTTTGGGAAAGGTGGTGTGTTAGGATTTTTATTTTTCCTTGCTGTGGATCAGTAAATATTCTTTCCTTAAGATCTTGTGAAATATGCAATTCTTCCCCTAGCGGCATGCTCCTAATTAGGCTTGTCATCTGATCATATGAAGTTTCTCAGTCACATTCACACCTGTCATGAGTTATTAAAAGATGCTTCTGACCTGCCTTGTCTGCCTGTGTTTAAAAACTATTCTTTCATTTTATCTGTTTCATGGAAAATCCTGAGCTTTTTTTGTCCCCATACAAAGCATGGTAAGTGGTATAAACAGAGAAATTACTGGTTTAGTCCACACTTATAACCCGAAAGTATAGAGAAAAGTTTCTTAGTGTCAGGTTCTAGCTTTGGAGAATTTGATTAATTAATAATGTCTGACTCTGGCCTTAAAAAGATGTTTTAAATATGTATTTTTCACCCTCCAATTTTCCCATTTGGTGCAAGGCTTGGTAATGCTTATTCATAAACCGTGCAGAGCTGTGGCAGGTACAAGCATGGTTGAACACAAAATTAAGGGGGTTTTGAAATAGAAAAGATTTATCTACTTTTGTGAAAAGGTTAATAGCAAAACCATCCAGCATGTAACAGCATTATCAAGAATCAGAAAAGGAGCAGGGCAGTATTGCTCAAGTTCGATATGTAACTTCTAAGGGCCTCCTACCCTGTAGAATTAATAACATCAAATTAAACTCCAGCTACATGGAGGAATAACATGTATTTGATGTAGTCCAACACATTAAATACAGGCCTTTTTAAACTAAAAAAACCCCAAACTTCCAAAACAAAACCACCATGACCTGAAGCTATAATTTAAACACAATCTCACATTCCTTCCCCTACCTCAAATACCTCTTTCTTCAGACACTTATAGCTTTGCATTTAGCCAATTATTTTTTCTGCCTTGGAATAAGAGATGATGACTTCACACCATGCACAGATAGTCTTAGTGGAGAAATAGTTGGAGCCGTCTTGCAGGCAAATGTACTAAGCATGAGGTGGACTAAAAAATTTCATGCTGCAATCTAGTCCTTTTTGTTTAAGATATCAATCTTCAGTCTCCTATATCAGTTGTTCAAAACTTCAGCTGGGGAGCAGTTCTTGTGCACTGCATAGTTCAGTGTGTATTTAATTATTGCAGCCAGGTGAAGCAGCTTAAAAGATGAGTTCAGACTGCAAGCCCAGTAACTTAAAGGATAAACTATTTCTTGGGAAGCTGGAGGTTTGGCTTCAAATCCCTTCTCCACTATGGGAATTTATATCTGTCTCACTTCCCAAGAAAGCAACTTTAATCACGTTTTCCAAACTCAAGCTTTGATTAAAAGAGCCCTCTGTTCAGTCTCTGAAAGTGACATATTTTGACCACATCCATTGGAGCAGGTTCTTATAGAGGACATTGGGGACTTTATGCATCCTGTTGGGGTCTTGGTGTGAGATGACCAGTGAGCATTGAACAGTTTCTGGTGGCTGAATACATGCTCTGGAATGGGACTGTAGCTCCTCAGAGGTGTTACTGGATGCCAGGGATTTTGCACACGTCTGAGTTGGTTTTGACAATGCAAATTAGCAGCTAGATGTTAGAACTGGACACCTGAATAAACACCTGACTCTAAAGTCATGTAAGCAAAGTACTTTGAATCTCATGAACTTCCTAGGGATTGGAAATAGTTTTGGATGATGTTAATGATTGTGTGGCCTTCCTACAATTTTGCAGTCTCAGGCAGTCTACAAA
The DNA here is from genome assembly GCA_013400235.1 of Oriolus oriolus. Lineage (NCBI taxonomy): Eukaryota > Metazoa > Chordata > Aves > Passeriformes > Corvidae > Oriolus > Oriolus oriolus. The sequence continues at coordinate 49,057 of VXBT01008848.1, read as the reverse complement.
CTACTCACCAAAATGCTATTACACAAGTATGATAGTCTCATTTTATTGGTCTATTGATGTCTACTTTCTTGTCTATTTAGGTGGCAACTAACCACTGCTTATTTCTGCCTGGGGATGCAAACTCTTGTAAGGACATAGTAATCATAATTTGCTATCAGTATTAAAGTAAGGTTGTGTTGATATTTCATCTAGTGCTACAGCATGAGAGCTAGAATGTATTAGCTTCCCTAAACTTACTGATGATTCTGTGTTTTGGTTTTGCTTCTGCACCTTACATCCAATGTATCCATGAGTGAGCATTTAAATATTCAGTGGCACATTGATCCTGAGCATTTTAACGTAGAGCTTGGTGGCCTGATAATCAAGAGTTGAAAGGAAATTGTCAAAACAGCAGGAAGTTAAAATAAAAACAGGAAAAAGACAATACTATATGAACATTTAGATCTGATTTTGCCACGACAGAAGTTCCTGAAATAACTGTATAAGCAGTTAAGCAGTGTTTTGTAGGTAAGAACACAATGCTTAGTCTGTTTTTAAAAAATAAATTAAAACCACCAACTGTCCTCCCCTCCATCTCTTTGCTCATGAGTTTACTTTATATTGTGACATAAATTTTAAATCTTCAAATTGATGTGAGTGTTGAGATAAGCCGCAAGAACAATGTATGAGTGATGGAATTGGTAGCTGACACAATTTGCTTGTGAATATGATTTTAATCTGGCCTCTTCTTTTCTCGAATAACACGTAATATTAGTTGTAAAGTAACAGTTAAGAATTTTTTTTGTTTTTTCCCATTCTTGTTTACGGTGCAGGATGCCAGTGAACTTTTGAATGAAAGTTAAATTGTTTCTCATTAGTGCCCTTGCTTGCTTTACTCAGATTGTAGTAAGCCTATATACATTTTTTGAAACAAAACAATATGGGCGAGGGAAGGCAGTGATTTATATGTTTGAGGCCTTAAGGGCAATTTTTAGTTAAACATAGTAAAAGTGGTTGTATTGTGCTAAAGAGGTATAATACATCGTGAACTTTAAAATGTGCAGAGGAAATGATAAAGAGAACTTGTGGCAATGACCCATAACATAATGATCTAACAAAAGTGATAACTGAACAGCTGACACCTGTAGTTATAAAGGACCTCTGAAGAAAATGGTACTAATGTTGTAGAAAAATCTGAGCAAGTCTGTTACGACTCTTCAAAGTAGTGTGGTAAAATGGCAAATTTAGGGTTTTGTTAGCAGAGTCTGCAGTAAGAATGCAGTTTCAACTACCAGGGTCTGCATAGCTGGAAGTGTGAAGGAGTCTGGAGTTAGGGGAGCAGGGTGTAGGGTAGCACTAGGGTCACATAGCCCATAACATTGTAGCTTGGGGTTTCACTTTATGCACAGTAAGGCAAGACTGCAAACCATTCACAATGCTCTTGTCAGGCCACATTTGTATGGCACATCACGTACACAAATGATTAATTTTCCCTTATTTGGGCTGGGGAAGAGTTTTGTGAAGTGCAGTGTAATGATACTTGATTGTTCCATCTGGAATAGAGGAGATATTTCCCCCCTTACTGTTTCTGTGTCCTAGAGGTAACGCTGGAGCAGGGTTCCCAGCAGGTGAGCAGCTGTGGTCAGCTGTCCCCTCACCCTGCCAGCTGCCCTCTGTCTCCTTCCCTCTTAAAAGGACCTTGGACATGGGGACACAGATTTTTGTCACTTACACAAGCAACTGTCAGCATGGTTGTCAAGAGTCCCTCAGGCACAAAGATCAGTTCTCAAGATTGTGAGGAATGTGTGTGCAGCCATCTGTGTCACTGGCAAAAGTTCAGCTACATGGTAGCACACACGTCTGCACACCCAGGTATGTGGCAGGGGTGCCTGGGGGAGGCTGCGGCTCACTTCCCTCTGGAGGGTGAGCAGCTCTGCTGTGAACAGCTACTGACAATATGAGATGCAATACTTATGAGCTTGGAATGCAAAATACAGCAGGACTATTTATACCTACTGCGAACAGTTAGCCATTGACAGCTCCATATTTCATATTATACAAACAAAAGCTGTGGTCATGGCAGCTGATATAGATTCTTACTGTTTAATCATGCCAGCCTTCTCTTGCATGGCGTCAGCTCAGATCCTGTAGAGACTGCGTGTACTTTTTCCCCAAGAGAGGGTCATGTTTTTTACAAGGCTGTGAGTCATGCTTTGCTATTCTTTCACTCTGAAGCTTAACAGAAAAGATCTGATGTGCAGTTTGTGGAGTGTGTAAGTGAGGTTATAAATCCCTCATTCTGAAAAGGGTTCGACTGAGCCTGTAATATATGTGACGGTTGTGGTTTGACAACAATCACATGGCATGTCACAGCAGTTTTATAGGAATTGCAGACAGACTTGCTGTTCATTGAACCATATTTATATAAACAGTTCTGCAGCTCTTCAAAGATGGAGCAGTTCTGTGAGTCAGTGAATTTTCAATTGCTTACATGTCAAATGAAAAAAAGAATCTATTAGAATGAAACCTTGAGTAATAGGGACTGAAGCTATATACAAGGTTGCTGTAATTACAGAATATATTGCAATATGTTTGAAACAATTATGAATGTAGGTACAGAGCATTCAGATTCTGCTTGGGTATGTTATGAATTAAACAGAATAATTGCATGAAATAGGTGAAAAGAAATGAAAGAAGAGGTCTATTTTCCTCCTTCTGTCAGGCTGTGTTTTCAAGGGTTGCAGTACACAGACTAACTCTATTTCTGACTCTCTGACTATGCACTTTTGGAAGTAGATCTATTATCTGTCACTTGTAATAAACACCTCTTTTTGAAACTTCTTTTCAGTGTCAGAAACTTCTATTACTAGTAGACTGAATCAAACCAGCATGATGCATTGAGTAATACAACCTAAAAGAAGTCACCCAGAATAGGTTTGCTGCTTTATCAGTCATGTTACTTCTGCTCTACTTCAGGAAACATTTATTTAAAAACTGTCCTGAAGATGATGCTTTCGTGTGTATTTTCTGAAATTCTGGAAAAAGGTTAGTGGCTGAAACGTTATTGGAATAATTTATTTAATGGATTCAAGAAAAATCCTTAATCCAAATTTGTTGGTTTTTTTAAATTGGTCACACTGAATTTTCTATAGAAATATAGAAATTTGTTTTCTGTAGAAATATAGAAAGATACAGAGCAAGAAAAAATAACCTCCATAAACATTAAAAAGTGTTTTTAAGGTAAAGCTTCTTTAACTTCAGTCTCTTTTTTCCTTCAAAAATGCTTTGAAATAAAATTTTCTTTTTGCCACAACAGAAAATTTATCAGAAATGTTAACACAAGGTAAAACTCATTATTGACAAAACAGCATGTTTTTTCTAATTAATCTCTTCATTTGGTGCAGGAGGGAGGTTATAGCAGTAAAATAATGTTAGATATACAGAACAGTAATGACAATAAACCAAGAATTCTTTATAGCATGATCAGAAGGAGTCAGATCCTTGTTTTCCCAGTCGTTCAGCATTCTTGTAGTGTTGTGAAATGTGTTATGGCCTAAGGGTCTGCATTCTGACTGCAGAAATCCTCATATATGTTCCAGCAACCTTTCTGACATTTTAATTTCCTCAACAGTCTCTAGATTTTAAAATTGTTGGATTTTTGTATATGTTTGGGCCAAGTAACTTTCATTTGGCTAACTCTTATCTTTCCTTCTTGATGAGCAGCAGGCAGAGAATCCACCTTTTTTTTTTCCTCAGTTATTGGATTATCATGATTAATTGCCCTTATTGCTGGAGACTTTTTGCATAATTTGAACTTGTCTGCCTTCAACTTTCATACCTGAGTTTTCCTCTGTTTTTAAGCACCTCTCTTTTTGTTTCAATAACTTTTGTCACACACATTCCAGTTTTTCAACTTTTTAATTTTAGAATGTGTATCCCACACAGCATTCCATTCTCACTATTACTTATATTCAGAGGCAGCGTTAGTTTTTTCCTACTGTTCCCAGGATTCTCCCATATGTTAGGTATTGATTGCATTCCTTGATCACTGGTGTCCAACTCTACATTTGTTTAGATTAAAATGCATTTTATTTATTGTTCTAGTTTTCAAAAAGCGTGACCTTAGCCACCAGTGGGACTCCTCTGAAAAGCAGGAGGGCTTCTTGCTGTAGCTGGACTGATCATTCTTTTGCTTTCCGCCAGTCTGTCTATCTGCAAGAATTATGAGCAGTGTTTTAATATTTGTCTCCAGATCACTGGTGTAAATGTCAAATAGCATTGGGCCTTGCTAATCCCCGTGGGATCTCACTCCAAACAGCCTTGTTTGATTCCCCACCAAATGCTTCTTCCCACGATCCCTCAGCTAGCCAGCCACATTTTTGTCCCTTTTGGTGTAAGCTTTATTTCTATTGAAAAAACACTCCATGTTTCATTAGTGTTTACCTCTCCTCACTGTAAGCATGACTTTGGGGTTAACAGGCCCTCACTCTTGCCGCAGGAAACCCTGCCTATGTGCCTGAATAGAAGCAATCAGCTCAAAGTGGATAAATTTTCATGGGGAAACTTGCATTATTTCAATTTGTTTCTTCTTTCCTCACTGGAGAAGTGCACCTCCTGCCTCCAGGCCCGTTTCAATTGTGTCTGTTAAAGACGGGTAGATTTGTTCAACCAGAAAGAGATTCAGGGCAGCAGAGGGATGGCAAAGACTGTCACTGCATACTACTCTAAACTTAGAGTTACTCTTTGAATTAACTTTTAAAATTAATATTCAATACTGTCCTCTATCCGTGTTCTCTGGTAGGCGAGAAGCTGGTTTCTATTCTGATTAAAACTGTTTGGTAACAAGATAAAGCAGGGTCGTTAGTGTAACAGAAGAGAATGCCAATTACTATCATGCTGTGTTAATCCAAAAGGATGCTTTCAAAAACAAAGATGTTTGAAACAAAACATGCATTAGAACTCCTACAAGGAGCAATGGCAAATGCCAGTGTTCACCTCTTGCTTTACTACTGTTATATCATCCTCATTGTGAATATCTATTTATATTTAAAAAATGAAATTTAGGTAAAGTTCTTAAAGCAGGTATCATGAAGATACTTTTACAAACTAACAACATTGTACTAGTTCCTTACATGTTTCTATTTCATCTGTATGTTTCTGTTACATAGTGGTGCATAAGCTATCCAAGTAAATTTTTCCAGACTTCAGAATATTCAGGGAGAATATTCTCACAAAAAGAATTGCATGTCTTGGCATTTAGAACTACTTTTTGATGTATGGGATGGCAGTGTCTTACTGATGAAGTAGTAAGTTGAAACTTGGGGTACTTTTGTAGGGTAGCTACTCAGCTGCTTTCAGTTAAGGTTATTTCATGGATGAACAGGCAGCACGCTTCTGGTGAGTTGTGCAAGGCTTGAGGCTGGCATACGTGCGACTCATACTTGGTGTGAGAAGGGAAACATATTTCTAACACAGATTGTAAAGGTCTGGTGAAGTGGGACTCTCTCCAGGACTAGGGTTGCACCATCCTGGAATACTCTTCCTGGCCTATGGCTACAAGATCAGTTTTCCTGTAGCTCCCGTGTCATAGCTAATATCCTAGATATTGGAAAGGTGTGGCCTGGGAGATGGTGTTTGAACAAATGAGTTGAGTTCTCCCATATCTAGTGCGTAAATACTACTAGGGAAAATGATTGCCATTTAAGAATTACTGGGTATGGGATTGTTTTGTAGATGAGTTTAAAAAGAACCTAACCTAATTTTAAGAATGAGAAGTTAATTCAATTAGAAAGGAGTATCACAAGAGAAGGAGCAGAAAGCTGTTTAGTCATAGATGTTTAATGAGATTGCAGTCTAGTCAAATTGTTGATGTCACTGGTGCCTAAGCTTGCATGAAATCACATGGAGAATTTTCAAAACAATTACAAACAAACAAAGTTTAAACTATGTATGTGGCTATGAAAAGTCTATCAAAAAATAACCTCTTTTTGAAGTGACTATTAGGGCTGCTTCTGAAACTCACTCATGTTTTCACTTGTTTTTCATGCTGCCATGAATGAACTTTTTCCCAGTTATTTATTATCTCAGTCTTACAGACCTTCCCTTTACTTAGTATGCAACTGCTTAGAATCATTTTGCATTGCGGAGTTACCGAATAGCAGACTATAATAATTTTTAAATTATGTACATTTTTATGGCCTGTATAAAAGGATGGTAAACAAATTAGCACATGATATCGTTATTTACCTGCATTTTATTATTAAGTATGATCCTCTCTCAAGGAGGAGATCATAACACTATCACACGTGTTCTTCAAAGGAACAAAGAAAGATAAACATGCAGGATCATGAAATGGCTGAGAATGACAGAGCAGTGAACATAAGTGAATTACAGTATCAAGCAAACCTAGAAATGATTTTGCGGTTCTGGCACTTTCTTGGGGCTACAGAAAAGGAAACACCTAAATTTGCTTGTAACAGACTTGAAAAAGGCCTCTGTGCTGTGTAAGACTCATATATTTACAGTGGCTAATATTTTGCTCTTCCCTTCCCTTTATTGTAAGTTGTTGTTTACAACCTTTAACGCCTAAAATTCCCAGATATTGATTTGGCTCCATTGTTTTGCCTCTAGTGTGTACTGCAAAGAGTTATTGGGCTGGGGAATTTGCTCATCAAAGAACGGAAACAGAGGTGTAGGGAGGTGATTTACTTATTGAACAAATGCAGAATGAGCAGTAGAGTGAAGGTGTCTGACATGGTTTGTTCTTCATCTACATGATAGAAAATGTGAATGACAGCACTAGAGCAGGAAAATATTTTCCATGTAACTCTCTTCCTATGATATGTTCCACATCATAATATGATTTTTTTCCTCCTAAAAATGTTTATCAGTGAATGGAAGAACGAGCTTGGGAAGGACAATTACCTTATTACATTGTCCTATATAAATTACAATCCTAAACTCAGAGGAGTTTTTAAGCTGTCATAGTTTTCATTCCACAAAGAAGTATTTGTAATCCTTGCAAAATCAATTCTTCTCAACATAAAAGACCAACAGATCCACTCATCCATGGTTCTGTTTCCCTTTTGCTTTGCAAAATAACTTTAAGACAGAAGCATCTGTTTCTGTTTAAAACACTTAAGGGGTGTAGTTACCAATTAGAAGAGTGATGCAGAAAATATCCACGTCACCGTAACTGTGTCAGATTTTGGCAACTGCAGAGGAAATTACCTTCCCAGCAAACGGTTCATCTCTCCCTCCCTCCCTCTTAGCTTTTCACAGATTTCAAGACTTTTCCAGAAAAAATGTTATCATTTGTGGTAAGCTCTGTAAATAGCATTTAGTTCCACAGCTGCTGGGAACACAGACATTTCTAGCATTTTCCACTGTTTCTCCTGATAGCTTGCTGACAGCTGGAATATCTCAGTCCATCATTTTCAGTCACTAGCCTCTAGAATAAATGAAGCTCATCGCAGTCTTTTCTGAGTTTATGAGCTAGACCACTTTTTTTTTTTAAAACATATTTTTGCAGATTGTTTCCTTACTACTTCTTTGCTCAAGCAGCTAGCCAGTGTTTGATGTCTTGTTTTTTACTGCTTGAAGGGAACACAAACATGAAATTACTGGCTTGAAGCCGTTTTTATCAAAACACACTTAAAAAGAATCATAGAATCATTGAATAGCCCGAGTTAGAAGGGGCAGCTATAGGTTATCTAGTTCCAACCTGTGGGCAGGGACACCTTCTACTAGATCAGGCTGCTCAGAGCCCCAGTCAACCTGGCCTTGAACACTTCCAGGTATGGGGCAGCCACAATTTCTCTGGCAACCTGTTCCAGTGCCTCACCCCGCTCACAGTAAAGAATTTTTTCCTAATGTCTAGTTTAACCTGCTCTCTCTCAGTTTAAAGCCATTTCCTTTTGTACATGGCCCTGTAAAAAGTCCCTCTGTTTTGTAGCTCCCCTCCGCTACCGGAAGGCTGCAATTAGGTCACACTGATGCCATCTCTTCTCCTGGCTGAACAACCCAAATTCTCTCATCCTTTTCTCATAGAAGAGGTGCTCCATCCCTCTAATTATCTTACTGGCCCTCCTCTGGACTCACTCCAGCAGGTCCATGTTCATCCTGTGCTGAGGATCCCAGAGCTGGATGCAGCACTGCAGGTGGGGTCTCACCAGAGCAGAGCAGAGGAGCAGAATAGACTAAAATGCTTTTCATCAGTTGTCTTTTTCCTTGTTAAACCTGTCAGACTACTTTTGTACAAGGTAGGAGAGATATTTTAGTGCAAAAAAATATGTTCCAATCAGTGTTAAATGTTAGTTGTATTTTAATCACTAATTTTGATTATTACATTTTCATATTATAGTGTCTATACATTCATAGATATTATATAATTTATATTTAGGTGGGACCTTGCACTAACTTGCTGAAATGTAGTTATGGTGTGTTTTTGAGTCATATTACTATTTCTTTGAATTCTTGTCTCTATGTCTCAGAAGTGTAAATGTCCAGGAGAAAAGAAAGTAAAAAGTAAATCCAAAGAAATTCCACTCTCCATGGACTGGTTAAATGATGGGACAACTGAAATGTGCAAATCCAATGGTATTTAATAGCAAAATTTTCTTTACTACTTTGGTTTAATCTAAGTCTGTTTCTACAGACTTTTACTATACCTGCAATGCACTGAAGTGACCCACTGGCATTAAAGAGGTATAGAAGTAGGTTCTGGTGCAATAATTCACAGTCTTTGAATAAGTGAAAGTGCACTTCTGTACTGTTAGATTTGAAGTGGATATTTCAGCAGAAGAAAAGATAAGATAAGGCCTTTAATTCTAAGACTATGCCATTTCGTATGCCCTACAGCTGGTGGGAACTAATTTCAAGTTAGTAATCATGTGTGTATATATCATGAAAGTAGAATAACATATGTAAATTGGAATTTAACAGATGGTTAAACAGAGCACAGAGTGTGTCTTTAGATATTTTTGACAAAACACAATTTTTCAAAATTAAATTTGAACATGCATTTTTTACTTGCAAAATTAGGTTCGTGAGGACCTATCCCTGACTGGAGTTTACAAAGCCAAAAGGACAGGAATGTGACTTATATCTTGTCCTAATAAGAATAGTCACACATGTTGTGCAATTTAGAATGGTGATGGTTTTTTTTCCATTCCCTTGTTCCATATGAAGAACAAGCAAGCAGAATATTGATTTTCCTCTATTTTCTGTGCAACTGAACAATTTACTGAATACTTGACTAATTGCCACACACAAATAAATCACATCTGCTAAATGTGCAGCCTCATGCCTGGAGTAAAACCACTTGTTTGTATTTGGAAAGAAAAAGTGATGGCAGTTCCTCCTCAATTCACAAATGGTCGCAAGTATCTTAAAGCAAGAGCTCTAATTCTTGCTACTTTTAGGAACTGGCATCCACTGTGAAAGAAAGCACCTTAAACAGAACTTTGTGAGGTGTTTTGAGTGGAGCTTGCTCAGTTGTTCCTGTTTAACTCTACTTTTTGTAAACTTCTTTTAATGCAGTTGTTGGAATTGAGGTCTGAGAATTCCCAAGTGATTATCCTGAAAGTTCAGGTAACTGTAGGTTCCCTAAAATCATGTTCATTTTTCCATCTCCCTGAACAAAAACTGGAGTTTTCGGGCAAAAAATCATTATTTTAACTTATGTTGAAAACCTGTGTTGGTTATATTACTGTAGTCACCACAGCTGCACGGTTTTGTGTACCTCAGGTTGGCAACAGCAAATAACTAAGCTGAAACTCTCCAAGATCTGTTTCAGAATAGCCTTGAGAAAACAGTTTAACATGTTTTGAACTTTTTAGTGGGTTTTTAAGCCTTTTATGCTCCTCCAAGTTCCTTGGTTTAGTTGAGGAACAAATAAGAGTCATGGAAGAAATTCTGTTTTGTGAACATTTCAAACCTAAAAAGCACTGACATCTGGTGAGAGAGTCTCACGGAATTTCAATCCCAATTTCCAGACTAAAAGCTACATAGAGCATAAACAGATGCGTGGTATTTTCAATACAGAATTTGTTATTTAAGGTTCGGAAACCACATAGAGAACTACATGACTTTTTATAAATTCAATTATTTCATGCTTTAAAAAATTATTATTGAAATTGCATCTGAGATTGCAATCATTACCATATAACTGCATGTAGAGTGCACACAGTTCTAAAATGACTATGCATTATTTTTCTGCTTTTTAGTATTTTTCCATGATAACATTTTATCTGGAAGAATAAAATATCATGTATGCATACCTTTCACAGCTGTGTGTTTACACAGGTGTCTGAACAAGTTTTGCCTATTTAAATTGCTTTTCCTGAACAAAAATTATAATTTAAAAAATACCCCATAGATTGAAGACACATGATTAACTTGTAGCAGTATGTTCAAAAAAGTGATAGAAATGTATTTTTTGAACTAGGTGCTATTCCATCATAATAGACAAATTTTTTTATGTACAAAATTTGAAGGTCAAACAGAATGAGAAAATATAGAATAAAACTGTGAAGAATAACATGGGCAACAATTGCTATTACTTCTGGAGAAGTGACTATTTCTTCATTCTGCCCATTTATAATCTTCCTTTTTCGTGCACTTTGCACATAATTGGTACTAGGCTGGAAAAGTTGCTGAACTGGAAATATCAGTAACTATATTTATATATACTGACTTGAAGTTTAACCAAACAAAAATACCAGTTCATATAATTATTTCAGTTTTTCAGAAAGTGTTTAGGTCCTACTGGTTTTGTAGGTGCTTGACCTAAAATGTAATTTGCTTAGCAAATTAATGGACCTCACGTGGACTCTTTTATGGCATCTCTGTTAAATTGATTTATATTATTAACTTGTTCAGTACAATTTTGAAAATAATAAGAAAATTATGTGAGTTGCACAGATTGACTAAAAAGCATACACCATATCTATGTGGAGAACCGAGATTTTTGCAGCACTTTTATTCATAAAACACGCTGGTGCAAACATCACCTGCTGGTGGCAGCAGACAGGATAAGATCTGTCATTCTTGAGCTACTCTTATGAAGAAAGTGGTATCTTAAGATGGTATTTGGCCAGTATAATTATTTCTGGTCCTGGAAAATTTAATATAAATCCCCAGTCACATTTCTAGGAGAATCTCCTGTGCTTGAAAGCATTCAGAGAAGTCTCAGAACATGATGCTACATGTACTTTTCTATATCAGGAGAAAAAAATAACAAACCAAAATGAACAATCGTTTTCAACAGCTATCTGTACATTCTCATTGTGCAGAAGGAAATTGTGTATCCCAGTCATAATGAGGCAGAAAACAAAGGCAATTCTTTCTGAGTTACAGGGATTCAAGGATCTGAATCAGAAATATCAAAACCAGCTTATTCTCACGTAAAAGTAGCTTCTGCAGCCATAGACCGACATCTTTCTCTTCTGTGCCAGCCCACAGATTACTATAAAAATCAAGGTGCAGCCTACTGTGTAGGTGGTCAAGTTCTGTGATATCGGTTCTTATAGTGCACTTTGGTCAGGACTCATTGTGCAAGGTCATCTTTGAGATGGTCTTTTAGAATTGTAAGGTGATCTCTTCATCGTTTTATCTGTTTGGTCTCACTAAGAAGTTTCTGTATTTGGGTGGCTCTTTGTTCCATTATCATAGAATAAGAGTCGAAATCACTGAGGAAGGCAGAAAGAAATAAAAAAGTTATCCAGAATAAGTAGAATTTCTATTAAGAGTCGTTGTTCCCTGTAGTGAAACTCCAAGGCTTAAATCTATATCCTTTCCTTTCCTTTCCAAACAGTGTCCAACACTCATGCCAACAGAATTGATGCTTCAAGCCATACTTTCTAGAGTTCTTGTGCCATTTCTTAAGTACAGTCATAATATCATCTAGTCCACCTTATAAAGCCTTAGAATAGAGGCAGGTGCCTCCTGTGATAAGAAGACACTGTGTACAAACAATGAAAGCAATCTTATAATTTTATATATGATAATGAATAGTACTGACTTTTCCCTCCTGCACTAGCCTTTAGGAAGTAAAGAGTTCTATCCTTCTTAAAAATGTGTAATTACAGGTATAGTTAATCTTTAAACCAAAATTTTTACTCATACCAGTTTGCAGTCTGGGGGATTGCACAAGTACCTTACTACTTGGCCACATGGGACTTGGAGAAGTATGTCTTGCAAGATTGAAGGAGGAATATTTTTCTCCCAAAGAAGTTCTGATTGGCAGAAAACATGAACATGTTGCTTTTCACGAACAATGGCAAATGGCTGAGGGCTCTCCTCTGCTGTAACAAGGGTGAATTGTTCACGGTAGGACATATGCCAACAGACCACTGGAGGTATATGTGTGAAAACACCTGCCTGTCCATTTCGTGGTTGATTACATTCTGTTCTTCTTAGTGGTATGCTCTGAAGTCTGGATATTTTGTCATGTGGATGCTGAATATGAGAGTACCATCAGACATGATACTGAATGTTTGTATTTTCCTAAGCCTTCATTCTGATGTTGCTCTCTTGCTGATTTTTCCCAGTAGTGCTGTTTTTCTCCACTGTCTTCCTTCAGTCATTTCGTTGGTGTTGTCTGCAGTTTCAGATACTCTCAGCCTCTTCAGTCCCCTGGGGCAAAGTGCCTCCAATAATATGCCACTCTGCCTTGGCACACCGTTACAGTGCCATGCCCAAATGGGCTTAAGGTGGTGCAAACTGTGATGTTGATATAGATGAACTTATGGAGTAAGTGCAGTGCAGGGATGCAGTAGTTCATGCTGATCAACAGTGGTCTTAGTTCTTGACCTGCCAGAAACTTTTGTCTTTCTAGAACTGACAGAATAATAATAAATTCCCTCTTATTCCTGCATATTTTCCTTTTTTTGGTTTTTTTTCACAACAGCTAAGATGTATTTAAAACTCAGTTTCCTATTACTCTGATTACTGGCTTTTTCAGTCTATTTCCTAGCATCTCTTTTTCTTGCCCCTCTATTTAAGCTTCTTGTTTTCTTGTAGCTCCTGCTGATCTTTCATTCCTTTTTTTCCTTCAGTCTGTAGTCCTTAGACTTTTGCTTTATCTTCTTTTCACAGCACTGATGAAATGCTTAGCTCACAGAACACAAAAGTCACATCAAAACCAGGTTTGTGTTCCTTTTTTCCCCAATCCTTCAAATGATTATTCATGCGTTCTTCAATGACTGAGCTTCCTTGGAAGAATCTTGTGCAAGAATCTATGGTTTTTCCTATGAAACACTGCAGTCACTTCTATAGCATCTTCAAGACAATATATATCCAGATTGGAAAAAAAACTTACCAGAAGTACTTTTTTTTCATGAGTGCAGTCAGACTGCAAGGGTTTGGGCTTGCCCTCAACACTATAAATAGCTGAAGTGTTGCTAAGTACCTACATAAAGGGGATAAAGGCCCAGGCCTGCTTGCTTGCCTCTTCCTTCCTTCTATCCTTCTTTTCCTCCTTCTTTCTTTCTCTTTTTCTCTCTTTCTCTTCTTTCTTTGTTCTTTCATTCATTCCTTCATTCATTTGTTTTTTTCTTTTGTTCATTCTTGTTGATCTTTCTGTCTTTCTGTCATTCTTTCTTTCTATCATTATGTCATTCTTCCATTGTAAAATATTGTTCTAGGTGAACAAAGATGCTTCCCTATTTTTTTTCCTCAGGGATTGTGCTTTGAACAATATGTGTCAGAACTATAGTTTCTCTCTGGAACATGTATAATGTCTAAGATTTGTCCACAGCTACTGCAAGCAGCTGCGTTACTTCTCAACTACTAATATTATAAATATTATGCTAACATCTTTTACCTAGTTACAGTTTTGAAGAAATGATTTTGTACCATGAATTTGCAGAACCATCAAAACTTTCATTCCTCTTCTAGCTTAACTAAATTTTGGTGCACCTGATCAAATTTATGGCAAAAGAAAGCAGTGTTATGTATGAGAATTACTTAAAAGGTAGAAACATTTGTGCCTTAATTTTATGTGTTCAGCTGAAGAGCCCTTAAAAGTCTGCTTTCTTTTTTGTTTCATTTTATTTACTTCCATGAAATTGATCTTAGTAAAATGATAATCAAAGAAATCAGAATCAGAGTTACTTGTCTCAGGAGATGCAGTCTGTAATAGTGTTGGTGAATAGTAAATATTATGTACTTGTGTACTCATAAAAGTGTATGAGATGAAAATTTGAGAGCATTTGTTACTGAAAATTTTCTTGGCCACTATCAGCATTGTTGAAACTGATTTTGAATTTAAGAACAAAGTTCTGCAATGCCAATATTTTTAAATTTGGCTAGAGTTCAGACGCAAAATGAAGTTGGAAACATGCTTGAATACTGTTTAGAGATGCCTTTGATACTGTTGATCACAGTTTTCTTTCAACAACCCCAGGCAGTGCCACAGGCTGGGGGCAGAGTGGCTCGAAAGCTGCCCAGCAGAAAAGGACTTGGGGATGCTGCTTGACAGCAGCTGAACATAAGCCAGGTGTGCCCAGGTGGCCAAGAAGGCCAATGGCATCCTGGCCTGTACCAGAAATAGTGTGGCCAGCAGGACCAGGGCAGTGATTGTCTCCCTGTGCTCAGCATTGGTGAGGCTGCACCTTGAATCCTGTGTTCAGTTCTGGGCCCCTCACGACAGGAAAGACATTGAGGGACTGGAGCATGTCCAGAGCAGGGCAATGGAGCTGGGGAGGGGTCCGGAGCACAAGTCTGATGAGCAGCTGAGGGAGCTGGGGTTGCTAAGCCTGGTGAAAAGGAGGCTCAGAAACCTTATTGGTTTTGACAGATATCTGAAATGAGGTTGTAGCAAGGTGGGTGTCAGTCTCTTCTCCCAAGTAACAAGTGACAAGATGAAAGGAGATGGTCTCAAGTTGCTCCAGGGAGGTTTAGATTAGATATTAGGAAAAAATTCTTCATGGAAAGGGTTGTCAAGCATTGCCACAGAAGTGATGGAGTCACTCTCTCTGGAAGTGTTCAAATAAGCTGTGGATATGCCACTGGAGGATGTGGTTTATCGGTGAACATGGTCAAGTTCTAGGTTGATGGTTGCACTTGATGGTATCAGAGGTCTTTCCCAGCCTTAACGATTCTATCATTCTATGATTCTAAAGCAACTCTATTCATTATCTTTGGTCATGGTGCCAATTGACTGATTACACAACAGGACTGGATGTCTATTTTTAGGTGACCAGTAGGTCCACATCTAGCAGCAGGATTTTATCCACATGGTGATTGAGGAGGAAAAAATTTCCAAAATTTTTGTAGTACACCAAGTATCTTATTTTAATGTATATTAAAAATTAATCCCCAAAATAAAGAAACCGTTTCACTACCAATGCACTATTACTGTGATAATGGAATGTCTGAAACAACTGAATGCACACATTTGATAGTGTATTACTGACATGAGACACTGCCATAAACCAGAACAGTATAGCAGAACTTTTCATGAGCATGACTCAGTACAAAAAGCATCTTGTGCTGCCAAGAACTTAGTCTATTTCTGTGAATCCCCAAATTGGGAAAAAAAGCAATTGCTATGGTGTTCTTCTAAAGAAGACCTGAGAAAATATTATATTTAACAGCTAAATTATTTATAGTTAAACTTCACATGATAGAATTTACAGGATTGGCTAGTCACGGCGTGCTGTGTTTCATATAGCACAGAGTACTGCCTTTCAGAAGGGCTCTCTGGTCTCTGCTGCATTGTGCATCATTCCAAAAATTACCAGTTTCTTCAAAAATCTATCTTTTTTATCATAAAATTGTGAAAATTTAGTGTAACAAAACTAGTTTCAGAAATGACAGCGTGTCTTGTGGCTATTTTGACCTATTTTATCATTAGGATTGGGTCTGGGGCAATTTAAATGCCTCAAGTTGCACTGTTGGGTCTGACATACAAATATATAGTGCCCTGAAGAATTCTGCAGGTAGATTGTTGTTGGTTTGGGTTTTTTTTAAAAACATTTGCACTGCCTGACAGAAAATCCAGTACTGCAGTACCAGTAACATATTTAAGGAAGAAGCTGAAATGATGTTCTTTCTGCTAGAGAAAGATGTAAGACTTGCACGTCAGTGAGACATTGGCTCTGACTGACATAATTTTGTCCAATACACGTGAGAAAGTTCTTCTAATCTGATCTATTATGAGGTCACACTGTTCCTTGATACAAGTAATTAATTTCATATAATCAACTTCCATAATGAAAAGGAATAAGCTCAATTAGCCCCTGGAAATTTTTCCCTGAAACAATGTTAAGATTTCTCCTCAGTGATTAGCATTTATTTGCAATGAAACTAGAGTGTGAAATTGAAGTGAAACATTATTTTTATCTGCCCTAACTTTGAGCTAAGAGTTGCAGCAGTTTCTTTCATTCTGCTGTGACAGGAGAAGTCCTGAAAATACTGCTTTTGAGGTAACACCTGGGAAAAAGAACAGGACTGGTTGGAAATTTTCAGTGAAAACTACGGTTTTTTTTAACTGCCATTATTTGCTGAGTTTTTATTTTTATTTTTTATTTTTTATTTTCTGTTTCGGAAGAGAAAAGGAAGATTATAAAAAAGGTCAGAAAAAAATCAGACAAATTTCAACTGGCAACAAGTGACAACTCAGAAAAATCTCACCTTTTTTTTTCCTATGAAAAATTTTAAAAGCTATATAATTGATCAAAGAATTCAAAGAAGTTATTTATAGGAAATTTTTGCTATGAGGATTTTTCTGTCTCAAATTACCAGTCTCAGACCAGTCTTGCAGATTCAGTTAACCTTCACTTAAAAATGTCCTGTTCCCAGCCACCAGGTAAATATATAATTAAAGAAGCAAACTTGAACTTAGGTTCTGTGAGTGATTTGATAAGATATTTTCAGGTAGCTGAAACTAAATTAGGTGTTTATTTATATTACTAGATGTTGAGTTTTTTCACTATGTTGAAATGAGGAATTTTCCTGTAATGCACAATTGGAATAAAATTTAGTGTTGCAAAGCAAGTGGACTTCCACGTTTTGCAGCAGCAGCTCCTGGAGAGCTACCAAGCTAGCTGTGCCTAAAGAGAACTCAGAGTAATCTTGCTTGGAGTCAGAAAAGGTTGTTACTGACCTCCTGCACCACTCGCTTGGTGGACCCCTGCTACCCATTAGTGGATGAGCATTTCAAGAAAGTGACACATAGAGATATGAAAGGAAATGCAATGTTTGTTACTTGTTTCTTTTAGGGCATGGAAATAATTTGGTATTTTGATGGCGGATGACTTTTCAGAAGAATTTCTTAGTGACTAAGGCGTTTAAGATTCTGTACACAAAAATGCATACAAACAACTGTGGATCTTTCTGCTCTCCTACCTGCCTGGTTATGGGTCAGATTTGGTAGGCAGTCAAGGACCCTCTGGTGTATACACTCAAGTGAATAATCAGATCCTCTTTTGAAAAAACTCAGTGTTCTCACTTATATCTCAGTTTCTCTGGCTGTACTGAAAGACCATTTTAAATCCAGATTAGTATTCAGACAAGCCTAATCTTGATTTTGCTATCTTCCAATTTAAAAGATGTTTCACACTATCTCTTTGGAGCAAAATTTTGGAACAAGACACCACCTTCTTTCTAGAATACTTATTTTGCATCCTTCACCATCTGACTTTTGTAGCTGAAGGGAAGAATTATTTTATATTTGCAAATGTTTTGCTCACTCTTAGACTCTAGAATGACAAAAATGGCTTTATCCAGGGAAGCTAAAACAACCTGCCCAAATACGCAAATCAAAAAAACTAACAAAAACATAACTCACGTGTATGCTGAAAAATCAGCATCTAAAAGTTGCCACTATGTACTGCTGGCTTTCTGGGGTGAAAATTAGGACAACAAAAGCCTAAGGTGGTGTAGAGCAGTTAGCTAATAAAGGATGCTGAAGTAATGATGAGTTAATATGAAGCAGCTAATTTGTCTTTGTCCGTTTTAATGCTAATCTCTTCGTACCACATCATCTCCCACCACACACTGTTACTCACTGCAGGGCAAACCTGCACTGGGTTAGAAAGGACCAGGAAACACAACTGCTCATCACAATATGTTTGACTCTCTGAATACATTCCTCTGTCTGTATGAATCTGGCACTACACAATTGATTTCTATGTCTGTACATGTTGTAGTGTAGAATTTTTTCCTAATGTACCTCATAGCAGTTGTCTAATGGGATCATTTCCAACTAGTCTCCCTGCTTTTTTGTAAGTGAGAACATAAAATTATATGAGCTGGGAGCATATAAATTTAATGCACTGTTTCGACCAAGACTTCACTTTTTTGTTGTTGGACTGTTTTTTTTTTTCATACACATATCTTAATATTTGTCTATATTAAGTTTAATCTTATATGTTATTGCTCAATTTTTTTACCTTGTGACGTCTTTCGTTTACTCAGTGTTTATATTTGTCCCAAGTACTTCAATACCTTCTCCAGACTTTTTCCGCTTGACTTTTCACCCATTTTTCAGGTCATTGATCAGTTTATTGAGAAGCACAGCGCTTAGCAGAGGTTTCTGTGAAATCCTGCTTGTAATCTACATTTGTTCTTCATTCCACTGTTTACTGTTTCCATTCAAGGACCTTCCTTCTTATACCATGGCTATTTAGACTCATTTAGCCTTTGGCACTGGATGTTGTCAAAGGCATTTTGTTGGAAAACACCAATAGTGTGCTTTTCAAAGGCAGAGGGGGTTTTTCTCTAAAAAAATGGTGTTGCCTCATTCTGCTACAGTTTCTGCTAGTTTTGATGACATAAACATCATGTGAAAGATGCTGAACCTTTCTTTACAATCTTATATCCTAAGAACCAAAAGAAGTTCCAAATGAAAGATCATGCATGCCACAACCAGCCATTTGCCTATTTCACCAGTGGCTTCTCGCAGATGGCCTGGGTGTATAATGCCTAGACCTTATGGACTATTGGTTTGTTTCATAGTCTCTCCTGCTGGGCCATCAGTTTCAGACAGATTTTTGCTAAATCCTCCAGAAGAACTTCCACTTTCCCTGATTTGCCACAATAATTTCCAACTTCCGGCTGAACACTTGCCTTTTAAGTTCCACATTTTCCTTCACCTTGTATTAGAAAGAGAAACAGTCGATAGCAAAGAGTATGTTGGGTCATTGCAGTGTCTTAAATTCTGATTTATTCATATAATCAGGAACTCGAACGCCCATGGTTGGATTTCCACAGTTAAAAATTGATGGTCTGGCTTTGTTGCCATTGAAGCCTTGGGGGCAGGCTTTTTAATGGACTTTAAATCAGTCACATTAAAAATTGTAATCATGATTCACGTTAGTGTTCAGGTTTAATATTGGAATTGCTGTGCAAGCCTCTTTGGTCTATATCCTCAAGGAACTAAGGCATCATCTTATTCCCTATCAAATGTATTTTCTAAGAGTCTCACATATGAAATAGGAGGGCAAGCAGTCCTAAATGAAAATATATCCAAATTGTTCAGAATTTTAAATGTAATAAATAGGTAATTGCAAAGGAGTTATTTTTGAAGCACATTCACACGGAATGATATGAAGAGAAAAAACTAAATCAGGTCCATTAGAATTCAGCCCTTTCAAAGCTTTTTGAAATTATTTTAAATCTTAAATCATATAGCAAATCAGCAACAGGATCAGTGTAGCATGGATAATGTTGCTGTGATATTAAATTCAGTTTGTTCTATATGTTACTGACATGATATATTTCAGGTTTTTTGTATATTGACATAATTTATCTTTGCAGTTGATACAGTTAATTACATTTTCAAGGAAAAGTGTAATGAGCTTTTTAAGTTGGCAGAGAATTCCTGAGACTACTGAAATGGAAAAGGTATTATGATATAACTTGTCTGTGTGAGACATTCATTTTCACTGTATCTATTCAAGAAAATTCACCATCAATGAGCTCGTTAAATCTGATGTTAAAATTTACATCATTAGATTTCAAAGTCAGCAACCAGACAAAATTATTTAGTGATGGAGTTTCTCTGGGGTTTTTTTGTGGCATTTTTGAGATTGAAATAAATTGTTTACTTGACAGACAGGTGGCTGTGGAGTGATTAGGGCTGATTTTAACAATATGTGACAGTAAGGGAAATTAGAGCTCATTAACATTCATTCGACCCAGTGTCTGCACCACTGATCAATGTCTGGACTACTCTATGGCTTAAAACGCTTAATGATTCTTTGTTTGACAGGAACTAACTGCTATTGGAGGAAAACGTGGATGATCTGATAGCTGGGAGAGTGGATGTGGCCTGCACTTTATAAACAGAGGAAATGTGAACAACCGGGGAGCAGAATGAGTGCGAGAAGCCTTTCAAGGCTTGTGGTGATTGATAAACTATATTATGGTCGACACAGACATTCTGTGTTCTGCAAAAGAGTGTTAGCATCTGACTGAGCAGAAAAGAGGGGAAAGTGAGATTGTCTGTGTGATTAGTGGAAGGTAATCAGCCATCTGTTAGGCATAATGCACTTACTGGAGATGAAGATAGAAAGCATATGTGTGCATGTGCTTACACAGGATCTCTCACCTTTTATACAAGTATCCATGACAATATAAGACTGTATATAAAGAATTAACACAAGGCAAAAAAATATGCTTGATTCATCTATTTTTTTTCTCTCACCAGAAGGAATGCAAGCTGGTAGCTGTGTTGTATAGCTCTTAAATGTGTCCTTCAGCAGACTGAAAGAGTAGCTTTTGAAGTGGCAGAAATAATTTGAGGAGTATTTTTTAGAAATAGTGGTATTATAACTCTCAGTCTGATTGTGATAATAAAAATAAGGTTATGTCCTGCAAATTTTGAAAGATGAACTTTTTATTGATCAGGGCATTTGACATTGCATTTTCATCTGTTCACCTGCAAATTTAAAATCAGCTGGTTTGTACAACTGCTCTAGGTACAGAAAAGGTCTGGTTTAGAAGAAAGTGGGAATGTGATTTAATATGGCTTACCCACCTAAAACTGTTATTGATGCTACCAAGATTTTGTGATGTAGAAAACGAGACTGAGCATAGCTTTTAATTTTAATAATAAAATTTTTGGCAGTGATAGAGGTCCTGCTTAGAAAGAAAATAATCCATTCTTTACCTCATTGCAAAAATTATTTTTGCAAGGTATAAAAATCACCTCTAAAAAAAGGTATTCAATTTTAATATTTGTTCTAACACTTATTGTAGTGGCTTACAATTCACTCTCTGTACATCCCACAAAATCTGGAAAAACAAAATTCTCCAGAAATATAACAAAATTTAAGGCCAGCATTTACATCAGTCACTTAAAATATCAATATATGACCTCAAAGTGTTGTTTAACTTGATCATCCCTTCTTATCCCTTTTTTCTAGCACATGTTTTAAGTCCACCATTCGACAGCTTGCTACATTGTTCTTAAATACACTTTTTGAATTTCAAATTAAAATTGGTTTTGCTAAAGTTTATCGTTTGTCACTTATAGTACATTATGCAAATACTGGAACTGATGGGCATTTCCATGCTCTATCTTGCTGTTTGCCCCTTCCATGTTTCAGTATGAAATTGTTGTCCTAAACATTGGAGGAGAAAGGATACAGCTAGAGGACAGTAAACACAAGTGCCCATATGACAATGGAGTGGAGAACAGACAGTTGGGTCATCTTCAGTAGCTGGTGGCTTCAGGAAACTTCATGAATGCAAGGCTTGCACACGGTCAGTAATCCAAAAAACAGAACCTACTTTCTGATCAAGGGTGTTTCGGCAAGTTTTATAACTCCTAAATTGCATAAAATAGGTATATCTATTGGTTTGGCTGTTGCTGCTGGGCCTTGTTGTTTGCTATTTCGTACTTCAGCATTAGAATTTTATAAAAACACCTCTGCATCGGGGATTTTCCCATTTTCCTGCCACATGCAGGGCATGCCGGTGCCTGCAGGGTGCCCTCCCCGCGCCGTGCCAGCGCAGGCGGGACGAGGCAGAGCTGTCGCTTCGCCCCCGGGGCGGAGGAGCTGCGGGCGGGCGGGAGGTGACGCGGAGCTTTCGGTTTCTGCGGTGATTTTGGGAGCTCAAGTGTGACCGCACTCCTTCGGTGCCAGTGTTCTTGGAGAGCGCAGGAGGACCTTTCATTCGTCCTTTCTCGCAGCATAGTTGGATGATGATGCCTTTTTGCTTTGCCAAGAATCAGTTTAAAGTAATCTGTCTCCCCGTGTTTGGATTCAGTCATTTCCAGCTGCAACTTTCTCCTTTCAAGCATTTGTGAGCTTTTTAAAGCTTTCACAGACCTTGCTAATTAGTATCCACAGCGCGTTTTATTACTTTCGTAGAATTTTTAATTTTTTTTTAGACTATGAAAAGAGTTATTTATTTTAAAATTTCTCCACATATCCTTAATTGATGTGTTGCAACTTCTTGCGATCTGGCAGAAAGAAAAGGATTTAAAGGACTTGACTGTAAGAGCTACTAGGATTAAGGAGGCATTAGCTGTAATGCTGGAGAGCCACTCTTACAGCGTCAAGCACATCGTAACAAAAAACAGGTCAGCAGGCTCCTAATGATTGCTAATTGCACACTCGGTGTATGAGAGCTGGAAGTGCGCTCTGCATGCAGCATGGACTAGCTTTTGTTTGCTTCTGCAGGAGCATGTTTTCGTTTCTGTTTGCTAATTGCTTTAATGTCCTTACTAGAGCTGAGTCATACTGAAAAACTCTGTAACAGTGCCAGGGGTTATTTTTTGTGAGAAAGCTATGAAGCAAGCAGTGCTCTTCCTGTGCTTTGGTATCATTTAGTGATTCACAACCAACTGTTTTGCTGACAGGCATGTTTGACAATAAATATGCAGAAATAAGGACCACATGTGTTTCACCAAGATTTCATTTTCAGGAGGAAATAATGTAAATAATATGTTTAAAATATTGACATAGGTTTGGCTGTTTAAACAGGTGAATTTTGTGCCTTAGAACTGGGGCTATGATCAGCAATGTCTAAGACAAAAATGTTATTACACTGATTTTTTTAACAATGTATGTCGAGTATTTATGGCAACAGAATTTAAGCTGAAAAATAGGCAATGAAAGGGATGAACTTAAAAATGCTCCGCATTCTGAAATGTTAGTTTCATCCAGCCTTGCTGCAGAACTTTTTATTTAACACCATTTAATTTTGAATTTTTCAAAATTTGAGCTAAAAGAGTTGGGAATTGTACAGCAGGCACTGAGAATATTTGGATTCTTCTTTCATTCTCTTTTCTTGATTGCACTGATAGAAAATTTTGCTCTGAAGTGCCAAATTAATATTTAGTATTAATGTTTAGTATCACTTTAATCTGTTATTTTGTGAGCATGATAGGCGTGCAAAAGCTGATTTACTAAGTAGTGCAGGGTAGGAAATAAAATCAAATTAACATTGAATATAATTTTTTTGTCCTTCCTGGCTATGATAAGTGAAATTGTGACTGGACACTTCTTTGATCCCCTCACTGCCTGAAGGAGTAGTCGCTGGATGCTGAGAATCCATGTGAAATATTTAGGAATATAACTCAGCAGTCAGAGTGTAGTTGATTTAATAGTAAAAGGCACTACTTTATCTACAATCTTATAGCTTTTATATTAAGTAAGTAAAGTTGTTTGGGGCTTTTTTTTGTTTCTTTTTTTAATGGCAGCCTTCTTCCTGTGTAGAACACACGTAACTAGAACATACAGAAGAAGAGGTACAAAGTAAAATGTTTTACTTATTTACTTTTTCCACTGGACCTCATAAGTGTATATTGATGACACAGCATTTGGGTTTTCAGAAAGCCACTTTGTAAAATGTTGTTTTAATTTTAGGTATATATTTTAACATTTGGAATTATTATATCTACGTTGTGCGGGAGTTATTGCTTATTGCAACTGTTCTTAATCTAACAAAACTACTAGAATTTAAAGTTCAAAATGAAAATCAATAAATCAACCAAGTGTCCTCAATAATTGCTTCAAGTTTGCCTGCAAATTTTTTGTTGTACATGATCAATAGATGAGCAGACAGCTGGGAAATTTAAATAAATCTGGAAATATTCTGTGTTTAGTCTTAAATTTCAGGCCAAGGAATATGTTCCAATATGTACTAGTTTACGAATACCAACCTTGTATTAACTTGTGGAGTTCAGTAAAATTCTGCTGAATTTGTCAATGTTAATTTATTTATGTTGCAGTTGTAAAAAATCAGAACATATTTTTCATCAATGAAAACTACACTTTCCAAGGTGATTGGAAATTAGATGAGAAATTACAATTGGAAATTAAAATGAGAGAAATGCAGTATTTGTTATTTTTCTTGTACAGAGATCTTGTTTGTTCAAATCAACAAAGTTATTTTGAAAGAATCTATTTAGCCTTGAACTTCCAGTATAGATTTTTAGGGTGAAGAATTTACTTAGATGTGCAATACATCTCAGCCATTATCATTTACTCCTTGTCCTTGAGTACTTTGTTGCTAAATTTGGTCTTACAACAGCAGCGTGTTTTCTTTTTATCTTTGCAGCCTTTTTTGAAAGAAGTATGGTTTAGACTTCCACATGTTAGCCATGGATGTAGCACTTTCTCCCATGAGAACACAAGAACTGGATCCAATGCCATCTGATGCCTCTCCTATGCTCATAAACATGACTCCTACAGTGGAACAAGAAGGAGAAGGGGATGTCATGAAGGACCTTGACTCCGGCCAGCAGTATGAAAAGCCTCCTCCTCTGCACACTGGGGCTGATTGGAAGATTGTCCTCCACTTGCCAGAAATTGAGACCTGGCTTCGGATGACGTCTGAAAGAGTCAGGGATCTGACCTACTCCGTCCAGCAGGACTCGGACAGCAAGCATGTGGATGTGCACCTAGTACAGCTGAAGGTATGATGAATTTTATATTACAGACAATAAATAAACAAAAGGGCTTTTCATAACTGCTGACGCATGACTGACAGCCTGTGTTAAAAAGTGAATAAATCCTTTTAAGGGAGATAATAGAAACCACTTAATTATCAGATTTTTTTTCAATGTTAGTTGCTCATCACTTAATTCAACAGTCATAACCATATTCATGAACACATTCACACTCCAAAAGCAGGTAATAAAACATTAGCAGTAACCTGACTGGACATCGCACAAGTGCCCAGAAATACTCCCAATGATTTTAATGGGCTTCTATACCTAAAACTCCCAAATCAAATTCCAACAAAATTCCAGTAAAGAGAGCCACTCATTTGAAAACTATGCAAGTTTCAGAGGTAGTAGGATACACATGTGATCTAATACCTGGCCTTTCAGTTATGGAAAGATTACATTGAAGTCTGAATTCAGGTGGAACTACATACAAAATTTTAAATATTAAAAAGATTTTCAGATTTGTTTCAGATCAGAGACTTGGTGAGAAATTTGAAGTGATGAGAGTTGAACGGCCAAAACCAGTAAATCAACATTTTTTTCCTTCCTTTTTCTAGCAAGAAAATACATTAGCAAGACTGGAATTTTTCTCCCAAAAACATGTGTTTTGTTTAAGTTTTAAGAGCAAGAATCTACTTCCAACCCAACAACTGAACTCAAGTTTCTTTAAACAATGATCTCTGTCTTGATCCTAGATCTAATTTTTTGCTAAATCATTAAAGTTATTAAGGAAATTCAAGGTGAAATTCAAGGCAAAATTCAAGTAATTAGTTCCTGGGACCTTAAGTGTACGTTCACTTGCATGGCCTGGTTTGCTGCAGCAGATGAAGCACGCTTTTGAAGCTGGCAGTCTGCAAAAATAGAACAAATGTTATCTCTTCAGACCGAGCTGTCTTCAGAGTTGCATTCTGAGGCCTGTTCATGTGAACCTAGTCTTCCTTCATACTCAGTGCAATGGTATTTTATTTGTGTTTATTTTAGGACTGGAGCTGTAAGCTGTCTTAAAATACACTACTGTATACTGCCACTGACCAGAGTGATTATCCCATAATCAGTCCTAACCAAATAGAGAGCTGACCTTGATTGCTTAATGGTCCCACCATTTTTCTAAAAAATGTAGGGTAGACATTGCCAGCTTTTGACAAGAAAAAAGGACTAAATCCACAATGTGCATTAAGTTCTTAGCAGATACCGTGAAAAGGTATTTCTGCAGGCAGACATGAGAAATCTTGCTGGACTTGTCGCTGGTTCTGATCTGGAGCTGCTTGTGACTGTATTAGCGCAGCGCTGAGCTGAAACTGTCGTTCTGTGGAGCTTGTGGGTGGTGTTTGCACACAGCTTTGGGCTGGTTCAGAGCACAAGCAGAACTGATTCGTGCCTGCTTAGAAAATGAGAATGTTCTGTACACAGCTCATCCTCATATGTACGCTAATACATTTTATTTATAAATGGAAGTCAGTGAATGAATATCATTCCTCATGGGTTTTCTTCTTTTTAGGGTTTATTTCTGAAGTCACAAGAGTCGATGGGAGTTCATGAAATACTTTCCTAAGGGTTTTTTCTATGCAAACAAATGAAGCAAAGTTTTAACAAACACATTAGGAATACAGAACTTCTGTAACTGGCTGACCTTTAAATCTGTATGCAGACAAAAAGAAATATGACTGTGGAAACAAGTGTTGTGAAATTATTTTATATACTGTAATATAACATAGACTTTAGATATATTTTGAATAGTTTATCTACTATATAACTAATGAAAACTAAGCAAAAGCCAAAACAAAACAAAAAAATCCAAACCAAACAAAAACCTAACTATAACTACATACAGATATTTTTATTTCTGTCTTCTGATAATATTCCTGAGGGGCTACTTCCAAATCATGTGTGTCCTTCTGGAACTGTTGTGCCTAGGCTTGACAGTGGGCTCAGTGTGAAGCTTAACCATTGCTGAGTAGACTGGAAAAAGTGTTTCACATATCTCTCAAACAATACATACCAGTTTAGTGTTTTCTTTTTTTCCAAACCAGCAGGAGATGGTTGATTCAAGTTCAGCTTGTAATTCACTGTAATTCCCAATCTCCTTTCTCACAGTTTAGTTTTTTCACCTCTCTCTTACCCACTTTATCTGTGAAATTGTACATGTAGGGTTTTACCTTTGTCCATTATTAAACTTTTTTTATTTTATCTCATTCCACAATTATATCCTCCAAGCCCACTAATTATTTTCATCTGCAAATTTAAGAAGTACTCTTTCTGCTCCTCTGTCCAAATCATAATGAGAAAAATTAATTACACAAACTCCGGATATAAGTCTATAACATAATGGTTTCTGAATATAATTTTCAAAATGCAAAATGTAGCAGTAAAGACAAACAATTTTTCATTTTCTCATAGTTTTTTTTCCTAAGCCAGGAGATGTCTGATTCCATTTTCATGAAGCTTTCTATTTGTTTTGGATGCTTAGAGTTGATTTCCTTCCTATGGCTGTCAGTTGGCTTGTGGTGATAAGACTGGTTTGAGGACCCAGGCCATAGCAGACTCTTTATACTTTTCCTTGGAAAAATTGCTCAGCACACAGATCATCTCTTTGATTGTGAAAATTTTCTCAATTGCAGATCTGTCTGTGCTTCTGCTCTTTCGGTAATCAAGAGCATTGCCTCTTTATTGTGGCTTGTTCCCTAGGGATTTTGGTGTTTGCTGCTAGTCTCTTCATGATACATGACTTAGGGCTTTACTAAGCACCACTGATCCTTTGAAAATACTTGTTTGTCTCACTTTTGCAATGCCCTTTCTCAGAACAAGCCACATAGCATGAGTGGGAGGTTTTCCTTATATTGTCCCTTGGGAAATTTCCTGGAAAGCTCAGCTTCACATGAGTGCTTCAGGAAGATAGTTGGATGAACTGTAACTGCTCAGATTCCAGAATGCCCTATTTTAGTTGTTCATCTGGCATAACTCTTAACTCAAGCTGTTCTACGATACTTTTACATCTCTCTAACACATTTGGTGTAGCTGTTACCAATTGCAAATATTGTAAAAGAGATTTTAAAAAATGATGTTTTTGCAACAAGAAAATAGAGAAGTGCTCTTTTTGTCCTTTTATGGTCTTAAATGGTTGAGATGCTTTCATGATCCATTTAGTTTTTCATATTTTTAATAAAATATATTTACTTTTACAGCAAAATCTTTTTTGGAATCCTTCTGAGGTATAACTTTGATTCAACTCCTGTTCTTCTGCTTTATATCCCTTATAAAGGGAAAGGGATACTGTTTAAAATTATTGATAACTGTTTTCTCTCTTTTTGAAAAAAAAATGTAATTTGGGATGATCTACTATAGTCTTCTGGATCTGAGATGTCTGTTAATTTCTAACTTATTTTGGAGTAAAGTCACTGCTTTGTGACTTAAATATCTGAACCATATATTATATATTCACATAGAAACAAACACAATTTGAGCTATGATAGTGTCTCTTTTGCAGACCAGAGATGTTTTCTCTCTTTCCAAGTAGAGAGACTTCAGTCATCTTTTTCCAGGATACCTGGGTCAGTCTTACACATCTCTTGACTGGATCTCTCATCTTTCCTCTTGACTCCTACCAAAAAATTTTCATGAATTTTGGCTAGAGATCAAATATCATGTAACCATTATCCTTTCAGTACCTCTGTTGAGGGATGAAGACTTTTTAGTTGCTCTTTTTCCTTGAATTTAAATCCTGGCTAAGAGGAGACTGTGAGAAATTATCAAAACAAGATATTAAAGACATTAAAGTGCATTAGAGTCTAATATATCTGCAGTTAGATACAGGTTATTCCTTTCTTCATTGCATTGTGAGCATTTTGAAAAAATATAAAAACCAGGGTAGAGTAGATACCTTTCTCATCCCCTTCTCCTTAATTATCTTTTCCTAATCTTCTGAGTAGCTTAGTTTAGTAGGCCTATATTTTTTAAATTTTCAGTTTTCCCCTGTTGCCTAAGCATACTCCTTGATTTGGAAAAAAGTCAAAATGGAAATCAAGGAATAGCAGAAATAAATCTGTGTTTCTCAAGTTCTATCTGGTCAAATAATCCCATTGCTTAGAAACCTTCCAACTTGTCTGGCTATTCTACAGTCTTGCTCAGATGGTAGTTTTTTGGAAAAAAATGTGACTTGTTTACCCCATCTTAATGTGCTTTACTAAAATAATAGCACACCTATAAAAGTCATCTTGGTTTTTTAGCTGTTAGGCCAACCTCTCTTCTGCCTAAGAGAAGAAAAATCACTTTTTCTACATCCCTCAAAAACTGTCCTAATCCTTTGCTATGTGTTATCAAACATAAACAGAGGCTAATGCTCCCTTCTGTGCAGAGTGCAATCCTGGAGGTGCTGGACATGCTGGTCACTTGCCTACCAGGTCAGTACCTCCAAGGAGGAAAGTAATGATCAAGTCAATTTTCTAGGTACTAATTAAGTTTAGAAATTAGGTGCAAAGTTACTTGTCAGGATTTACGGTAGTCTGAGTTCAAAAATGCAAAATTTTAGGCAGTGGGATACTTTCACAGAAATGAGCACAGAGGTGGTCTTGTGGTATTTAGACATCGACAAGCTAAATGGCAACTGAGCGAGAGGATGCGGGACTGTGCTTTGTATGAACGCAGAAGGAGCATATATATTCTGCTGGAGATTCAATGCCTTCTAAAGAAAGCTGGATCAAATTAAGATAGAAGACTGCTGGTCAGAATAAAATAAGAGGCTCAAAGAATTGGGAGCTAATGCTAGTCTCAAAAAAATGAGAAAAAATGAGAAATTCCTATCTGTTTCTGAATAGAGAAGAGAGCACTACTTTGGTTAGTCTGCTGTTATGTGTGTATCAGGGGAATAAAAATAGCTAAAAGCTGGTAACTGGTAACCCCAGTGATAATGGAAGATCTGGCTTGCATAATTCATCAGGATAAATGAATAATTAATAAATGTTGCAGACAGCATTCTGGACTCTTTTAAGCTTGGACTTTCTTTCTGAAGACCCGGGAATGGTGACCAATAAAAATGGTTGCAATTAATGTTCTTGTGGCAACGGGATTTGAATATCCCTTGGAGTGGTAGAATATCAGCACTGTATATTCCTTCTGCACTTGGGCAAAACAGATTTTAAAAAAAATAAGAAAAAAGAAAAGGCGTATGTTACCTGATAGACTCCTTTGAGGTCCATATACATGGCCTTTGGAAAGGAATTTTGAACACTGTGTGGAGTATCTAAGCCCTCCCCTTAATGCAAGGAACAATATGAACAGCTCCTTTAATCAGCTTGAGTTTCTACAAAGCAAACCAATAATGACACACTGAGCAAAAATTCTGAAACCTGTGACATTTCTTCCAAGGATAGAGATGCATTCATTGGTTCTGAGTGACGTATTTGGACATAGAAGGGTAATGTGTAATTCAGGGACATTGTAGATAGGAGTACCGTAGCATCTGCAATGCTGTGGAGGTCTCAAGGTTGTCCTAAAATAGACATTTGGATTGTTGAGCAGTCAGGAGACTTGGAAGAAGAAAGGTGAATATTTGCCTGTGATGAGGAAAAAAGTGGGTTTCCTACCACTTGCAATTTCTTCTAGTTCTAAAATAAAAACTGTGCAAAATCTCACTGTCATTTGGATATTTACACTTTTGAAATCTATAATTACTCCAAAATTTGTTTTACATGTCAGCAATACATGAATGCATGTAAATGCACTTTGACCCCACGCAATTATTATTTCCTCCTCTCCTCACTCCATATTGCTTCTACATTAAAATATGTTAATACAGGCTGTAGAAAATGAGCTAATATGCTCTATCAATGGTCTCTGGAGAAATATTAAAGTGACTATCAGATTCCAGCACAGATGGTACCTATTACAGTCTGCTCTGGCCTATCTCGTGTTCTGACTCAAACACAAATGTTTACTGGATACAATGCTGTAATGATACAAATAGTTTTCATTATGAGGAAAAAATGTTGTATGTCAAGTCGTGCAAATTCATTAACAAAAACATGTGCCGAGAGAACGTGTTTTGTTGCTTAGTATTTGTGTATGTGATGATAATAACACATACTGATGTTCAGATTTCCTGGAAAACCCTACATTAATACTATTTCAGTGGTGGGAGTAAGATTTAGTATTGTCAGATTTTAAAATGAGAGGTCATTGAAATTATATAATTATCTTTACTTACCAGTAAGGATGCCAATGGGATTTTTTATTATGATAGCTGTGACTTTGTTGCAAGAATTTTTTTTTAATGGATATCTATGCAAATATATATGTGCGTGTAAAAAAAAAGCATACGCTCAAAAGCAGTGCCACGTAAGTTGTAGTGGTGGCTTTTTTCTTGATGATTTTTTTGAGTCTATATGTTATGAGGTAGGACAATCTGACGTATTATAACAGTCACCTATTTCTGATCTGCATTGTGAACTATTATGCTTATAGGTGTTTTCTTGCTGTGCGTATTTCAGTAGTCTGTGGATGTATCTCTTATTAGCCCTTATACTGGCTGGGTTTGTTACTTTTTCAGATTATAATTACATGTCACTTAGATATGCAAAAACTGTAATATGGCATAAGGGAGCGGTCACAGTCAGGCACAGAAAATTGCACAAAATGTAAGGAATTTTTTAGTTTGTTACATTATGTTTAAAACTTACTTATGGGTTTTCATTATGGGAGAGTTGACAGAAGAAATTTCAGGTTATAGGATGATTGCTGTCTGAATGCCAAAAATGCAACATGAATATCTCAACAACATAACACACTTGCGTTTTAGTAAGAGCAGGTTCTGAAAGTTGGTGATTTTTAAGCATCCTTGGATATTTGCCTCTTGCATTATATGAATTATTCCTCAGGATGAAGTCCCTTTCATAAATAACCATTAGAAACCCTGCTGTGAACTGATGTGATTCCTTCGTAAATCATCAAAGCAAAAGGTTCTGTGTATTTTCCTGTGGAGAAGGCAGCGTGTCTGTATAGCCACAGTTCTACTTTTAGTTGAAAGGTTGTTGTATGCACCTTCTGACTGAGGCGTGTGAGGTGCCTCCTGGAGGATTGAGATGAAGTTCATGTGACCTTGCCTGAATTTGATCTGTCTGCTTGGGGCAGTCTGGCAACCACACAGGACCCTGACCTTCTCTTAAGGATTGCTCTGGAGCTTGGCCTTGTTGAATCTAACAAATACAGCTGGGTGGGAAGTCTGGGCAGGAGCCTGGGTTCAGGCTAGTGTCTGACTGACATTGTAGGTGTAGTGATATCATCTGCTTCAGAAAAGGTTGTACATAAACAAAAGATTCTTTTTTTCATGGCTTGTCTTATGCTTTTTTTGTGGGTAAAAAAACATTAGCAGGATTACACACATACATCCAAAAAATGACTTGAAAATTTTGATGTGTTCCATTTCTCTAGTGAAATTGTGCAGAATTATAGACTGATGAACAAGTTTTCTCTTTGAACAGGAGCAGAACCATTTATAAGGGACTGTGAAGAAACAAGGAGAAAAAGGAGAACTAATACCTGCCAGTTTCTCCCTGTATATGATTACCTGGAGAAAGACAGTAGTTTTCATGTAGTCAGTTAAGATTCTATATCTTTCATTTCAAAAGATGGAGCACTTCTTTTTTTGGAAGTGTTTCCATCTCTTTTTGGAAAACACATATAATTCAAAAGGCATGAAGCAGCACAGCATTACAGCACTACTACTACAGCAATCATAGCACTCCAAAGTTCTGACAGATTATTTATAAGTTTTCACAAAATATAAAATCTACTGAATGTAGTAGTACATTGCAATTTCCCTTTCCTGCTGAGCAGTGTACTTACTTTTCATAATCTGTGTTAGCTGAGAAAAGGTATCACAATAATGTCTGAGCTATATTCTTTTATCCTCCTCAGTTGGCTCTGGAGCCCTACATGCCCTTCGCTGTAGTTCCATACTTCAAAAGGGACTTGAAGCAGGTTCAATATACAGTCTTCTCTTTTGGTGTGGCCTTTCATCTCTTTGTGTTGAGATGAATACATTTGCTTCCGATAACAAGCAATGCAGATGTTCCACAGGCAAGAAAGCAAGTTTCTTCAGAATAGGTTCTGTAGGTTTAATCATAGTTTATCTGCTAATGTATAGGGAAAAGATGATTTTTTTACGTGCATTTCCAGTGTGATTGTGAGCTGACATTATGAAATATGTTATTTTTATAACACATATGTGGGCATATATATTTGTAAGTATATTTGTATGTGTATGTTTGTAGTGCCATAACAGAAATACAGTGCCACTGCTACCTCAGCATTAGCATACGCACTTACTCCTCATGCATTCCTGGTTTTTCTCAAAAATTCTTCTGAATTACCTGCCCCATAGTACTACAGCAACTATACTGCAGTTCACTGTAGTGCACCATTAATGTGTGTGAGTGTAAGAACTCTGTGCTTGCAGTTCCCCCTGTGCTTCACAGATATTGATGGGTTACTCTGTGTCTATATGTCTGTTTATACACTGAGAGAATAAAATCTTCTCACATGACAGAGTACGGTTAGCACCCTTTGGGAAAAAGAAATTCTAGTCAAGGAGAAATGTTCTATTTTAAATGGTCCCAAGTATCTGTACTTTTGAATACAGTAAAGTATCCAAAAGACCCCACAAAATAAAGACATAGAATCATATTTTAAGACCCTTAAGCTGTGTGGGATGGGCAAAGTGGTTTATACAACACATAATCAGCTTGTATGAAAGGTGTGGCTGACATCTCTTTCTACTTCTCAGCACTGTCCATCAGCTGAGCAGACAAAATCATCAAATGGAAGTCTGCAAAATCATTAGCCAACTATGCTCTAAAGTCATAGAGCTGAGGTGCTAAACGCAACATTCTTTCCTGCTCTTCCAGAGTTATGTTGAGGAAGCCAGCAAGGCTAAAATCCTTTTAATTAAATCCAGGATTTTTAGGCAATAAATGAATTTCACAACCTGGACATTTAAGAATATTATCAGATTTTGTAAGACTCATGATAAAACAAAGGAAAGAGGAATATTTCCAAGGGCAATACAGTTGGATTTCTACAGATATGGTACCACTGCATCTAGTCTGTTTTCTTTGCTAAGGTCATCTGCACTTCTTTCATACAGTATTTAAGGGGACGTCCTGAAAGTTCAGGTGCCTGGTTTAACTGTGAAGACAGAACAGTTTGCTACACATTTTTTTATCTGTTATCAGGAACAGGATCCTTTTTTTCACATGGGACCAGGATCTTGAAATAGATAATTTTGATACATTGGATTAAGATACCAAATTTTACACAGTGCATTACCAGTAAATGTGGGTAACCTCATATGTATTATTACAAATATAGCCTTCTCTTCAAAGAGTACTTTAAGTATCCACCTTGTTTATGAATCTAGACTAGCAGTTCAGTATGAGGGTGTAAAGCAGAGGTAAATAGAAGAATACACGGGAAGGAAGCCACTCTCTTTTCTCCAGAGGAACATTGCATTTCTGGTTACAAATAGGATTGTTTGCTTTCAAAACACCTCACAAAATACTGAATGCTGTATTACTTTCAAACTTCAGGTAGAGTAAGGAGTGCTGAAAACATGTTTTTTTTAACCACATTACAATTTAAGTTATATGCTTTTGATTTTCATCTGAGATCTACAAGAATAACTTCCCTGTCTCAAGTCTGTTCAAGATTAATTTTTCATCCTAATTATGAAGGAAATATTTATAGTATCTTTCAATGTCTGTTTTATCTTCCTTTTTTTTTTTTACACTAATGAATAGCCAAATCACCAAACTAAGCATTTGAGCAGCAAAGACTTCATGGTGATCTCAATTACAATTCAAATTACTGTGCTCAGGTTTGTAGTTACAGTATTTGGGTGCAATTTGTGAATTTTGACCAGTTCTCAATTATTAGATGGATTTTCTTTGCTACTGTGTTATCTCACACAGGAGACAGCAAATCAGAATGAAAGAGCCACATCTCTAAGTTATTAAAGATGTTGCTTGAAAATTACCAAGGAAGAACGTGTGTTGTATAGGTGTCTCACTTCTGAAAAAGACATTTTCCTCTATTCACAAGACGAAATATGTTGGTATCTGCACATGTTGGTGCAGATTGGCTTGGGACTTTTATTTGCTAGGTTGCAAATTATGTTCTAGCTGTTGGTTGCTAGCTCTATTTTCCTTTCAGGTATGTTCAGGTTCTCTCTCTCAAAGTTTTTGTCTTTCAAAACTCCCTTCAGATTCCTGTTCTTTTTAAGTTCCTTCTTCCTGTTTGTCCTTCACTGAAGCACAATGCCGAGTCATCTGCTGCCATGCTGAATTGCTACTTCAGAAAGCTGCACTTTCTTTCCTAACCTGGACCAATGCCACGTTCTGTGGAGAGAGCAGGAGCCTGACAGAGCACAGGTTTAAGAATACTTACTGCATTAAAAATGAAGGAGGGAAGTAGATGACAGTACTGCTCTCTACACATGGGTCTTACTTCTGTGTAGAGCATTTATTTTTGAAATCTGGTCTTGTGCAATGTCTATGACCATAAAAGAGTAAAGAAAAAAATTCAGTTTAAAGTGTATAATACCTTTTCTAACATGCTCAAATCAATGAGTGCATAGGTTATTAGGGTGCAGGACTTGCTTTTGCTTTAAACAGTTTTGAGTACGGTCATAGGATGTTCCTGCAGCAATCCAGGTAGTCAGCAGCTGTCTTTGTGTTGACACACAGTCCTGCATTACTAGAGTCTGACCTTGCAGATTTTATGGGAGGTTTTATTCTTAGTTTTGTTTGTTCTGTTATTAAAGGCTAAGATTCAGTTGTTATAATTGAATGAATAATGATTTTGTTGCCTTGATGATTGAATAATTTGTCCTTGAATAAGAAATACAGCTTTTAGCATTTAAAGAAAGGAGGTGATTTAATTTTGGTAGTGAAATGCTGCAACTGAAGAGTAACTATAAATTAGACATCTACAAGAATTTAAAATAATTCTGCATTAAATGTGAATTATTAAATAGGTCTTCTTTGAAGGCCTCACTTCATCAAACTGCTCCTGGCAAGTGGACTTTGCTCTTTTGTAGAACCAGTTGCAATTGGAAAATTACCCGGTGCATGGAAGTCTACTTATCAGGGCCAACTAAACAGAAATAATAGTAATTATAATAGTAGTAGTAGTAATAATAATAATAATTACTATTTTTTTTAAAGAAATACCTGCAGTCAAAATATTTTCATTTAGTAATATAAAGAAAGCCAGGAAACTAATGGAAATTTAGGATATAGTTTTGCAAATGTGTGCATAGGCAACTTTATACTCCTGGGAAGCTGTTGAACTGTATGGAACTACAGAAATGGGGAGTTTAATAACACATTTGAATGATCTTTTAAAGCGTAAATAACATATTCATAATATTGGACTTTGTTTAGTTACTTCTGCATTTATTTCATTGTATTTCTATCAGAAAAATGACTTTCACAAGGTACAAGCTTTGTGTCATAGTATTGTAGGAAAATCTTTGCTATTTGTCTTCTTGGTTCACTGTATAAGATAAAGTAGCTAAGTGATATGCTTAAAAACATTACTTTGTTTGTAATTAATTGCATTTATTATGTATGTCAATTTTCTTCTTGTTCCTTATTTCTATTCTTACAGCATGGGCAAGAAAACTACACAAAGCATAGTGTCCTAGAAAGCCAGAATTTATGTTAAAACAAGGGGAAAAAAAACCCCAACAAAACAACATGACAATCCAGAGGCCCTGGGCAATAGTCTTCAGTAAGATGTTCAGTAACTTCAATATTGAAAAGAGCAGTAAGACATTTCAGATCCAGCGGACTTCAGAGGCAGCAGGTTCTGCTGCAGCTGTGCTGCAGCACCATCTAGTGCTGCAGGAGCTGCTCAGCTGCTGCCCGTGCTGCTGAGGAGGGAAAAAAGAAAAAGGGAAGAATGGGAAAAGGGAAGAGTTTGATATCACATCCACAGAACTTTGGAGCATTGCCAATAGTAATTTGCAAGGTTTTTTTTAATATTTATCTGAAAAGAAATATATCTACTAATGGGTCAAGTTGAGCATACTTGCAAAATAAAATGCTTGAACTTGTAGTGGTAAAGCTGACATAGAACCCTCAGAGAAATGTGTGTGCATTTATGTACATACATTTATACATATATGTACTCTTGCTACCTCAAAATATTCAATATCAACAGTGAATTTCTGCTATTTCTTTATGTCAGAAAAATACCAGCTTGGTAATACCGCTAACAGGAGACAGTGTTTAAATTAAGGGTATCCCTGAAGATGAAGATACCTATAACCCCAGACCTTTCTGCTTGGATACAAAATGAAGGCTTCTTCAGGTTTGCATGGGTCACTGGGTAAATCAATATTTTGGTTGGTTTTGCCTACTGTTTCAAAGTTTACACGGCACACCCACTGTATCCCTGACAAAGGGCAGTCCGTACAGACACAATGTGACTTGTACTATGTCCAAGATAAACTGGCAGCAAAAGCAGTGGTAAGAGCAAGTTATTGCAGTTCAACCCATCCATGAGACCACTGCTGTTATCACCCCCTCACCCTCCCAGGCAGCCCCTAAGGCAAGCTTGCTCTCTGTAACAGCATGGCTCTCTTACTGTTTTGCTTACAGATCACAATTTATTTAAATCAAAATGAGCACTTAGATTTGTGGTAAGTGTTGTTACAAAATCAGTTTTCTGGAAAAGGTGCAGACATCAATTTAACAACATCCTGGAAACGTAATGTACCCAGCATGACAAAATTTTAGCATGAGAAATGTCCTTATGCGCTAAGGAGACTAATGGATTTTGTTTAACTTCCTTTAATAAGTTTATGACCATCTAAATATCTAATATCTAAATATGTTTCTAAATAGCAACATGATAAACTCCTTTTATCCAAATGTACTTATCTTCACTGAAAAAACCAAAACAATCAGAAACAAAACCAGTGAAAAAGATGTAAAATAAGCTGAATTTGAAGCAGCTGATTATGAGAACTGGCAAGGATCTTCAAAAGTATCTGTGCTCTGTCTTAAAAGTCTCTGTGTGTGCTTTCCCTTCCTTTCTTTCCGTCTATGAAGTTCTGTAAGAATTATTCACCCATGGCACATACAGCTGTGCACATCAAATGCTACTAAGAAGCAATGTGAAATATGCAACAAAATACTGTACTGATTTTGTGTGTGGGATGAATAAGGGGCTTCCAGTCCATTGAAGCAGTGATAAGACCAAGATTGTTGTAGGTTTTGTTTTCTTTCTGTTGCTTTGGAACAATATGTGCATTCATTTAACTATGGAATAAAACTGTTTGGTCTTTTGCACAGTTTCATTTCGCTGCAACTCACACGGACTGAAAGAACAGCTGAATAACTTGATATGGCAAACTTATAGGTCATGAATATTGCATGTAACAGCTGTTTTCTTAAAAAAAAATTGAATGATGTAATCCCATTGCTTAGAAATGTCTAGAATGTGACAATCAGTTACTTGGAATAGGAGAAGGAAAACCAGTTTTAGCCAGCCTTTCATCTCCTAGGAAAGACCATGTTTAGAGTCTTTCATTATTAAGTCCTTCAGAACAAAATCTAAAACTGTTTTTGTATTATGAACTCAACATTTTTTATATAAAAGACTAAAAACGCAGTCCTTGTTCAATCTATTTATTCTATTTAATCTCTGTGAAATTTTAGAAATGCAGTTTAGAAAAAGTGTTCCTCTGCAATAACCTTAATTATCTTTTGGTTTGTCAGGAGGATGTTGAAATGTTATAGCAGAGAAGTCAAACTCCACTTAGAGTCTCTGAATTGCAGTATATATCTTTAAATATGTCAACTCATACTTTGTAATGATAATGCATTCAGGATTTTTTAATAGGATACTAAGCTGGAATGGTGTGAGTGAAATCTGCAGCTCCAACTGTTTTCAGTTCAGTTGTTTGGTAGAATAACAAGGGAGTCAACATGTGTGCACTCCAAGCAGGTCCATTTAATTCCTTGTTTTCTGAAAGAAAGAATTTGAATGTGTAGGGAGGAACAGATTAAACCTTCAGTCTCTGCTGTGTGCAAATGGAAGATAGGCTGCTGCTAGGTATGCAGGGAAAAAAGTGATTCTCAATGATACTCAGTTTAAATGACAGTAATGAAAATGCCAAAGGCGGTATTCACTGAAGTTTCCTTTATCAAAAGGAGAGGTTAATGTCTGCTATCTCTCCCTGCCTCACATAGATGCATTTCGTTATGTAGTTATTCTAAAGATACTAAGTAAATGCAAATACAGGCAATTGGACAAGCTCTTGGGACAGATTTGTTGTTAAACTTTAATTTTTAATTATGGAGGTAGACTGCAATAACTGTATTGTTAAAATCCATCTGCTTTGCTTTCGATCTATTTGTTGTTTTTAACTGAAATGTTTTCCTTTTCTGTTTATAATGACTTGGTGGGGAGCTTAGGGAAAATTTTAGGTGAAATAATAAAACTATCTATTAATTGAATCTTCATTAAGTTTGAAGATTCCCACTACTGTATTTATACTTGGTTATATTACCTGCAAGAGAATAATACCATCCTATTCTGGTATTTTCAAATCCACAAATCAAATTTTATCTTAAAAATTTTAGAAGAAGAAAAGATCATGCATCCAGCATTTTTCTTGATACCCACCTTGAATTATTGTGTGTAGGTCTTTGATGTACTCCATGCACAGCCACACTTGTGTGAATTAGCAAATACCAAGTAGAAAAGAGATCTGAATTTTGGTTTCTTCTATTGCCGTTGAGAATCACAGAAATGCAATAGGCTGTAAAACACTTTGTTTTAGTCGTACACATTTGAGTCACCTATAAAAAGCGGACATCATGGAAAGAAAGCCTATTCTGCTTTTGAGAAGCTTTTCCACTCAAAATTTATTTGCAAAATTTTAATTTAAATTAATAGATATTTTTTTCCAGTGAAGATTTCTTTAACTGGAAAATTTGAAACTAGCTTAAAACATCTTATCCAGGTCTGTTTGCTATATTCATACAAAATCAAATTGATTGTAAACAAGGACTGCATTTTTAGTCTTTTATGTAAAAAATGTTGAGTTCATAATACAAATTATGTAGGCTGTCTGGTT
Source organism: Oriolus oriolus (assembly GCA_013400235.1). Lineage (NCBI taxonomy): Eukaryota > Metazoa > Chordata > Aves > Passeriformes > Corvidae > Oriolus > Oriolus oriolus. The sequence continues at coordinate 9,029 of VXBT01008848.1, read as the reverse complement.
GGTAAAGGTTAGCTCAAGGGGAAAAGCATAGGAATTAAACCTCAAGCAAAGTATGTAATTGAAAAATTATGTTACAAGTTTGAAATTAGAAGCCTTTCATATAATTTCTGGCATTTTCCCCCTAAAATAGCTGCCAAACCCCTCATTATTAACAAATACATCAATAATAATAATAATAGTAAAAAATAATCATAATAATAATACACCACCACCCCTCCCCCCACCCCCCTAGTAATTCTATTTAAACTGTATAAGTCAACACAGGTGATGAAATTGATCATGGGTGTCACTTCATTGAGTGTTTGCATTTTACCTAACTCTTTCAAAAGCATTTGTATTTCAAGGAAAACATATGACTCATTCATTAATTCTAGCCTCAGATGTTTTCCTTTTGACCTGCTCTCTTTTACATCTCCAGAATAACTTGCTGAAAATGTGCCCCATTTTGCAGAGCTAGCAATAAAGACCTTTCAAAACACTTATGATGAAACCCTTCAGCTCAGCTGAATTGTTCTACTATGCAGTGTTTCATTATTAAAGTCAGTTCATGTATATTATTCTGCTTATACTTTTTCACCATGGTTTTATTTATGATTTTTACAGTTTTCCTAATTAAGATGGTAGTCCATTTCCAACTCATCAGTAGACTATGTGCCTTTCTCACCCAACTTGACACATCTACTGCTCCCTCCTGGAACAGGGAGTGCAATCCACAAGTAAAACACTACCTAGTAATGCAAACAACATTCTGAGATGTGTTTCTTGGGGTTACCTGATATTGAAAGGAAATGGATTTCCTGCTATTAGGCAGGTATGAATCAAGTTTCAAAGAGAGAACTGAGCCACTCACCCTCAGTTATTCTTTCTCAGTATTTTACAAGTTAAGCCCCAAACCAGAGGAAATCCTTGTAGAATCATAGTATCTCAATGTATCATGCTATTGTTGCCTATAAATAAAATTACAATTTTAATTAACTTAAATCTATTCCATATTGCAAAAAGGATGCAATCTACTGTAGCCTATGTAGCTACCTGTTTAAATACTAGCAGCTGATGAAAACTGACATTTTTCCTAGGACAGATATAATATTTCCAAAACCAGAATTTTTTGAAGCTGAAACTGAAGAAAATTTTAACTGAAATGATTTGAAATAATTTTGAGCAATGATTTTTTAAAAATTTAGCCAGAAATCTTCATATAATACTGTTCAAATGACTTGAGTAAAACAGGTAATGCAGTGCAGGATATAATCTTTCAGCACCGAGCAAGCAACCCGGAAACACTGTTACAGCCAAATTTTTCTCCCCTCTACTTTGAAGTCAATAGTCCTAATCTGCTTTTTTACTAAGCACTGGAAAAAAATATTTGCCTTACTGCCATTTTTCAGTCAAACACTCTTACCCTAATTTTTTAAGACTTCTGCTTGCTCCTACAGAGGTCAACCTATTTATATGTTCAGGAATGGATTTAAAATGGAGAAGATATTTATTTATATGCAGATTTTGTGGTTCCCAAGTTTTAAAAAAGAGGATGTCCGAGCAAGAAAAAAAAATCTTTTTTCTTAACTTCTTTAGAGTTTTTACTGGCTGAGGCTATGCTGCAGTAGCAAGCCAATGCTTTCATGATGTCTTCAAATGGCTAGGTTATGGCATTTCATAAGAAATCTTCTCTCATAAAATAATTTTTCTGAAGGAAGGTAATTCTGTAATAATGTCAATAACGTTTCTGTCATTATATTCAGAGTTCAGCTGTGTGTACTGTTCAGGTAGTGCACTGTCTGGGGTGACTACAGTATCCTGCTAAAAGCTGACCATCTCAGAAGTATGTGAATGGTCAGTTCACTCAAAAACTCCAGTGCTTGATCTTGTGATATGTTGGAAGACTTTGCCTTCTGCCTATATTGTATTTTGAATTTTGCTATTTGGGATACCTCTAATGGTTAGCTTGTTGATAATTGTTTTGAATGCCATCTCAAGTTTGTATGTAACTCAGGATACATTTGATATTTGAAAAGGATAACAGGAGTTTATGTTGTTTTCACCATGGTTTTCTTAATAATTCTCAAAAGTACATTTTACCTCTGGTGAATTTTGCTACAATAACAAAGGAGCAGTTTCATTGTGATAAGTGATGTGTAGAAGTTACAAAGTAATTTGCAAAAGCAGCAACTTTTCTTGGGTTTTGTTTGTTTGGTTGGTTTTGTTGTTTGTTTTTTCCTTCCCTTCATTTACTCTCCTTTAAATGAATCTCTATCATTTAATAGTGTTTCTGATTGTCGTGCTTTCAGAAAAGCTTCTCTTGGGTGTGTGTGCACACAGATGAGCTGGCTGACCAGCATAGCTTTAACCTATACACTCAGAGAAGCTGTTTGCCGTGGTTCCCTTTGTGAGGTTAGATCTGCCACTATTGGAAGTGTGAGGATGGGTGGGAACAAGAAAGCTGACCCATGAATAAAAAAAAAAGAAANAAAGAAAGAAGGGGGGGAGGGAGGGGGGAAGGGGGGAGGAATGAGAATGAACAGCAAATGAGGGTGCGGAGGTATGACTGAGCCTTTAGACATGACTTAGAAATAGTTAGACAGCCAGAGAATTCCAAAGGAATCCAGGGCGAACCAAACTCCAGGGTTACCAAAGGCCTGTACAGAAGAGGGAGCCCTTTTTCAAGACAGCCAAGGGAAAACTAAAAGGTATTTTTACAGAGTCTGGCTGTAATAAGTTCAACAACTGTGTAAGTTATTTTCTCCTCCCATTTAGAATGTAATAGTTAATTATTACAAATGCGAATACTGCAAAAGTAACAGCCTCTGTTTTGAAAGCAATGAATCTCTCCATTAGGGAAGTAATAACTTCCTATTAATACATTTGTTCCAAGCATATGATCTACCAGGTCCTAAAATAAGTTCTAAGCTTCCTAATATTAACCAACTAGATATTTCCACTCTATTCAAAGCTTAAAAATGAAAGCTGAAGTAAATTCGAGGTCAGATATTTAGTTTTATGCTGTGAATTAGAGGGTCTCGTCTCCAAGATCAGCTTTACAGGGTTACCAAGTGACTGATATGATACTAGATTCCTTCCTGTCATAATGCCATAAACATGCTGCTGGAACTTAGGTCAGTGCTTAAAATAACCTTGCTAATTGCAAGTCTCCAAGTGTCGGCTGAAATTTCAGTGAGCTGCCACACAGCAGATCTGAATGTTGAGAAATCACTACTGTAGCTCAGAACGTGCAGGGGAAGAGCAGACAGGCCTAAACTTGATCTGCACAATAACACAGGTAGAGGCAGCAGACTATTCTCTATATTTAATGTAAAACAAAAGCTGTTGACTCTGCACTGAAGATGGATTGGGTTACAGATCATCTATGGCTTACTTGTCTGTCTTTTAAACAGACATATATTTTTTGAATTGCTGGTTGCATGTAACTCCTTTAGCTGAGGAAAGAAAATGGAACACTCCTTTTTTTTGCAAAGCTGATACCTGAAAGCTCTCCTTCAAGTATAAATGAGGTAAGACACCATTAAGCTGAAATATTTTACAAAATGCTAAAAAAGTGTAAAGCAATAAATTTTCAGTTTGAATTTTCTTTATAAATAAAAGCATTTTTTATAAATCAGTGGGTTTTCATATTCTTTAGAAGTATTGCATGACTTAAATGTGTTTGGTTTGAAACAATACCTTGCATTTCCTGTGCACTGGGAATCTAACCTGCAAAACTGACAGATTTTTTTCTCTGTAGATGTAGATTTCTGAATTCTTAGGTCTCTTTCACTCCTTGTTCTACACTGTAAAGTTTCTGCAATCACAATCTTAGGCTTAAACAATTAAAACCTTTCACTTCTGAAGGCAAAAAAGATGCTTGTCATGTGTAAAGCCCTTGGTCTCCTGTTTCCATGTGGAGATTTTAGCTTTTTTGTGGATGTTGAGGTGAAACTTAATGCTCAATCTTCTCTATTCCCTTAGACATTACTCAGCTAACTTTTTATAGGTCACAGTATAATTAGAAATAGACACTTTAGGATTATATTTGCATTACTTTGGCTGCAGTTTTGACCTATATTGTGAAGAGAAGTGTTTAGTAAAGGCTTAGGAAACCAACAGACTGAAAATAATGTAAGTAATAGAAAACAAGGAACTTCATCATTATATGCAGATTTTACTATTTCCATTAGAACTTTAATAAATTCTATAGCTTTTCATAAGGAGGCTGAATGTCCCAAACAATCTGGTGCTTATCACAGTTGCACTAGTTTAGTAGACTATTTAAAAAGTATTCTGAGAGTTGTATGCTTTCCAAAGGCCCTTTGTTTTAGTTTTGTTCTCAGCTCACAAAATTCTGTGTTCCATATCCTGAGGAATATGTTCAGACTGCTCAAAAGCATCTGTTCCCCCTGAAAAATTATTCATTCTTTTGAAATTGTATCTACAGGAAAAGTTCAGGAATTTTTTGGTTAGCCAAGACTGTTTTCTTCAAAGATTTGAGTTGGATTAAGATGATAAGGCTTTTTGACTTCTCTGAAGCAAACGTTGGCACTGGATAGAGAATTGTTGACTGATGTGTAGTTTCTACAAGGTGCCAGAAGAATGGGAAATCAGCCCATAGATTATGGCAGCAGTTGCATCTGTTATTTGGATAGGAATTTTTCACTGACTTTTAAAAGGTTTTTATTTTTGCTCTTCAGCTGCCCATGCATCAGTGGCCAATTGCTCTTGTTTAGACTTTGCTGGCTAAACAAGTTAGTACTTTCATCTCTGTACTGGCAGTTGCCATATTCTTCTCCAAAGTGCTATTTGTGAAAGTTTCATTTAAAGCTCAGAAAGAAGGAGTGGAAAATTCTGCTACAGCTTTATGTGCTTAGTACTAGACTAAGTGTAGTGGGTGCTTATTATTGCTCCATTTCATATCCTTTCCTGAGTGCTGCTTCAGATATTGAAATGTATCTGTAAAGTAGGAGTCTGAATTCATTCTGCTCCACAGAAAAACTTGAGAGGTATTTTTGCTCTTCTGTGGGTATGTCTATAGTACCATTTTAGTTTGGTTTGGGAGTGTGATTTTGAAGTGGATCTGCTGTTTATCCCTATTCAGCACTCTTGGGTTCATGCTGGAGAGCAGTCCCCTCCATGCTCAAACTGCTCGCTATTGCTCACAGTTTTTGCCATGCAGAGGTTTCTTTTTAAAATTTGCTTTCTCAATTCCTTTGTCTCTACTTATGCTTAATTTATTGTCACATCTGCAGTGATATTTTCTTTTGCTTTTCTTCTGACTTGATAACCTTCTGTGCAAATGGATTTTGCATTTAATGTTGATGTGATTGCCTTGAATGAGATACATAGTTGGTATAGTAATTGCCTCTTCCATATCTATTGTCTGTACTGATAAGTGAAGAAATTTTCTCAGGAATTAATATTTTCCCTGGTTTACTTTGCTTTTGCAGTGTGCTTACCTCAGACACAAAATCAGAAAGTGTAAAGTTCAATTCTGAATATTACCTGAATTTCATTTTAAGTCTGCAAAATTTTTTTTCATAAGTTATAAACATCTTCAGATGAAATTTATGAATTATTTTGATGATCCTAATCCCATCTGAAGTTGTAAAAGACATAATGAAATATGAACAGTAATGGTAAATTTTAGAAATTCTTCACACTTTGAAATTCAGAGGAAGGTAGGGTTAATGTATTGGGAAAGGGTCATTACAATGAGCAATTGTAATGTTCTGTCATCCTTCATACTTCAGTCTTGGAGTGTGATACATCTCTGTTAAGAACTGTGGCCTCCCTTGACCCCTTATTAAAAGAGCCAAACAGTCAGTATGGGTTTTAGTATGTCTTCTTGCTGGAAGTTAATTTATAGTAACGGTTGAGACGAATCACAATGTTCTACATAACATATTAATATTTGATTAATGTAGGACATGTTTGATTAATATTGGGCAGGATATTGAATTATAGTCAGTGGTAGAATTTTAAGAGAATGGGTGAAGGGGGGGATATATAAATATATTAAGTTGACAGACTTGCTGTTATCAATACTATTTCAAGAATTTCTCAGCTGACCAAGCTTCCCATTGGCTCAGAGTGACTCAGTTTCTCACAAAATTCTTGACGAAGTGGTGAAAACATGTCTGTGAAAAGGCCTCAATATTTAGGAGCTGTAAGAGAAATCAAAAAGATTTTTTAAAAATACTAATGCTCCTTCCATTTTACCCAAACTTGCCAGGATTGGCTGACCTGACTGTGGCTTGTCAAGAAAAGGAAAATATTTTTTGTTTTTCTACAGCTTTATGGATTTCATGTTTTGGTAGAAGATGACCTCACAGAAATATATTGTATTTTTGAAATATGTTGAAAATACAAAAGATACAGGAGCCTCTAAGAATGTAGGCTTTTGGGGTGTGTGGGCTGGAAGCGTGTTTCTTGTTAGCAGTCCCATAGTTTTGTGGTCAGGGCTGCTGCAAATGTTCTTTTCAAGATTGTTGTACAGTAAAACTGTAAAGGTTGTTGTACAGTAAAGCCTACCAGAGTTAGTGTCCGTGGGCATTTTATATTGCCTGTGCAGGAGGTGGAGCCAGTGCAGCTGCCCCTGCTGGGCAGGATGAGCCAGGCTTTGGCAGGGCTGTTAGCTCCAAGGGTTACTGTATTTCCAGGCTCACATCCAGCCCAGCAGCAGCACGGCTGCTTTATCACGGAGCAAAGCTTGTGACCCAGCTAGGGCTCTGCACAGCCATCCCACTTGCTCCAAGAACATGGAAATATGAACACTTGCAATTTATGTGCCACTTACCTTTCCTATTCCTCGTCTATATTTCAGAATGCCACGATTCAGGGATCCAATGCCATTTACTGGGAATCTTATTATCAGAGGAAGATAAAAGATTTAACTTTGTCTAAATTTAGTGTTCAGTTCAAGACTCAATGGATGATGACTACTTTTGCAGGAAATATAAATATTTACACCTGACTAAAATGCACACATTAGAAGCTTGAAGCCACATAGGTTCATTAACTTCTGCACAGACCAGTTTGGCTATTGAATTTCAAAAAGTTGCTTTGCAAGCCCAGGCATGGAAACAACCTTTCTCTTTCTCAGTGAGCCTGCACAGTGGCAAGAGTTACACTCATCACTGAAAGCTACAGTCTAGACAAAGATAATTTATAACTTATCTCTTTAGCTTGAAAATAAAGTGGCGTATAAAGAACCAGCCTGTTCAGAGATAAAACTGTTTACTGTCAGTGTAAGAAACAATTTATCTCGCAGGCCATGCTGTCTTGCTTTCCTAAAGATGTAAATGACGCTGACTATGAAGTGCTTTATAAATCAAGGATCTTATTCCAGTTAGCATCATGTAATAAATATATTTGGCTATATATACGTACATGTATATATAAAAATGAATAAATATTTAGATAAACACTGCTCATTTCCTCCTTCTTTCAAGGCACTTCAGGCCTACCGTGTAGAGCACAAGTACTTTCTCAAGCAGCAATATCTTAACAGCCATTAAGTGTGTCAGTGCTTTACTCTGGAAAATTCTCTTGTAAAGCCAAAAATCGACACCATTAGAATTATCCTAACAGAGCACAAGCTGTCTTCTCAGAACTGTCACACTGGAATATTCCTTGTAGGAATATGTTGTTGGAATGTGTGTTACAGTGTTGTAACATGTTTCTAAATTGCAAGTACAGTGCATTTGAGTAGTTCTAACCAAAATATTATGTCTAATTTTAAAATTAAATATTTAGATCCAATTCTAGTATTAAAATGCTAATGTCTGTCATGCTTATATTTTTAAGCAGCCAGAACAAGCATTATTATTAATGACAGAGAATTTTAGTTTCCTTAGAGACAATTTAATTATGAAGAAGTGTTGTAGATCTGGCAATTTTTACTAGCTTATGTTAGAAGTATTTCTGACCAATGTTCTGCAAATACAGTGCAAAATCTGAGTTTGTGATCATTTGCTACTTACACAGTACACTTTTGACATCTAAATAAAAAATTCAAGGATATTATGGACATGATTTCGTTTGAAAAGAAGATACTATATGCAAACTTTTAAATATGCATCTGTATTAATATTATACACATGCGGGATGAAAGTGAGCTTTGGAAATAATCAGATAGCATGAAATCCTAGTTAATATATGTTAGTTGCTTTTGTATGTAAAATCGCATGTAAGCATGTGGTTTGAATGGTTCAGAAAGCTTTGAATGTCATGCCAATCCCATAATTACAGGTTTCCAGTTTAATCTCCATTATATTCCTTCTAAAAAACCCTGCAAAAACCCCTACCCTATTTTTCCTTTTGTGGATGTAAATTAGAGGGTTTTTTTTGTTTAGTTTTGTCTTTATTGCATTTCAGGTCAAAAAACCACAGGAACATTCTCTGTGACCCATGTTGTACACATCAGAAACTAGTGAGCAATTTTTAATGTATTGTCTAATCAGGAAACATAATAATCATAATTATCAGGAACTGTAGTGACAGGACAAGGGGAAATGTCTTCAAACTGAAAGAAAATAGGTTTAGGTTAGATATTAAGAAGAAATTCTTTATTGGGAAGGTTGTGAGGCTCTTGAACAGGCTGCCCAGGGAAGCTGTGGATGCCCCATCCCTGGAAGTGTTCTAGGCCAGGTTGGATGGGGCTCTGAGCAATCTGGTCTAGTGGGAGGTGTCCCTGCCCATGGCAGTGGTGTTGGAATGAGATGGTCTTTAAGGCCCCTTTCAATCCAAACCATTCCATTGTTCTGTGATAAGGGACTTGATTAGTCTGCTCAAAGAGTTCTTTCTGAAACAGAACCAAGAAATTTCATGTGCAATTTCAGAATTGAAATTAGAATAAAAATGTTGTACATTTTAGATATCTTTAAGACACATAATTTTCTTTTTCCTTAAATTTGTTCCTTTATTTCTTCGTTCACTTAAGATGTTAAGTATGTAAAACAGCTTTCTGCCAGTCTTTCAAGTTGTTCTTCTTCAATATAGCAAATTTAGGGGTTATTATTGTTTGTTTTGTTTGTTGTTTG